>CM064493.1:23870721-23873221 GCA_032716605.1 Paralithodes platypus
CGGCATGTCCCTCCTACACCGTAGGTTCCCCCATAGTAATAGTTGCCTCTCAGAGTTTGAGATCTCAACCTTGCACAGGATTCCAATCGTCTCGACCCCCTAGTGTTAGCCTGTAGAGCATTCCACATCGTTGTTTTCACCTCAACCTGCCTTAAGTTCGTTGCTACTCGTGTCCCCCCCTCTTTTTTTTCCTAATGTGCACTGGAAGTGTCAGCCTCTTCTGCCTGCACCCCGCGCCCTACTACTGACTATAGCGCGCACTTCCTCCCTGTGTTCCGCTCAAGCGTGCCCCTTGTCCTTTTTCAGCTCTTTCTATTGAGATTGGTCGTGTTGTGTGTTTCCGTTTTAGCACTGTCCGCGATCTCCACATGGTCTCTGTGGTCCCTCACCCCCGGCCCCCTTTTCTCCCATCCTTTTTTCTTTGTCTCCCTTTTGCCCTTTTCCTTGTCTCAGCTTCTTTCTTGGTTCCTCTCACCTGTTCGCCCCTGGTCGACACCCCCCCCCCCAGAGGTCCTCCTGTATATTTTTTGCGACATGTTTGTTGCACCGCACTATGTTGACACGAGACCAACCTGCCGTCCTCACGCATCTCTGTTTTGTAGCGCTGTTTGCGTTATGTCCAGCTCGCTGTCAGGCGCGCACTAGTGCCGAACACAGTGCAGAACTGTCCCTAATCTCGGCCGATGTGCTCCACTCCCCCTCCCCCACAATCTAGTTGAAAATCGCTTAGCGTGTCACTAGCGCGCAAATTCTCATCGTGTGTCTCCTTCATCCGTTTCGAGTCCCCCCTTCTACATGTCCCCCTTGTCCGACTTACCAACTATCGTTTTTGTTGCATTACGTCCCACATTTGTATGATGACTATCTCTTCTACTCTCTCCTCTCTCTCCTCCTCTGATATAAAGTGATCAATATATATTATCTATATAAAGCATCTAGATACTATATAATAGAAATATATTATTATATATTATATTTATAGATATATAGATATGTATATCTATAGATAGAGGACAGTTGGCAGAGAGATAGAGATATAGATATATATGGATTTGATAGATATATTTATAGAGAAATAGAGCGATATAGTAATGATAAATTATAGATATAGATAGGTAAGATCATAGGAGATAGAATATAGATATATTAGCGAGAGAAGCGGTATATAGAGAGAGCTATGAATATATCTATATATTATATGCGAGATATATTAGATATCGTAGTGTGTATAGATGAGTTAGATAAATATATATACGGGACTATAATAAGAAATATATATGTATTTGGTCATTATTATTATATATATATTAATATATATATTTAGATATATAATAGTATATATTGTATATATATATAATTTATATAATTATATATTATAATAAATAATGTAATATGTATTTTGTATTATTAATATTATATATAATATTGTATGTATTTTGTATATATATATATTTATATATTCGATATATATATATATATTCATTTTAGATATAATAATATATATATATATAGATTACACTGTATATTTATAATATATATATATATATATTATATTGATCTATAACTGTATATATAGAGGATATAATATTATATATATTTTTTGGTCGAATTTGACTTGTCAATATTATTAAAATATTTGAATTCGTCTCGCCGTTGCGGCTTCAACGGGTGAATTTGTTTTAAATTTGACCTATTTTTAGGCCACCTCGGCCTATTGTAAAGTTTAAAAACTCCATAGACGAGTTATTTATGAACGGATTTATTTATTAAATTTATACCATAAGATACACGTTGGCAAGGTGAATCGGATAGCGCATACAGAATTAAAAGCGGACCATGAGTTTAGGATTTCGATTTTGAATGGGCATTCCTGGAGGGCCCACGGGACCGTTTTTGGGACATACAAAGTCCTCTGTAGCACAAACGATAAGGCTAGGGAATTCTACTTGGTGCCATTCGAATTTCTCGGCGGGCAGCCTTCTAGGACATGGTCTTAGATTTCATTTTGCGCCAAGCCATTCGACCCCGAAGCGAAACTATTTTCTCCAAAACCGTGGCCAATCGGTGATTTTGGTCGAATTTTGACTTGTCAGTATTATTACATATTTGGATTCGTTCTCGCCGTTGCGGATTCAACGGTATTTTTTTTTTTAAAGGTTTGACCTATTTTTAGGCAACCTAGGCCTATTTTAAAGGTTAAAAAACACATAGACGTATATAGAATTATATATATAGTTTGGTTTAGTATATATCTATAATATTATATATATAATATATATATATTAGTATATATAATAATATACGAGAATTAATATAAGTTAGATATAAATAACCAGTCTAGAGAGAATAGATATATACTAATTAGATATATGTATTTTGATATCTATAAATAACGATATTCCGTCTATTTAATAGTACACTGATAGATATATAATATAGATAGATAGTTATATCTTATATGTTGATATATACTTTGATTTTTCATAATATAGATTATATA
>CM064493.1:23878221-23988064 GCA_032716605.1 Paralithodes platypus
TCCACCTCGCTCTTGTACACCCTCTTAGTCATTCTCTCGCTTTCCATACGTTCCATATGGCCGAACCATCTCAAGTTGTTCCTTTTCACACTTTCCAGCACATCTACCTCCACACCACACCTCCTTCTTACTTCCTCATTAGTCTGTCTATCCCTCCATGTAACTCCGCACGCCCTCCTTAAGTAATTCATTTCCACTGCTCTCACTCTTGGTCTGAGTCTCTCAACCAACGTCCATGCTTCGCTTCCGTAAGTCAGTGTCGGGATTACCACACTGTCATGCAAGGACTTCTTCACTTCCATACTGACCACCCTATTTCTTGTTACTGCTTTTAGCGTCCCTACAACCCTCTTCCCTGTTGTACCCTCTCCCGCACCTCTTCATCCATAGTCCCATCTTTACTCAACACACTGCCCAGTGTTATATATATATATATATAATATATATATATATATATTATATAAATTATATATAAATATATATATATAATATATAATATAGTATTATATATATATATATATTATATATAATAATTATACATATATATATATATATATATATATATATATACAGTATATATATATATATATATATATTATTATAATATATATACAGTATATATATATATATTATATATATTTTGTTTGAATTTTAACTTGTCAATATTATTACATATTTGGATTCGTCTCGCCGTTGCGGATTTAACGTTTTTTTTTTTAATTTTGACCTATTTTTAGGCCCCTAGGCCTATTTTAAAGTTTTAAAAAACCATAGACGAGATATATATATATATATATAAATTATATATATATATATAATTTATAAAAATAATATATATAAATATTTATATAAATTATATATATATATAATTTATAAATATATATATATATATATTTATATAAATTAAATATATATATATATATATAATATATAAATTATATATATGTATACTGTATATATATTTTGTATATATATATACAAATTATATATATTATACACTGTATATATATAATTATATATATATATTATATATATATTGTATATATATATTTATATAAATTATATATATGTATTTTGTATATATATATAAATTATATGTATGTATTTTGTATATATATATATATATATATAATTATATATATATATTATATATTAATATTTTGTATATATACTGTATATATATATTATATATATATTTTTGGTCGAATTTTGACTTGTCAATATTATTACATATTTGGATTCGTCTCGCCGTTGCGGTTTCAACGTTTTTTTTTTTTAATTTTGACCTATTTTTAGGCCCCCTAGGCCTATTTTAAAGTTTAAAAACTCCATAGGAGAGTTAATTTTGAACGGATTTTGTTTAAATTTATACCATAAGTTCACTTTGGCAAGCTGAATTGAATGGCGCAAACAGAATTAAAATCGGACCATTAGTTTAGGATTTCGATTTTGACTGGGCCTTCCTGGAGGGCCCACGGGACCGTTTTTTGGACTGTATTTCTTTAAAGTGTGCAAATGTCCAGCAAATTTGAAATATTGAAGTTTAAAAGTGTGGTTTTGTTTAAAAGTTTCACATGGAAAAATTTGAAGTCGAAAAATGTATACTGTATTTGTATAAAGTGTGCAAATGTCCAGAAAATTTGAAATATTGAAGTTTAAAAGTAATATTGAAGTTTAAAAGTGGAATATTGTAGTTTACAAAGTGGAATATTGAAGTTTAAGTGTATTATTGAAGTTTAAGTGTAATATTGAAGTTTAAGTGTAATATTGAAGTTTAAGTGTAATATTGAAGTTTAAGTGTAATATTGAAGTTTAAAAGCGTAATATTGAAGTTTAAGTGTAATATTGAAGTTTAAGTTTCACGTTTACACAATGGAAGTCTAAAAATGGATACTGTATTTGTTTAAAGTGTACAAATGTCAGGATAATTTGAAATATTGAAGTTTAAAAGTGTAATATTGAGTTTAAGTTTCAGGCTAAAAAAATTGAAGTCTAAAAGTGTATACTGTATTTGTTTAAAGTGTAAAAGTAAAAAAATTCAAGTTTAAACATTTATATAGTATAACTTTTGTTTAAGTCAATACAAATATTTTAAAGTTTCAAACTGTATAAAGTACTATTTAAGTTTAAGTCATGATTCAAAAATAATTTCACTTCCTAACTATTTAATATTGATTTTTTACAAATTATAACAAATTTACAAATAAAACTATAAATTTTTCAAACCTATAAATACTTTCACCTACTTAGGCTACTCCAAAATAGTCTTTCCCATGAGCTTTACAATGGATTCTTACACTATCTGCATCTCTTCAATCACGACTATATTGCGAGGCATATTTATGTAACACGGACAAAGGGAAACAAAACATTAATTTAAGTTAACATTGACAACTAAACTAATTTCTAGTGAGGGGGGCAAGCGTCTAACAGGATTACGGAACCTATTTACTCAAATTACCCTTGGGGATTTCAGAGCAATACAGCAATAATGAAGTGGGCCCCATGATGGCTCAGGTCACCAGGACTTTTAAATGGAATTGAAGTAGTCAACCCAACACTTAATGCCAACTTGGCAAAACAATTTTTTTTTTTAAATATAACACTAGGCCGCATAGGCCAAAATCCCCAGAAACTATCGAGGCAACTCTAAGTACAGAGGCCAATGTAGGTAACACTACTCAAAAATAATTAAGAGACCATAGTCTTTAAACATTGTACAGATTTTTTTTGTTTTGGCCTTTTATTAAGCTCTATTTATTATTTTATTTTTAAAAATTGGGAAAACATTACCAAATCAAAGCGATTTTTTGTTTAATTCACCGACAAACTGCCGCTAGTCGGTCATGGACTGGACGGTATCACCTCTTTAGTCAGTAACTTACAGTCTAAACAGGCTCTAATAACAAAATAGTAGGAAGGGGACGGGTTTACAAAATAAAATAAATTTCAACGAGCTTTAAAGAAGCAGGAACAAAAATGCAGGTCAAGCAAGTGCAATACCTTAAATAATTTGAAAAGTGCTAAAATTTTAAGGACCATTACGCTACCGATTATACAACCAAATTTCCATATTAATAGTGTTCAGCTTATTTATTTTATTTCAGACTTTAAATTTTATTTGACTATTAAACTGTAAAGATTATATCTTGCCCTCCCAACTCTCAAACATCAGTCTCTAGTATTTGTAAAGCTCAATGGGATAAACTAAAATAACAACTTCTGAAATCTGTTTTATTGCTTAATCTATTCATATACTACATTAAATTTCACATCTCTTATGAATTTACAGAATTCTCCAAACACTTTAATTTAATAATTATAATTCAATGCCATCCTTAGTTGAATTTAGTTTAATTAGTACATGAAGAATATCTTTGGTATGATTTATATTATATTCAATAACCACAAATTTCTTTTACTTTATTTTGTTAATTTTACATTAATAACAAATCTGCTCTGATGGAGTCTAATCTATATTTTATTAATTTCACCACAACACCAAACACCCCCAATGAAATTAATTAAAGTATATATGATCCGCCGGGATTCGAACCCGGGTTATCACACACAGATTTTTGCCACCTTAACCATTGCAACAGCGGAATTAATTGTATAGCAAATATAAAATAATTAGAATAGTCTAAAAAAAAAATCAGTTTCTTATTGGGAGAACTCTGCAAAAACGGTACACGGTATGCATTAACTTGGCAGAAACTACACATTTGCATTAACACAATCACCTATACTTTAAAAAAAAAATATTCTGGCGGTTAGATAATTTTATAGATTTAAAAAAAATATATTAAATATATATACTGTATATATAAAATCAATTCAATGTGTACTAGAAAAGAAAATAACCTTTCAAATTCCCACGCTATTAGAACCACTCATAATCTAACTGTATGGATAGTGACCTAAAACAATAAGTGAAGGTTTGAGACACATCGAGGACGATAATGAACAATTGAGTCTATGTATTTTTTTTTTTTTTTTATTTTTCTATATTCCAACTTACTTCCTCTCGGGCATAGGCTGAGAGCCTTAACATTCACCACTTTACAATGAACAGTGAAGCCCGTGAGGTCTTGTTCCAGTCTAGGGAGTGAGAGTATACCACCAAACTTGTGGTTGGGTGGGAAGAGAGGTGCTGGCTACATTTTTATGATCAACCTAAAACTTAGCCTAAATCATTATAATTAGAACTTGCAAAATAAACAAACCAAAACTGGGACAAAAAGATAAACGCAAAAGAACTAATCAAAATCGCTATGTGGAAAGAACGCTTAATAAAATATAATTATGAAATCATTATACAGAATAATTTAAATCAACTAAATTTATGACACTAGCAGTGAGTCAATTAATTCATGTGGACCCCCACAGGGATTAAAGACTCTGACAAATGAGAATTTAGAGGAAAATGTAGAAGCCAGACCAAGGATGGTATTCTGAATTTCGGATATGATTACATTTATATCTAAAATACAAAAATGGACATTAATCTTGAAATAAACTTATAACCGTTTGTGGTTTCATTGTTTAGATGCTTATGTTCTGGGTTTGGTGTCCCGACTTCGAATACCGGGAGGACCATATTTTTTTTTCTTTTTTCTATGTGAATGAGGGAGACAAAAGGCATAACTGCCTGCAGCGAGTGCCTCTCCCAGATTTCAAAGAGTGACTGGGCCAAAATCAAGGGACGTTAGAGCAAAAATGCCTGGACACACTGAGTTTGAAGCAATTTAAGTCGTAGGAAGAGGGAAACACTGATTCTGGGAGAGTTCCAGAGCTCAGCAGTTGAGTAGAAGAAAGACAGAGTAACTTTTCACTCTCGGGTTGGAGAGTTGCACAGAGTAGGGGTGGGATTGTGTTGCAAGATGGGTAGTTGGTATAATTTCAGGTTAACCCCTTCTGTACCGGTGAAGTATTTTGTGTATATATCTGCTGCATCTTAACGATTTGATTAAGCTTCGGAAGGATTTTTTTTTTTTCAGTCTGTAGCGAGTGCTTGTATAAAAACAAACTCCAAAATATAAACCCTATCCCCTTAACCCTCTCCGACATAGGACGCAATTTTGAGCCTATTAGGGATACTTTAAAGCCTTTGTTGCCATCAGGGGTATTTATAAACCTTGTTTTCAACCTCTGCAGTTGTCTTTGAGTTAGCTGTGTTGAGCCTATTGGGGATACTTTAAAGCCTTTGTTACCATCAGGGGTATTTATAAACCTTTAGTTTAGTTACTTCAACCTCTGCAGTTGTCTTTGAGTTAGCTGTGGGCAGAAAACTAATTTTGGAGAGGTAATTGTAAGAGTGAGAGAACTCCATTTCTTATTGCTAATCTGGCAACCTCTGCGTCATATGTGCGTGAAAGGGTTAAACTGAATTTAATAGTCTAATAGTAGCCAAAATAAAGTTAAAAGAACAGTACCGTTACAGAAGGGGTCAAGATCTACGAGGACAGGCTATTTCTAGACTTATATAGGCTGGACAGAGGCAGCAATAGGGATCTGGCAACCTCTGCATCATATGAGTCTGAAGGGGTTAAATAGGCTGGACAGAGGCAGCAATAGGGATCTGTACTTTTCTTATTGCTAATCTGGCAACCTCTGCATCATATGAGTCTGAAGGAGTTATATAGGCTGGACAGGCAGCAATAGGGATCTGTTCTCTTCTTTGAAGAGGGGAAGGGAACTACGGGTATTTAATGCGGAGTGGCTGAATGGATCACTACAGGCAAAATGAAAATAAATCTGGCAAAAGGTCTTCAAATCAGCAAACTAATGGGGCGAAGCTCTTCAAATTCTTTGTACTAATGGGGCTAAACATGAGGGAAACTTAAGACAGTAAAGTACTTTAGTTAGAGAGGAAAGTATGAGGTTAAACTTATAAACAAACGCTAAAAATAGAGTTTCACAACATATATCTAAACTTATAGCCGAACCGATTACAAATGAGATTACAGAGTATCATGAATAGAAACTTTAGGCCAAATTTTTTTAAATATCTGAAAATAACATCTGACCAACTGTAAGGGCTTTAATGCTTTTAATATCTAAACTGATTTTGTGCAACTAGGAAAGTAGGGAGAGTGACGATATAATTGTGCAAGGGAGATTAGCGATCCAAGATATTTTATAATTAAATATTTAGCGGAGGGATATACATCAGAATGAGGAAGTACGAGAGTGGTGTGGTATGGATGTAGATGTGCTGGAAAGTGGGAACAGGAACACAAGAGGTTTCAGCCGTGTCAAACTTATGGGAAGCGAGAGAATGACAAAAAGTATACAAGTGTGAAGTGGAAGGGCAGATGCAAAGGTTAGACCCAGAGGTGGAAGGATGGAGTCAAGTACCGTACAGTATATGCGTGAAAGCATTGCTGGATGGGAGGGGCGTCTAATGACTGGGGACAGAGGTGCATGGGAGCTATTAACCCTTTCACGCACATATGACTTAGGTTGCCAGATTAGCAATAAGAAATAGTTCTCACTCTTATAATTACCTCTCCAAAATTAGTTTTCTGCCCACAGCTAACTCAAAGACAACTGCAGAGGTTGAAGTAACTAAACTAAAAGTTTATAAATACCCCTGATGGTAACAAAGGCTTTAAAGTATCCCTAATCGGCTCAAAATCGCGTCATATGTCGGAGAGGGTTAAGAAGCACGTGTGATAGTTAAATTGCTTAACCAAGATTCAGTACTTAGAAGCCCTTTGATTGCTGGAGGCTTTTTTTAAACCGAATAAAATAGTCTAATAGTAGCCAGAATAAAGTTAAAAGAACGGTGCTGCTACCGACTGAAGAGGTTAAGGTCTATGAGGACAGGCTATCTTTTAGACGTTTACTAGGCTGGACAGAGGCAGCAAGAGGGGCAGGGAACTACAGGTATTTAATGCGGAGCGGCTGAATGGATCAAGAACAATATTTTGAGGTGGTATGGCCATGTGCCGAGAAATGTTAAAAAGAGAATGCAGAGAGATAAATTTATGTCAAGCAAGTTCTATTATAATGTAAAACTTGCAAAATAAACAAACCAAAGCGTATACGAACACAGTAAAAAGACAAAACAATGAATCAAAATCGGTATGTGGAAACAATGCAGAAATACTAAACTGCTGAACATAGAGTGATCGAGTGGATAAATGCCAATACCTTTGAGAGAGGAACAGAGTGAGCAAAAGGAAACTGACTGTTGAAAAGAACAATGGTATGATATGGATGTGTGGGGCCAGGCTACAGGATAGAATAACAAATGTTGAGCTGAGGAGATGTTTAGGTATAAAGAGTATTAGCGAGGTGATACGTACATGTTGACTGGGATGGTATGGACATGTGGAGAGAATGGATGAAAAAAATTGGGTGAAAAATGCAGGTCTGTGATTGTGGAGGGAGCTGCACCAAGGGGTGGACCGAGGAAGACCTGGGATCGGACTATACGTGCCAATCTCAAATCCAAGAGCTTGACAAGTGAAGTACCCCTTAATACGGTTGCCTGGAACGCCGCCATTAAGACAAGAGACTGAAACTGCACTTATGTGTGGAACTCAGTCTTAACATTTTATGTATGTATGTATGTATGTATGTATGTATGTATGTATGTAGAACATCTATTTACAAATTTCTGTTGTGTCTGACATAGGAAGCCGGTTTCAACAAGCTACTAGGAGTTTACTGCCTTGATAGCGCAATTCATAAATGCACAGAATTTCGGTGCGAATATCCTAGGTTCGAGTATTTGTCATTTCATTAATAGAGTTTAAAAGTAAAGTTGGTTGGTGAAAAAATATTCGTTCACCTAAGGTCATCCTAAGTACACTTTCCCAGTTGACTATCATAAAAGAGGATGGTGTATAACCTTCACAGGACCTAACAGTTACTCCTTTAAATATAAAGACGTTTTCTATAACTTCACAGGACCTAACAGTTACCCTTTTAAATATAAAGAAGTTTTCTATAACTTCACACCTAACAGTTACCCTTTTAAATATAAAGAAGTTTTCTATAACTTCACAGGACCTAACAGTTACCCTTTTGAATATAAAGAAATTTTCTATAACTTCACAGGACCTAACAGTTACTCTTTTAAATATAAAGACGTTTTCTATAACTTCACAGGACCTAACAGTTACCCTTTTAAATATAAAGAAGTTTTCTATAACTTCACAGGACCTAACAGTTACCCTTTTAAATATAAAGAAGTTTTCTATAACTTCACAGGACCTAACAGTTACCCTTTTAAATATAAAGACATTTTCTATAACTTCACAGGACCTAACAGTTACCCTTTTATATATAAAGAAGTTTTCTAAGCATATTAAAATAGTCTAACCATAGCCAGAAGAAAATTTAAAAGTGTCAGACTAATTTAATTTCACACCAGGATAAAACTAGCAATGAATAACCGTTTGAATTTTCTGCCAAATTAATATAAATTACCTACATATATATTTTCAGTACCTTAAAATTATTAACTTAACATTACCTATTTGAACCGTAATGGAAAGCTGTAGACATTTTGAACCATTTTTGTTCCAAATTTTTTATAGACTGAATTTTACTTTAAATCAGAAAATAATTAACAAAAAAAATGAATTGGTTTTACTTTAAATCCTGAGAAAAAATAGAAAATAAATCAAATCTTCCATTTCTTTAAACTTTAACGCAATTACACCCTTCAACACTACAAATTCAAACATTGCCTCATTTTGTAATCTATGTACCAACTCTTATTGTACAGTCTACGACAGAACTTGTTGTCATGGCCTGAGGCAATGTGTTAGTTCACTTATCTTTTAATAGATGGCCCTTTAATCGCTTCTAATAAAAGGAGGCGGGGTTAATATAGAGGTTGGAAGGAGGAGGAGTCAAACGTGTGTGTGTGTGTTCTAGAACAGCACGCAGAATAAGTTTATTTTAACATAACACACAGGCTACATTATTAGATTAGCCCATGCCGGATCACAAATAAGTAACACACATCAGGTGTTGCGTTATTTATGGAATTTAATATACCGACAATCAAGTTTCTATCCTTCGAATTTCCCATTCCCCCCTCCTCCCCTTCTCTCTGCTGCCTTCCCCTATCTCCCCCCTTCTCTCTTTTTCTCTCCCCCTTCTCTCTCCTAACCGAATATATAATTTTCCTCATCATCGTGTTCAAAGCTGTCCATAAAAATTACTTTGGTGTTTTAATAATACTGTTCTTTTTACCTTTACTGATTCTCAATTATTAACTCGTATTCTATTCTTTACCTTATACAATGTGTTATAGAAAATAAATAGATATGCTGCCTTGCAAAACACTCAAAGTTGCCAACCTTGGCGTCCTGGTTAGTGTGAACAATCGTATAAATATATAAGTAATTAAAACGGGATGTTACAATCCGCGCATCAAGACAAGTTGGATCACATTGTAATCTAGCTTGGACCAAATTATAACCAAATATATATATCATAAAGACAAGATAATATCGGCTCAGTTAGAGAAAACACTTTAGATGAGCCGAAACGTGTTTCTTTGTAATAAAAACAATTTTGATATTAGAGTTAATATTTTTTTCTTCCATACCACTATTCACAGCACTGGGGTTGACTAATTCATAATCTACCTTAACATGTAATATGACACGCTATGATTATTGCATTATACTTTTCTCAGTGGATTCTTAATTACTAGCTTAATTACTGTGGCTTCCCATTATCAGTAAACAGTTCGGCACTAACCATTGTAATGATGATTTACTATAAAGTAAGTCATCGAATTGAACAATTAACGATAATCCAAGCAATCTGGTTATGTTGTTTTAAAGTTGATGTAAATTGTTTAGGCTTTCATAATATGTTTACTTCGAATTGTTTAAATTATCCTCCAAACATAATTAAAAGTATACTATAGCTCTGTGTATGTTACCTTTAATTTAATTTAATATGTATTATTTCACCATCATTATGTTACGGTGAACATTGGAAACACATACACATTATATAATATATATAAAGGGTTCTTAAATGTAAACATTTACAATTTATATATATTCAATCAATGTGATCTCCACCCACCAGCTGCATCAACTACCTCCTGTATTCTCGTTGGAGCTGATTTAAACATTTTCCAACTTATATTAGGGCGGCGACGGATTCCCCCCCCCCCCCCCGATCCCACTCCTCCCGCCCTTTCCAATCCTAACCTCGATCTCGATTGATAACCTAGACCACATTCCACTCCATGACATGATGGCCCACACATTCTCTATTGGATTCATGTCACACACCCTTGTGGACCAGCTAAACCCCGGATGGGGTCAGGTCAGGTGAAGGTATTCAAGGATAAGCCTTTACAACGGCACCTCGTAGCTACTTTCTACTTTTCCTGTTTTCTGAAGAGTGTAGAGAGGGGAGAAGGGGTGTTGGAGAGAGACGAAGTTGTTGTAGTGGCTTTGTTATATGTGCTACTAGTCTGTATACGTCGTAAGGCTCAGGATGGCCATGGCACGCACTGAAGACAGCAGCATTTCCTCAATAATGCTAATACCTTTTCTAGTTTGCCTGGACCAGTGTGTGTGTGTGCGTGCGTGCGTGTGTGCGTGCGTGCGTGCGTGCGTGCGCGCGCTTTATGTTATCATGTGTTAATGATTTGTGCCTATTGCGTTGTATATGATCATGTGTGTGATGTGCGTTTTATGTTATCGGGTGTGAGTGTGAGTGTGTGTGTGTGTGTTTTGTATCCTGTGTTAGTGTTGGTGTGGGTGGGTTAGTGCTTGCATGTGATGGGCAGAGGAGAGAGGTTGAAGCGCCGTTTCCCCAAACATTACAAATTGTGGAGGTCATAAGTATATTGTATTATTCAACTTATTCCTTAAGCCAACACAAATAACTTGAATCTTAAGTGTTATTGTTACACTTAATATATATATACAAGCAAATATAGACGTATTCTTCAGAAATCGTAGCTTAAGTAGGAATAGTATAACTAGCGAGGCAGCGAGCAATAAGTGTTGTTCGCTGCCTCGCTAGTTATCCTATTCCTAATCAATATATGTTTGTTATTTTAGTCATCCCTAACATTTATTATGTAAATTCAAAACAATCGCATAGTATTAATCTGCGTATTTTAGAGAGTATCATTTACGTCAGAGAGAGAGAGAGAGAGAGAGAGAGAGAGAGAGAGAGAGAGAGAGAGAGAGAGAGAGAGAGAGAGAGAGAGAGAGAGAGAGAGGAGAGAGAGAGAGAGAGAGAGGAGAGAGAGAGAGAGAGAGAGAGGAGAGAGAGAGAGAGAGAGGAGCGAGAGAGGAGAGAGCGAGAGATCGAGAGAGAGAGAGAGATGGAGAGAGAGAGAGGGGGGGGGGGGGGGGGGGGGAGGGGGGGGGGGGGGAGGGGGGGGGGAGGGGAGAGAAAGGGGGTGAAGAAGGAGAGTTGGGTTGAAAGGGAGAGGGGGAATGGGAAGTGCGAAGGATATAAACTTGATTGTCGGTATATTAAATTCCATAAATAACGCAACACCTGATGTGGGTTACTTATTTGTGATCCGGCATGGCCTAATCTAATAATATAGCCTGTGTGTTATGTTAAAATAAACTTATTCTGCGTGCTGTTCTAGAACACACACACACACACGTTTGACTCCTCCTCCTTCCAACCTCTATATTAAACCCGCCCCCTTTTATTAGAAGCGATTAAAGGGCCATCTATTAAAAGATAAGTGACCTAACACATTGCCTCAGGCCATGACAGCAGTTCTGTCCTAGACTGTACAATCTAAATATAGTTCACTGAAAACCATATAGTCTCTAGATTTCACACATTTATTTGGCACGTCTACGACAGCCAACTTAAAGATCTAAGAGTTACGCAAACTAATTTATATTTAACCGACAAAAAGTATCAAAATATAGTTAAAGAGCAAAACAATTTAAATTAATTAAAGAACAAAGCAATTTAAACTTTCAGAGCAATTAACTGTAGACTACATTTGAGCAAAGCAACAAATTACATTAAATAATAAAAGCCATGTCAAGAAAGTTTGATCAAAGTTTCTTTAAATAAACAATAAACCAACTTTAAGTATAAAATTGTACCTTCAAGATAAAGTTTGAAATTTCGACATTAACCTAGATATTTCTGACAATAGAAACCTTATTCACGAGCTATTAACAAATTATGAAAACTTATGTGATTGCAACTTACAATTTATAGTTTCTGGACAAGGTTACCAGTGAACTATTTAAAGATTGTACGCTTCCTTAAGGTGTTAAACTTAGACATTCAAAAACATCAACACAAAACCTGACTTGCCAATTGCCATAATCCATTATTTTTAAACATGGCGAAAAGTTTATTCCTTAACATTAGATCCGATAATTAATGAACTGCTATGCCTCTTATGCAATATTATAATTTAAAACTTTCAAAATTAACAAACTAAAACTAGTAACAATAGAAATACAACAAAAATACTTTATTCAAAATCGCTACGTGGAAATTATCACTAACAAAGGAAAATATAATTTTAATGCAATATTACTGTAAAGTTAGTAGTTTACTGTATTGGGCACTAAATAATTTAATAAATTAACTTTTTCGCCACCTTCAAAATCACAGACTAGGGCATTCAATGTTCCAAGGAACAAAGTTTCGAACCGCGAAAATTAAATTTTGCGGCGCAATATTGCTATACAGTAAGTCCCCACTTAAAATGTAAAACAACGTTACTGACAAAAATAGTAAATTTACAAATACTACTGTACTATGTAATAGACTTTATAAAAGTTAATTTACAGCATAAAATAAAATAAATCGTTGAAGAATTATCACAAATTTTAGTTTAAATGTAATTACTTTATATCAAGCTTTCAAATATACTACTTTACTTTAAATTATAAAATATACTTGATATCATACTTTACAATAAACTACTTTACTTTAAATTATAAACATTCAAATAAGTACCGGTAATTAAAATTACTTTTAAGAGCAGATATGCAATTTAAGTCTATTATCTAAATAAACAATAAACTGAACTTTAATGGACATTGGACAGTAACCAAACTAATTCAAGAGATTTAAGTGAGTAAACATTAACTGTATACAAAAGGTTGTTAACCCTTTTAACAATATTGAAAATCTATGACTAATTGTAGACGTCATTGACGTCAATAGAAATGTTATAGTAACATTTCCCAATTATATATCAATAAAAAGACCGTTCCATGTTCTACATGGGTGTGCCTTAGGAATGACATGCAACACAGGAGGAACTATAGGATATCCGTTAACTGGAATAATCGCTACTAAATTAGTCACATTTCCATTTATTTGGATAAGTTACTTTGTTTTTGCAAGTTCATCTTTTTACTTTACTAAAAGTTCTCAATAAGGAATGGATTTTATTTTTGCTTTAAATGTAAAACACTTAAAATTTTCATCTGAAGTGACTAAAGGTTATTTTTGGTTGATTTGAAAGTATTAAATATTAAATTAAGCATAAGAACTAAGTAGAAAAAGCTCCTTGTAAAGCATTGAGAGTGTAGGGCCGTACAATGGTGCAAAACTGCATCATCCAGGTCTAATTCCACGACCCCGAGGGGTCATGTTGACCTCAGGCATAGCAAGCTTGAGAAGCAAGTGACAGCAGCGATCCGCCTAGAGACTTTAGCACAAGAGTCCTAGAGACAGTCCCCACCCGTTAGACCGTCTTACTGCAGTGGCACCGGTACCCCGGTAACGGACGATACCACCTGCTATGCCCTCACCCCAATGGGCGATGACTTTATCCGCGAGGAGCACCCTCAATGTACATGGCTTGATCTACAGTAGATAGCATATACTTGTTGTCATTTTATGACATTTATTCCTTATATGAATGAAAAAGTCTCATATCAGATAAATATAAGTGTTTTCTGTCTATACTGGAAAATTTATTAATAAAACAGTAACTGGAATTAATTTATATTAATGTTATTTACTGTACAAAACATTTAGAAATTAGTTGCAACAAAATTAAGTGAAATTTTAAGTAAAGTCTATTATCTTCAGCAATATTTAAGACTGACTAATACAAGACTCCTGTACTGCCAACTTTAAACCCTCTGCACGAAGGTGCACTCTTAAAAAGGCATTTCCCTACGATGTTTTTTAAATTCATATTAGCAGTCAAGTTAAAAATATAAGAGTTGGTACTTCTATTACAATATGAGGCAGACTAATTTAAGACATATAGGGCCATGTTCTCAACCACATAATGTTGGTTACCAGGATGATAATTACTTCTATTATTTAACAACTAATCCAAAATCTAGGCTTAGGTTTCATCCTAATTAATTTATTCTAAAAGTTAATATTTTAGGCAGTAATCCAGAAATACAGGTTGGCGCTTATTTAATCTCACACAGTGCAGTACGGTACTTTAAATAATAAATAAAGTTTTATTTAATTACTTTATAAACAACAATCTACAAGAATTACAGTTTTGCCTTTCTAATAAAATGTGTATAAACACCTTGACTAGGCTATATGCAGCTTGAAATAATGGCCCCTTAAGATCCTAACATACCTGGAGTTAATAATAGGAGTGATGGTGGTAGAGGTGTAGTTGTGGTGGTTGTGGTAGAGGTGGTGTGGTAGTTGTGGTGGTGGTGGTGGTGGGTGGTGTAGAAGCAGGTGCTCTTCTATTATCTGCGAAATTTAATATATTTAATATTTTGTTTGTAATATTTCATCGATTTTAGGAGTAGAGTTGGTTTTTGGATAGAACATAATAATATTTCTACCTCTATAATCCTTAGTTTTGTATACTTTAACAATATTTAATTAATTTTATACTTTAACAATATAGTCAGATTATTTCTTAATTTAATATTTAATACAAAAATTGCAAAGTAAAACTAAAAATAAACTAATATGGAGCAATAGTATTTTAATTTAATACAAATACAATTTCAATGCAAGTGCAGTATTTTAATATTCCTTCTTTTTACTCTAAATTTAAGGTACTGTGTATAGTTCTCAATTTAAATAAAGTAATAAAATAATTATAATGTAAAACTTGCAAAATAAACAAACCAAAACTTATACGAACACAGTAAAAAGACAAAACAACTAATTAAAATCGTTATGTGGAAACTACGCTTAAGTAAAATAATTATTTCTAAACAAAAGAACACAATCAACCACATAGGGTGTACATTACTACATGAGCAAGTTAATCTGGTTAGGACAATTTGCAGGTGATTATGTATTTGGTGGTGGTGTGATTCGAGGTCTATAATCTGCTTAATGAATGACATTTAATGTTTACCTCTAAATTATTTTTTACTTTAATAATCGTGACTAGTAGCATTTAGCCCAATTTAATTTTGAAATTGGTAAATAATATCAAAAGTGCAGGATTTGAATATTGTATTAAAAAAAATAACTATAAATGAAGGCTTTAAGTTCTATGTAAATTCAAATATAATTATTAATTATAATTTAGCAACTAGAGATGCCCTAACAAAATCAGTGAGTCGACTGCCACACCAGTACCGGATATCCCGCAACAGCTCCAACCATTGTAGAAGTCTCTGACGCCTTTTCAGATCTGCGAACAAAACAAAATATTAATACTGGACTGCTGTACACTCCAATGCCATAGTCTCTAGCCCAATCAAGAGAATGTGTGGATCCCTAGGTTTTTGTTATGCAATTACCCTTAGTTACTGATTACTGATAGTTAACTTGGGACATTCTAAAGAGATCGGGCTCCATTTAACCACTATAATTATAATGTAAAACTTGCAAAATAAACAAACCAAAACTTATACGAACACGATAAAAAGACAAAACTATTCAAAATCGCTATGTCGAAACAACGCTTAAGCCTAATTCATAGCACAGAGAAAATATGCTTTGCCTACGTACTACCAGCTCGGTAGTGTAGGAGAAAGTCTCTGCCTCCCACCCCAGGTGACCCAACTTCAATCCCATGCTCAGGCATTAAGGTTTTTCACATAGGCTACACTGGGACAATTTTGTACTGCTAATTGATTGACAAAATAATGTAAAGTTGAGCGAGGGGGAGGGGGTGTGCGTATAAAGGAGAGGGGGAGGGAACAGTGGAGGATGTGGTACAGCGAGATACCGTCAACTGTACAGCGAGATACCGTCAACTGGGGTGAATTCTGACATCAGCGCCAAACAAAAATTATATTATATAATATTAATAATAATAATAATAATAGGTAGTTATTGATAGGGGTCACTTGAGGCATGCTATGCTTACAGGTACCTACCCGATAGCACTATCGTTAGTGAGTGCTGTACTGTATTTTATATATTATTTTGTAATAGTATAGTTATCTTATCAATATTTGTATTTTGTACTATTGTTAATGTCTTGTCATGTTGCAAATTTGATTTTAAATAATATTTTGACATTTAACATTTAGTTTCTTTATTCATGTAGAGTTTAGTAAAATTTGCCAGAACGTCCCGGACTTCCCAAACTTGACTACTTCCTTTAACGTGACGATAGTGCGTTGTTATATGTGCGATTAGTTTGCTTGGGAAACAGATTAACTTGCTCATGTAGTAATGTACACCCTATGTGGTGGATTGTGTTCTTTTATTTCATAAATTTCATTTTAGTAAGCGTTGTTTCCACATAGCGATTTTGATAATTTAATTTGACTTTATATTGTCCTTGTCCCAATTTTGATTTGTTTAGTTTGCAAGTTTCAAATTTTAATTAATATAAATATTTGTTCCTACAACTTTTACTTTTTTCCTCAATAAAGATCCTGTGGCAGGTATAAAAGTTCTTATTCATTTACCATTACTAGGGAAACAGAGGCACCACTCTACTACTATCAATAAATACCAATTGCACAATTTCTTAAAATTGACAAGTGGGTCGAAAGGTCTTAAAAGCAACAAACTAATGGGGCGAGTCTTAAAAATATAAAACAAATAATGGGGCTAAACACTTTACGAAAAAGGGGTCCACAACTTTTGTGTATGGCCACCCTCTTAACCCCTTCAGACTCTTATGACTCAGAGGTTGCCAGATTAGCAATAAGAAATGGAGTTCTCTCATTCTTATAATTACCTCTCCAAAATTAGTTTTTTGCCCACAGCTAACTCAAAGACAACTGCAGAGGTTGAAGTAACTAAACTAAAGGTTTCTAAATACCCAAGATGGTAACAAAGGCTTTAAAGTATCCCTAATAGGCTCAAAAAAGCGTCATATGTCTGAGAGGGTTAAAGAGGAGCAAGGTGTCCAGCAATAGATAGATATATTAAAGGCATACTTAAATTACGAACAAAGCGAATGAAAATATAAATTAATAAGACTTCTCACAATGCTTAATTACTAATGAAACTATAGCATTACATCAAATAATTTAAGTAACTTTAGTACAATGTCAGCCAGATAAATTAGCTACTATATCCAATCACAAATCCTAAATCAAATGAGGTTAAGTATTCACAACATATTCATTAATAGTCACTAACTCACGAACTAACGAGTAGTGGTCACACAGGCAGTCACCAATCGACAGACAGGCTGCTTGAGTCTACCAACCACAGGTGAGGGGCAGGTGCGCGATCCACAGGTGTTCGCATGTAGGGGGAAGACTGCAGTGATATCCGCCCAGCTCTACTCTCCTCTGTCACTTACGCATGCTTCTGGTAACTTAAACAGGTGTCTGCAGGTAAAAAGGCCATCACATGGTCCAATGCACAATCACTAGTCACATCTTTGGGTCTCCAGATGGAATAAAATATAAAAAATATATCAACCCTTTCGCTGCGGGTGACGTTCTGGAATGTTTTGGCAAGTTACAGCAATTTCCAGGCTCTAAAAGCCTGTAAAAAACATAAAAATAGAGTGTCCGTGGGTGGGAGCGTGAGGGGCCCACCTCAGAGCACCAAGCGGATCACTGAGCTAGGCTGTGTCTCGGGCGAGTCTCTCTCCGTCTCTCTCACCAGTGTAGCCAAGCGAGCGAGTGTTACATAATAGCGGGGTTCCCGCGTTTCACTGGGACCACTGCGGGTGAACCAGACCACGTACACGGTCCGTTCTGGTGTCATTTTGAAGCTATTTTCGCCTAGTTTTCGGCAGAATACACTTCATTTAATGCAGATGCTTGATTATCATTCAGGAGTGCCTGAATATGCCCTAACTAGCCCAAACACAGCCACAGCCAAAGGGTTAAGGGACAATTTTTAAACTACTTTTCAGAACTTTGAATCATATTAAGCAAGGAATATTCATGAAAATAGTCAAGTTTAATTATATAAAATTAAACTTATGGTATATTCATTCAAAATAGTTAGGGACTCTTACCTTCATTAGTGACCGGTACACCTGGTACAGGTATGGCGGATCATGAAGTGGCTGAGACACACCAGTCTCGGAGGCGACTTACCTGCTTAAGGGAGCCCACCTTTCTTTTTTCTTTTTCTCCCCCCTAGATGTTTACGTTGTCCTTCCGTCTGCGTGTGAAGTCACTCTTGTCCCAGTAGCGTGGGTGTTGTAGACAGCCAGGTCAGGGGTTGAAACTAAGAGATATTTGGGCTTAAGATTGGAATATAGGCTACATTAAAAATAACAGGAAAATAAAAAAATAATGGCATGGAATTTGTCCTATTATCATTTCCAAAGACACTAGGAACTGGAATAACTAATTCTAACTTTGCAAATTTAATAATAAAGACTAAACAGAAGGGACAGGGTGGATTTTTTGTTTTCTTCTATGTAAGTGAGGGATACTTTAAATCCTTTGTTACCATCAGGGGTATTTAGAAAACTTTAGTTTAGTTACTTTAACCTCTGCAGTTGTCTTTGAGTTAGCTGTGACCAGAAAACTAATTTTGGAGAGGTAATTATATAAGAGTGAGAGAACTCTAGTTATTATTGCTAATCTGGCAACCTCTGTCATATGTGCGTGAAAGGGTTAAGTCTTACTTTTTTTTTTCCTGGCGAACTATAAGCTAGTGTGTCTGAAATGTTTGAACTGCCTTTCGGCCGGGACATTTTTTTACCGAAAAATATACATATTAATCTAGGTGGATCTAATGAATGATTTTTTAAGTTTGATTAAGGTCTAGGGAGGAAACTAATAAATTAATAGACATAGGCCTAGACCAAAAATTTAACTACAGTCTCCTTAGCACTCATTTAAAGGCATTATTTTTATAGGACCTCTACTACTGTATGCAAATCTGAAAAATGTTCTAGCGAAAAAATGTACAAATTAATCTAGAAGGGGGATCTAATGGATTTTTTTTTTAAATTTGATGGAAGTCTAGGGAGGAAACTAGAAAAATAATTAATACATGCAAAAATAACCACAGCTAACTCAAAGACAACTGCAGAGGTTGAAGTAACTAAACTAAAGGTTTCTAAATACCCCTGATGGTAACAAAGGCTTTAAAGTATCCCTAATCGCCTCAAAATCGCGTCATATGTCTGAGAGGTTTAATAGCGTTTTTTTCTATATTTAATAGACATATATGAAACTTCTATGTCTCTGTGCCTTATTAATGCTAAGTTTTCATAATTAAAATCATATTTCGATAAAAAATCTACCTTATGGCTAAATATCAATATAGAAACATGACAATTTACGCTCGGCTGGAAAAAAATAGACTATAGCAGGGGTTAGGGGGCGGCAGCCTACAAGTTGGACTTTTATAGCGATTTTGGCCCTGTCACTCTTTCAACTATGGGGGAGGCACTCTTAATAGGCTGTTCTGCCTTTTGCCTCCCTCAATCACATAGAACAAAAAACAAACAAACAAAATATGGTCTTTGATGGGGCATTTCTTTACATTGCTAAAAAATTGGTAAAATGCATTTTCAGAATTAAAACTAATGAAAACTTAAAGTAAATTAAAGAACTGGTAAACAATAACACATCTTTTTAATACGGCAATAACAAATTGACACTTTAATTGTAGGCAAGAGTCAATTTAATATTAACTTTAATTACAATTAAGGGTTATACTGATGTTTTGGACCGACAGTTAGCCCATCGATATTTTTAGGCCTAATAGGTCCGGTAGAGCATATACATCATTGCTATATATATATGTCATTAAGAGCTGAAATGTGTTATAAGGGAGGAAAAAAAACAAAAAACAAAACAAAAAAACGCTAAAATACAGTATACTGTAAAACAATGTTTTTCAGCCAGTACCGGGTACTCAACCAGCGGGGGTGTGGGGGCGGCAGCCCTCACCCATATACTAGGTTAGGTTAGGTTAGGTAAGGTTGTTAGGTTAGGCTAATGTCTTCCCAAAGTTGACTATTTGGTAATTGTTTAGTGTATGGCCTCCTCCTAAAGAAAATGGATTTTTGAGCACAGACTAAACCAAATGTTCACTACTGTATTTACATAGCTGGTCATTAACCTAACCTAACCTAACCTAACCTAACCTAACCTAACCTAAGGTAACCTGGGCATCCTAGGGGCTGCTGCCCCCAGACCCCCGCTGGTCTTGGGTTGAAAAGTGATAAAAAACACATCTCTTACCTCATTATTCAAAGTTTTGTATTTGGTTTAATATACACTTCCCAGGTCATTTGAACAGTTCTATTGCTTCTATATAATTATCATATAATACACCATAGAATACGTTTTTAATAACTAGAAAAAGAAGACTTCGATTAAACAATTACGGACTATTTTTATAACATACGATATTAGGCTACCCACTCCACCCCGTGAAATCCGAGCCAGCTTTCGTCAAAAGTTGGCTAGGGTATTCACAAAATTGGGTTTTATGGGTTTGCAATTTGGGAAAACCCGAGCCAAGTTTTGATACAAAATGCTATATTATTGTATTTTTACGCTTTTAACCCCTCATTTTCCCTGAACTTCATAGCCCTCCCCACTAGTGGGGGGCGTGTTTTTAGATTGTTGGATAATGGGTAAATACTCATTTCAGCTCCTCTTCAGTATAAAACAACACTATATCTGAAGGAAAAATTAAAAAATACAAACTAAAACTTACTGAAATCGCTGTCGGTCCAAAAAGTCAGGTTTACCCAATTAAGTTACAAGTTTACATAATTGCGAGTAGCTATTCGTTAAGTAGCCTACAGTTACATTAAAATTTATCTCCGGTAATTTTATCAATGTTGAATAGCCTATAGAAATTGACCGAACCAATTAACCCCTTCCGTACCGAGGACTTTCTTTTAACTTTATTCTGGTTACTATTATACTATTTTAGTCAGGTTAAAAAGGACCTACAGCAATAAACAGGCTTCGAACTATCTCTCTTAACCCTTTTTACTACCTCAGATCCTTATGCTGCACAAAGTATTCTAAATAGGCTACAGATACAAGAACCTCGTGGTACAGAACCGATTAACATACTATGTAAACTGGCAGCATGATATTTAGAAAAAATACAAATTCGTTACACTAGCCTATATAATAACCCTTTGATAATAGTTACTATTCTGGCCATCAAAAGATTTTATACAGTTTAGTAAGTATCTGTGGGATTCAGTTGAAACATTACCATAGGTTTAGAGTGTCACCTTCCATAATAGTCTCCAAATATTTAAAATCAAATTCGAAGTATTGAAAGATTAAACTAATAGGCTATCGTTTAGTAATATACAAAAGTAGTATTGAAAGATTAAACTAGTAGGCTATCGTTTGGTAATAAGACGAAACAAAATATTAATCTTACAGTACTGTACTATCATACAAAAAAGTATCCTTACTCTCGTGAACGTTGAGTTTCATAAAGTGGGATACGATTCGAGCTCAAACAATAGTTTCCATATTACTTCGTCCATTGAGTCTAAATGGTGCGTGTCATTTTAGTAAGGATACTTTTTTGTATGATAGTACCTCCTAAGGGTCAATAACAGCAGACTACCTCACTAGGAACCTTTCCCATATTGAGGGCACGTGACTGAATAGACCGTAACAGATTCCAAAAAGACCCCCCCCCCCTTAACCCCTTCAGACTCTTATGATGCAGTGGTTGCCAGATTAGCAATAAGAAATAGAGTTCTCACTCTTCTAATTACCTCTCCAAAATTAGTTTTCTGCCCACAGCTAACTCAAAGACAACTGCAGAGGTTTAAGTAACTAAACTACAGGTTTCTAAATACCCCTGATGGTAACAAAGGTTTTAAAGTATCCCTAATAGGCTCAAAATCGCGTCATATGTCTGAGAGTTAATCAGGAAAACATGCCATGTACAGTATATGACTCAGACATAGTAGGGTAAAATTAGTGTATTGCCGGAATCTCCGAATCTTCGCTTTGGGTAAGATACAGGACTTGCTGGTTACGTTTGCGTTTAGTTTGACCGACTTTTTCGAATATTGATATAAATGCCATAAATCTAAAAAAAACTAACATAACCTAGGCCTATGCCATAAGTCATCTAAATAATCTTAACCTAACCTAACTCATTAGTTGGCACTGTCCCCAACCCTTAGTCCCCCACCCCCTTGTAATGGGCTATTCAGCTGAGCTAGGGTGTGTGTGTGTGTGTGTGTGTGTGTGTGTGTGTGTGTGTGTGTGTGTGTGTGTGTGTGTGGGGGGGGGGTAATTATAGCCTATATCCCATATAATTAATTTTCGACAGTCTTGGCATAGGCTATACAGCAATCGATAATCTTCAAGGACACTACATCCGCCTTATTAGAAACTATTGATTAGGGAAAATAGGGACCAATGGACTCCATATTTTTCTCATTATAGTCCGCATGGAGGAATTTCGTTATAGACACTTTAAAAAAACAGATTTCAGACAAATACACCAAAAATCTGTCAAAGATGTCAAATAGCGGGGGTGTGGGGGCGGCAGCCCCCACCCATAATACTAGGATAGGTTAGGTAAGGTTGTTAGGTTAGGCTAATTTCCTTTAAAAGGGATAGGCCTATAGGCTAGTAAACACTAGGATAGCCTATACCTGGTCAGAAGTAAGAAGAAGAGTCCTGCTGTAGTCTCCTTGAATGCTACCATTAATTTTAGACAGTCTTGGCATAGGCACTCCCTTATAGCCTAGGCTATAAGAAACTTAACTTCCTAAGAACAAAATATCCATGGCGGATTTAAAGGAGTTGAGTTTACTCTACCTAGACTGAAAAGGTCCGCTCATATAAAATGTAAATGAACAACAAATACCGGGAGTGTAGTTAGGTAATTTAGAAATACTGATGGATGGTAGGCAAATGGCTACTTCCCGAACGCGGTTGGTTGTTTACATCAAAACCACGAGGGCGCACCTAACAAAAAACGGTATAGGCTAGGTTAAAAATAATGCTAGATTTAAATAATGATAATATGGCTTGGCTTAGCTTGTCGGTCGGTCGGTCAGTCAGTTGGATGAAGTTAGATGAAGAGAGCTGGATGAAAGCCGAAAAGAGGGTCGCGGCGAACTGATGAGTGGTGTTGCTAGGACGATGTCTAAATGTGCTCTAGCGCGTGCGCGAGGAGTCTTCGTCTTGCGCTACGAATCTAGCGAATACTGCTAAGTTTGTAGCGGATGTTCCCCACACACCCGCAGCACCTCGACAACCAAAACCCCAAGGCTCAAACCTTCAACTCCAAGAATGCCTACCCATCCTCATCCTTCCACAACAAACCTACCTACCCTTCCGGCAAGCCCCAACCCAGTAGGCCCCGGTTCCAACCTACCCAGCCACGCAGAATCTTCAACCGGAACAAAACCTACAACACCTACCAAAGTAAGAACCCTACATTAGTGATTATCAACCCCTATGATTTCCCTGCCTGTAGTGCTAAGTGTGCCCTCCATCAAATTCGTGACTCTGCCAAACCTCGCCCCTTTACTCCTCGCATTTCTGTAAATGAAGAGGAGTTGGGACAAGAAGAAGAAATGGAGGAAATGCACACCGAAGACATAGCCCATATCATGACCTCAGACGATACCGAGGAAACCCTGGAGGAGGTAGATACCGACTCCCAGGATGTTTAAAGTATCCCCCGCCCACGATGGCCTCGGCGGGGGACGCCATAACTGATCGCTCTGGCCCCATTTACTACAAGGACATTCCTGTCCGCTTGTTAATCGACACGGGAGCTGCTAAGTCATGTTTGTTCAAGTCTTATTATGATCAACACCACCGACTATTTGGCCCCTTGTTACCTACCAAATCAGAACTAATCTCAGCTGCGGATACCTACTTAAATCTCCTAGGAGACACTTTGCCCCTGTCAGTAACTACTCCTGCCCCCCATGCCCGTTGTTATCACTCGTTCACAGTATTTTCCTCTCACTGTAAACATTACGATGGTTTCCTTGGACTTGACCTCCTTCAAAAACTCCAGGCCCAGGTTGACTGCGGCCAAAGGCTGATCTCATTCAAAAAAAAATCCAACTCAAAGCCTCTGACAAACCAATCACGCAGAAACCAGTTCACAAAAAGAAAAAACACCTCCACCCTCAACAAACTCCGAGTCAAGATTACCAAGTTGCAGCTAGCACTAAGGTAACTCCTAACCCCCCCCCCCCCCCTTGCCCCGAGTTCTCTCAAAATATCACTCATTCCGTTGAAATAATTCCTCAACAAACGAAAGAAGACAAGTCCAAGCAACTCAATGATGTAAACCCCCCCATTTCTCCTAACTCTGTCCAGGATCAATCCTCCCATGTTTCCAGGACAGACTCTTATGTATGTAAAAACCATTCTACCAAATATTTATGTACACCTGTTTCCAGGGAAAATGCCGACCTATGTACCCAACAATGTTTTCCCCATGCCCCCAGAAATGCTCAGCTATTCCACAACCAACAAAAATAATGTCAATAGCAGATTGGATAGCTAAAAGTTCAGCAGTAAAGATAGAGGCTTGGGGCGGGAGAGAAAACTGAAGGAGCTTAGTAGAGGACACAGCAGCGAGGCCCACCCCAGAGTCAGTCTTAGACCCGTCAGTGAAGATGGCAAAATGGGGGCCTTTACGACGTATGTGTTCGAGTGCGTGTTGGCAGTGATGGCTAGGGACAAAAGGATATCTCTTAGAGAGGAAGGAGAGGTGAGTGCAAACATTGGGGAGAGAGATAACCCATGGGGGGGAAGGGGAGACAACAGGCGGCGAAACAGCAATGTGAAAGTCAAGAGAGTTGAGGAGAATTGTAGCACGAATCGGAAAGGAGGGGGAAGATGGACACGGAACGGGATCGGGAATGAAGATATCACTGAAAAGGGAATTAGTGGGAGAGTCACTATGTTTAATTTTTAATGCACGGCGCATAGTAACTAAATCGCGATGGAGAGAGAGCGGGGGCTCGCCACTCTCAGCTAAGACGGAGGTATTTGGGGAGGAACGGAAAGCTCCAGTACCAGAGAGACGCATACCCTGCATATGAACAGGGTCCCAACATCTTCAGAACGGAAGCAGCGGCAGAGCCATAAAGGTAGCAGCCGTAGTCCAGGATGGAAAGAAACACCCGCCTGTAGAGCAACAACATAGTGGTACGTCTCGCCCCCCAAGTGGTATGGGATAGTTTTCTGAGGAGGTTGAGAGCACGAAGGCCTTTACCTTTAGTATACTGAACATGGTCTCTCCAGTTGAGATGTTGGTCAAAGATTACGCCTAAGAATTTAACACTGGGATAGAAAGAAATCTGAGAGGGTCCCATTCGAAGCGATATTGACTGGCCACGGAGCCAGCGTTTGTCTCGATAGAAGACTATTGCCTTAGTTTTCTCAGCCGAAAACTGAAAGCCAACTGAAGATGCCCAGGCGATCACCCGTTGGATGGAGATGTTGCGTATACGTTGAGCATGTCTGAGGGTACGGGCAGTGCAATAGATGGTAAAATCATCAACGTACAGGCTGCCATGGACTTCCGGCAGCAATTGTTGAACGACTTTATTTATGGCCGCGGCAAAAAGTTTGCTGCTGAGAACGCTGCCCTGGGGAACACCATTGACGAGTGGAAAGACATTAGAAAGAATTCCCTCCACTCGAGTCTGGAATGTTCGATCAGAAAGAAAGTTGGAAATAAAAAAGGTAGATGGCCACGGGCACCACTATCATGAAGTAGTTGCAGGATGGGACGCCGCCACGTGGTATCATATGCCTTCTGGATGTCAAAGAAAACGGCGACGGTGATGGACTTACTTTCAAAGCCACGCTTGATATGAGATTCTAATAACGTAAGCGAGTCCAGAGTAGATCGATCTTTCTGAGAGCCAAATTGGGTCGGAGTGAGAATAGTGTTTTGACGGAGGAACCAAGTGAGTCTAGTATTGACCAATTTCTCCATTAATTTACAAAGACAACTGGTGAGGGATATTGGTCTATAACTCGAGGGCAAGCTCGGGTCTTTTCCAGGTTTTGCAATTGGGACGACAATAGCATGTTTCCATGAGGTAGGAAATTGATGACGGATCCACACCTGATTATAAAATTGCAAGAGGTAGGATTTAGCAAGGGGGGCTAAGTTAGTGAGTAAGGCAAAACTTATGTTATCTTGGCCAGGAGCGGAGTTAGGACAATTGGAGAGTGCATGTTCAAATTCATCCATAGTAAAGCATGCATTATAATCAAAGGTGTCTGGTGAAGAGAAGTTGAGGGGGATCGACTCCATTTCAAGTTTATGGCGGCGGAAATTATCATCTAACCTCTCATTACTGATGACCTGGGCAAGATGTTGACCCAAGAGGTTCGATATCTCAAGGGGATCGTGAACAGTACGGCCACCGTGTACCAAAGCATGGCGCGGAGGGGCAATGTGAAGGCTGTTAATATTCCTGAATTTATGCCAAACGCATGATATCGGGGTAGACGGGGAAATGGTGGAGACATAAGTTTTCCAGGATTCGGATCTACTACGGATGACTTCTCGACGGAATTTAGCTGATAGTCGATTGTAGTGGTTTGATGGCACATATATCCATCAATAACGAGATGGAATGGCATAGAAGATCATCACGTAAAGGTAAGCGTGAACATAAAGAATTGTAACGTTTATTGAGACTATCGAGGCGGCGGCCTAATTCATGTTTACTTTTAGCAAGAGTGGATAAGGTGCTGTCCCACCAGGGGACTCGACGACGTAGGGGGGAAGAAGTCGTCTGGGGTATAGACTTAGTAGCTGCATTAGTAAAAAAATTAACGAGGAATGAATGCGTTTCATCAGGATCCCTTAAGGGATTAAAAGGTGGGATTTGTCTGGTGTGGAGGACATATGCGTCCCAGTCAGCTTTGTGGAAGTTATAGCGAGGGAGCGAAGGACATGGACGGAATTGCAAGTAAGACAGGATGACAGGAAAGTGATCGCTTGAGAACGTATCAACACAGACCCGCCACTCGAACTTATCAACAATTGCTGTGGAGCACAGGGTGATATCAACAGAGGAATAAGTATGATGGGAAGCAGAAAAGTAAGTGTGTGAGTCGGCCTCATTAAGGCAGCAAAGGTCACGGTTCAGAAGCAAATGTTCAATCTGCGAACCGGCTGTATCAGGATTGGAGGAAGTAGGGTCCCATATAGGGCTACGGGCATTAAAGTCACCCAACAGTAAGATGGGAGAGGGTAGTGTAGAGAAAAACTGAGAAAGCAAGGAAAGGTCATAATTGTAAGCAGGTTGGTTATAGATATTGCAAATGGTAACAGAGTCACCATCGGGGATATGAAGAGTAAGGATAGAGTGCTGTAGGAAACTTGTACGAATGGGAAACAAGTCAAAAGTTACTCGATGATGGACATAAATTGCTGTGCCATATTCTCCATCAGGGGATAGAGAACAGCACACAAGGTGGTAGTTGGTGATGGATTTATCATAATTTCCAATGTGTTGTAAACAAATACACATAGGATTATAGACACAGTAAACACTGGATCTCACCTAGATGGACTCTAGATGAGAGACCATTACAATTCCATTGTAGTATATAGGGATTGAACAGGTTAAGTGAGAGACGTCAGGTTACGTAAATTAACAGCACTGTTCGGCTGTTGGAGATGAAGAGGAACGGGTCTGGGGGGAGGGTCATGAGAAGGCAGGGAGTTTCGACGTGGACAGTGGGGGGACACATTAGAGGAGAGGTCATGGAGGATAGTAGCTATCTTGGAGTGTGAAAGATCTGAACGTGACTTTAAGTGAAAAGCGCATAAGCACGAAGAGTTATGAGAGGCGGTGTTATCAGGGGTTGGTAAACGTCGGTCACGAAGAAAGGAGCGTATCAACGCAACAACAGTGGATTTAGTGCGGGTAGGCGTCCGGCGATACTCACGCACAAAGCAGTCATGACAGCCGCAGTGGGGTGCATGGGAGCCCGAGGCGGTAACATTGATAGGTGCATGAGGTCGAGGACGAGTAGGCGGGGGGGACGCAGGCGTAGAGGGGGTGTGGAGTGAGGGAGGCTGGGACGGAGAACCCATATTAGAGCGGAAGATGCGAGAGCGAGGAGGGACACGTTGAGGTTTGGGAGGCATAGGTCGGGCTGTGAGGGTCTTACGTTTTACGGAGGGAGATTGACGATCTGAGGAGGGAGAATGTAGAGCATCAGATCGGCGTTTACTGGTGGAGGGGGTAGAATCCATGACATCGTCAACATCGGTAGAGGGAGCCGGGGCAAGAGGCAAGGATTGAATATCAGTTACTGGTGAAGGGGACGCGGATGCTTTTGGGGTGGAGGCTTCATGAACAGGGGGAGGGGTATTCAGTGCATGAAATCGGTTGGAGAGGGGAACAGTGGCTGGACTAGAAAGGGGTGAATCCAACACAGCATCACTGTCCTCACGTCGTCGACTACCGGGAGAAACGTCAGTTGTAGGTGCACGAAGTCTAGCACTGTAAGTCATATCTCTAGAGGGATCTTTAACATCTCTTACTCTCAGTTATTGCTTAGCTTCTCTGACAGACATGCCTGACCGACTAATGAGAAGCTTTAACTCAGCATTATACATGTAGAACACACATTGCTTTGAGCGAGCATGGTGTTCAAGGCCACAGTTAACACACTTTGGAGTGCCACAATTCCAACGGGTAGCATGTTTGACGGAGCTACAGAAGGCACACACCCGAACCTTCTTACACCTACCAGCTGAGTGACCAAAGGTGGAACAGTTAGAATCTTGATGTGCTGGCTACAAATTGGCCTGCAAACGACTAGTATGGTTGGCCTGCAAACGACCGGTATGGTTGTTTACCCTTGGCAAATTAGATAAAGAGTTGGGTGGTAATTAAGTAAATGTATATGTTATGTATCATATAATTATACTGTACTACCTATAGTATAATCGCATGTAGGGTATCTATAATTTGTAGGGTAGATTACCCTGATGATTAAATTATCGAGGATGCGATGACGTGAGTGGGGGCGTGTATGCGATGTGGGGAGGAGAAGGGAGTCGGAAAGCAGAGATCGTGGAGAGAGGTTGTGCTAGCGATAGTGGGGAGCGATTGTCCGGCGTGTTTCATGTAATGGTGGTTTAAGGCATGCCTAGCAGATGGTGTAAATAGTGAGTTGGATACGGTATGTGGTTTGATTGGTATTACATGGCGTTGCAGTTGTTTGGGCTGTGGTTTTTGTGTGTCGGCGTTTGTGCTTCTTGGTTACGATGGTGGTTTGTTGTTTCGCTGAGTAGCTGGTTCATCTTGGGAGGGTTCAACGTTCTTAAGGGCGAGCTACGCATCAGAAAGGTAATTATTGTACACGTGTATAAAATATATATGAAGTATTTGGGAAGATATCACATATGCAGATTAGCTTAACTATATTTAACAGTAACGGTTTGGCGACATAAGGTCGTACTTCACGCCTTTGTCCTTCGATCCTGACGTCTCGTGGGAGGGAACGTCCACTAAACTTAATGCGAGCTATGCGGAGAGGATGAGAAGGAGTTGATTTGTTTGGGATACTATACAAATCAACGTCGTGCACATTTGGATAACGCAAGCGCAACGACGACAGGATGGTCGACTTATCAGGAAGTCCGTCAGGGTCATAAGTTGAGGGTAGAACAACAGTACCGAGGATGTAATTGAGGTCGTTATGTTTCGTGACAGTAACAGGGATATCGTCCAAGGTAGTAAGAGATAGGCATGTCTCAGATTGGGCACGAGTAGTGGTTTCCAGAATCCAATCATTATTACCAGTCTCACGGAACGATAAGTCCGAAGTTGCATGCGCCGAGAGGAGGAGGTTCTCTAACTTAGGAAGATGTAGGAAGCCGGTCGTATGACGAGGAAACGCGGCCAGTCATCATCGCCAAAAATTGAATCGAAGTGCCGGAGGGTGGCATTGGGGACAAACTGACGCCGAGGTTTCCGCCGATGTTGGGGGCCGGAATGAGGCATGTGAGGCTCCAGAGTTGCAACGAGTGAGGTGGAAGTAGTGGCTGAACTAACAATCGGCTGAAATGGTGGAGAAACAGTGTCGATGGGAGGTGAAGGGTCACCAACACTGGTGTCACTCTGCAGGTGGTCAGTGGAAACTGTAAGTCGGTTAACGGGTAGTGCTGAGGAGCAGGGCGTGTCAAGAGAACCCGGCACGCCAAGGTCTATGGTTTGAACAGGAGACTCAACACAAGGAGGGTCTTTCTTATCTTGGGAGAGGGGAGGGACATTTAAATCATGAGCGGCAGGTGTAGTTGGGCTCTGTGTTGAGTCGATATGAACAGGGGCCATTGTAGGGTCCACAGATGGAGGATGGGAATCCTTAGTCGTAGAAGCAGGTAATTTAGTATCAGAGCGTGAGAGAGCATCAGACTCGGAACAACTCGGAGGGGAGGTGTCCAAGGTGGTAGACTCAGAGGGCAGAGGAAGGTCAGATGGAGAGTCCAGGGGAATGCAAAGGTCAAGTACCGGGGGCGCCAAAGCTGGATCCAGGGGAGGAGGTTTGCATGGCTGATCCATGATGACCCTAGTTGTTTTTACTATTCTATTTTCATTTTATCGAAGGAAATCAAAAAAGAAAGAAAAACATAACCGAGGGGAAAAAAAGAAAGAAACAGAAAAAGAAAAATAGAAACAAAACAATAAATAAAGAACATACCAGAAGGGCCAACAGAGAACCCTCCGTCGTGAGTCAGGGAGCCCCAGCCTCTATACCGGTGGCACAAACAGGGGCAGGTCTCCAGGGGGCTCGTCCTCATACCCTACCCCCCTAGACTAGGGGGGATAGCACCAAAACGCACAGAAAGGCCAAGCTTAGGCAAAACCGCTATACTGGGACCGAGGGCAAAGTTAATTTCAATCATCCCCAATCTGTGCGTAATGGAGGGCAGCCGGACAGAAGCCAGGAAACCCACCAGGAAGGGAAAACGGACCCCTGGAACCGAGACCGGTCCCCACTGATGGGCGACCCCAGGGGCATCAACGCGGGCAACCACGTCGCCGCTCCCGGGACCAGCCCCCTCGGGCGGTGAGCTAGACCGCCACGGCCCCTGTAAACGGAGAGGGGCCAGTACTCCAGACTCAGCGAGGGAAGGCTCTCGAGCCTAGCCGGCACAATTTAGTTAAAATAGGGAGGAAATCCTCCGCAAAATTAAAACAAAAATGGGAACACGCAAAACGTCGTCACCGGGAGGTTCCGCTTACCCCAATGATGACGGGGGGGGGGGGGGGCACTTTGTCCACGACGCCGATTGAATCCCTGCCCTAAAGAGAGTGACACCAACGACCCCACTTCAAGCCCCGCCACCACGACAAGGTGGCTCCCCATTGGCGGGGTAAGGATATCACAAAGGCAAGCAATTGATACCATCAAAAGTGAAGATACAATAAAGTATAATTGTATAATATGAGGGAGCAACAACAGATATAAACAAAGAGTACTCTTATAACAAGAAAAATACATTAAAAAACAATAGAAACATATATACAATTAATACATAGTTTTTTGTTTGTTTTTTTTGAAGAGCAGTTTAACCAGACCACCGAGCTCCCTAAAAGAGCTCTCACAGGGCTGGCCCGAAGGATTAGAATAAAATGGGCGACTATTCAAGATGAAGTAGGAAAAGTCAAAAGGGTATTAAATCTTATCTAGGAGAGAGGAATCTAGGAGAGAGGAATCTTTGAGAAAGCGAAGAATACAGTAGCTCGAGAATGAGGGAGAATCTACAAATATATCCGTAAATGTGCCGGTACCGAAATAAAGAGATCGGAGGTGGGAAAACTGAAGACAGTCTGTGAAGACGTGGCGAATCGTTAAGGGCTTGTCGCAAGTAGTGCATAGGGGTCGAGGGCCGTGAGGAGACGACAAATACATACAGTACTGTACAGACAAAAAGTAAGCAGAGGTTATAATAATGCAAAACTTTATAACCTCTGCTTACTTTTTGTCTGTCTACACATTACGTGCAGTTTCAGTCTCTTGTCCTAATGGCGGCATTCCAGGCAACCCTGTTAAGGGCTACTTCACTTAGTCCGATCCCAGGTCTTCCTCGGTCCACCCCTTGGTGCAGCTCCCTCCACTATCACAGACCTGCATCTTTTCACCCAGTTTTGTTCATCTATTCTCTCCACATGTCCATACCATCCCAGTCTACTTTTACGCATCTCCTCGCTAATACTCTCTATACCTAAACAGCTCCTCAGCTCGCCATTTGTTATTCTATCCTGCAGTCTGGCCCCACACATCCATCTCACCATTCTCATCTTATTATGTTCCATTCTTTTGACATCCTCTACTTTAACTTATCAAAATCGCTGTGGAAATAACGCTTAATTAAATAAGATTTTGAAATATAAACACAAAACCACCACATAGGGTGTACATCACTATGAGTAACTATAAGTTAAAAATGCTTGATTAAAATTCTTGATATAAAATTTTAGAATCATGTACACTCGGATGCCATAGTCTCTAGCCCACTCATAAAGATTTGTGGGCTTCAAGTATTAATAACTATGGAAACTAATTAATGAATAAAATTGTCTATAAATTCACTACAAAACTATATATTAATTGAAAAGTTAGTTATATCCAAAAGTCAATCCAGATAATTATAATTGCATGAAGAAAACCATAGGAGGTCCACGAATTCTTATGAGTGGGCTAGAGACTATGGCATTCGAATGTACAAATTTATCTTGAAAGATCTTCAGGGGGTCGTGAATAGTTTGGCAATTGACTACAGGTCTGCCTCACTATCCGATGCCCCAATTTACGATATTAATATTATAGGTTATTATGTTCTCTCCACTAAGCAACTTTACTCCTAAACTCGATTAATGAAATTAACAAACACATATGGCAGTCCGGGGATTCGAACCCAGGACGCTCACACCAAAAATCAACACACTTATGCATTGCACCACGAAGACAGTTTTTAGGAGTTTGTTCCCCATTTACTCCATTAATTTTGGGGTTTGCTACACAATTTTTCTATTAAGATTGGGTTTTCAGGAACGTAACCCAATCGTAAATCGAGGAAGACCTGTATGTTAATGGTTCCAGGACATTTTGCTACTTAACCCGTTTGTACCAGCGACACCTTTTTTATATGATTCTAGCTATACAGTATTTAGACAATTTTGTGCTGTTTAATAAGCGTGTGTGGTACTAAAAATGGGCAAGCGAGACATTTCGAAGCCTGATAATTGCTGGATGCCCTTTTTCAGCTGTCTAAAAACGTCTTATAGTAGCCAGAATAAAACTAAAAATGTCGCGGTACTAAAGTGGTTAAGATTATTCCCTGCAACTCATGAAATTTGCTGTATTTATATAATTTTCAAACAAATATTAGGAATTCCTATGGGTGGAAATGCTAGCCCTTTAATTGCAGACATATTCTTGCTTGCTTTAGAATTTAAATATATAAAAGACTTAGTTGACAGTAGCAAGAAAAATAAAATCCCAGAAAAATTAGCACTTGCTAAACTGTTAAGTAATAATAGTAGATAATATATTGATGATATTCTTGTTTGCAATTTGTTAAATTTTAATCAAGTTGCTAAACTTATTTACCCTAATTCTATTCCCCTCACACAATGTAACGTAAATTATAAAGTTGAAAATTTTCTTGATATAAATATAGAGATTGTTAATGAACAGTGCATACTTAAAGTATATCACAAAGTTGATGATTTTAATTTTAACGTAATAAACTTTCCTTTCCCTAGTAGTAATATCGATAGTAAAATAACTTATAATTGTTTTTATTCCCAATTAATAAGATTTGTAAAATCTGCACTAAAGTAGACGACTTTTGGGCTAGAGCTAGGTTACTATACAGACTCTTAGTGGACAGAGGTATTGAGGCAAGTAAATTGTTCCATAAATTTAATCTTTTTAGGGTCAATTATTGTGACTGTATTCTAAAATTTGACATCAATAATTTTAATCAAGCATTTTTAACTTGAAGTTTCTTGTATAACCTCTGCTTACTTTTTGTCTGTATTTATTGTTTATCTTTTTCTTTTTCTATTATTAATATTAATATTGATATTTTTTAAATGTATTGTTCTTGTTAAAAGAGTACTCTTTGTTTAAATCTGTTGTTACTTCATATTTTGCAATTATTTGTCTTTATATTATATGTATTCATTGTCGATAGTATCAATTGCTTACTTTTGCGATTTCCTTAGTTTATTTGTGCTATAAATGTAGGTTATTTGTAGGGTAGTTGTTGTTGTTGTTCCCCAAGCTGCCTGGCCGAACAGCCCCAAGGCCCCGAGCAAGGCCAAGGCCATAACTGAGCGTCCCCTAAGAACCCTCCCTGCCGACCACAATAAAGCCTGGGTGACCGAAGCCACTCCATGGCGGGGAGCTGAGGAGGGTGTGGAAACGCCTGGGAAACCAAAGCCCCACCCAGGGCCCTGTGCCCCTCAGCAATTATGAAGAGAAAGTTGAGGGGCAAAGGAAAAATGTGACGCTTTGGCTGCCAATCTTAGTAGATTGGGAGGTCAATCCACGGAAGAAACGCCGTCACTTGAGATCTAGAAAATCTATAAGTAAAAGGAACAGTCAGAGTAAGCTATGGGTATGGCAGAGATCGCTCAGTTCTCACTCTGATAGACCAGCCCATCACCACATGACTAGAACCCAATCCTCTCAGCATCAGCTAGGAAAGGCCCTAGAAAGCCGCCTTTGGCGGGGGGATAGCTCCCCTATTTCAACCCCTTTCGGGGTTGGGCACCCGCCGGAAGGTTGTAGGGTAGTTATTGATAGGGGTCACTTGAGGCATGCTATGCTTACAGGTACCTACCCGATAGCACTATCGTTAGTGAGTGCTGTACTGTATTTTATATATTATTTTGTAATAGTATAGTTATCTTATCAATATTTGTATTTTGTACTATTGTTAATGTCTTGTCATGTTGCAAATTTGATTTTAAATAATATTTTGACATTTAACATTTAGTTTCTTTATTCATGCAGAGTTTAGTAAAATTTGCCAGAACGTCCCGGACTTCCCAAACTTGACTACTTCCTTTAACGTGACGATAGTGCGTTGTTATATGTGCGATTAGTTTGCTTGGGAAACAGATTAACTTGCTCATGTAGTAATGTACACCCTATGTGGTGGATTGTGTTCTTTTATTTAATACTTTTCATTTTAGTAAGCGTTGTTTCCACATAGCGATTTTGATAATTTAATTTGACTTTCTATTGTCCTTGTCCCAATTTTGGTTTGTTTAGTTTGCAAGTTTTACATTTTAATTTAATTAATTTCACCACAACACCAAACAAAATAACTGATCTGTCAACTCAACCTATCGCATGCGTTAAAGTTAAATGATCTTGAGATAGGTTAGATGATGTTTGTTAGGCTGTGAAAGTTAGTTTAGTGGTTAGTTAGGTTAGTTTAGTTGGGTTAGTTTAATGCAAGGTTAGGATGAGAAGCCGAGTTGACAGAGCTACAGCTGACTAGTGACCTAAATATTTGACACAATAATCTATAAATATAGTAATGCCACTTGAGAAAAACCTCATACATACCACCCGGCGGGATTCAAACCCGAGTGCCGAGTGCCTGTTGATCATTTGAAATAATACTTGGCCAAAAGTTCATTAAAGGATATATTTTACTGTATGGTACAGTCAAGAGCATAAGTGTCGGCGCACCCATTTGAACCAGTATCGAACGTAAATGAGACAATACAGTACTTTATGATAACCCAGATGCTTCAGAACTTGGCCTTAGAGGTTTAAAGATACGAACTAGTGTAACTTTAGATATGCTGATAACTGTACATTAAATACATCGCTTATGATGTTCTTTTAATGTTTGCATAGAATAGTCCTTGTAGCAAAATGTCCTGGTAGCGTTATTTCAACATAGCGATTTTGATTAGTTCTTTTGCGTTGACCTTGTCGTCCCAGTTTTGGTTTGTATATTTTGCAAGTTTTAAATTATAGTAACATAAAAAAAACATACCAATTGCCCCGTAGCAAGCCATCCAGACACCCAATTATTCTACTACCTGTACTAATACACAAATTTAAAGACCCGAGTATTCCACACAAAGCGCGGTTCCGGTCTCACATCCTAATGGCGGCGTTCCAGGCAACCCTGTTAACCCCTTCTGTACCGGCATCATTTCTCATTTTATCCTAGCTATATTTAATGATTTTGTGCAGTTTAAGAAGGATCTGTGGCAGTAAAAGGGTTAAGAGAGATAGTTCAAAGCCTGTTAATCATTGGAGGCCCTTTTTTAGCTGAATGCAATCGTATAATAGTAGCCAGAACAAAGCTAAAAGAACAGCACCGGCAATGAAGGGGTTAAGAGCTGCCACACTTGTCAGGTTCTTTGATTTAAGATCGGACTGCAAAGTCCGATCCCACGTCTTTCTTGGTCCGCCCCTTTGTGCAGCTCCCTCCACAATCATGGACTTCATCTTTTAACTCAACTTTGTTCATCCATCCTCTCCACATGTCCAAACCATCCGAGCCTGCTAGTACGCATCACATCACTAATGCTCTTGATACTTAACCTTCTCCATCAAACGGAAAACTCCGTTGGCAATTCACTTGTGAATTATCTTTAACTAGGGATTAGTCCAATAATAGTACCGGTAGTAGATGTGGTGGTGGTGGTAGTGGTGGTGCTGGTAGAGGTGGTGGTAGTAGAGGAGGTGGTGGTGGTGGTGGTAGAGGTGGTAGAAGTGGTGGTAGAGGTAGAGGTGGTGGTGGTAGAGGTGGTGGTGGTAGAGGTGGTGGTGGTGGTGGTAGAGGTGGAGGTGGTGGTAGAGGTGGAGGTGGTGGTAGAGGTGGAGGCGGTGGTGGTAGAGGTGGAGGCGGTGGAGGTGGTGGTGGTAGAGGAATTGATGATGGATCGCGAGCTTGGTGGCGGGGTTGGTTCGTCTGGCTGGCGATCTTCACGATGGTCCACTATCTTCACGGCATACGGCCCACCTGGAAGAAAACATTTTAGTATCCAGTCTTTGGGAAGTGTTTGGTGTTGTGAGATTAATTCTATCTATCTATCTATATACTCAGATACGTAACCCATTGCTGGGGGTGGCCAACTCGAGACAGAGCCTGAACAGAAACAACATTCAAGGGTTCTAATTCTCAGGGTCAGGGACCACTTTCACGTTCCCTCGACCCTTTCTACGAGTAGGAGAATTTAAAAATTAATATATTAGTTTATTTCAGAATGGCTAGTCGTGAGCACTAAACTATTATTTACACACCAATTTTAATATACTGTACTGTATAACCTAAATGACTCCATACTATGCTTTATTATATCCAAATGGCTTCAGATTCTGGGAGAGGTACACCGAATGAGAGGTGGAAGGATGGAGTGAGGAAGTACATGAACGAAGGCGGTGCTGGTTGGGCGGAGGGGCGTCGACTGACTGGGGACAGAGGTGCATGGGGGCGGTTCGTTCGTGACCACCCCTTCGGGGATCGCGGCGTCAGACAATAGATAGATAGATAGATGGCTTCAGAACTTGGGATTCAAGGTTCTGATTCAAATGGGTGATTGCTATATATATATATATATTCCTATGTGTAAGCAGACAAATGGCAGAGCTCCCTGTAACAAGTCGTCTTCCCCCACCCCCCAAAGATACGCCAAATAAAGTCTAGTATAGTTAAGGGGAGATATTTCTTTAGTTTTGGGAGACATCTACAGTGCTTATGAATTAGAAACCAAGTACAGTACAGCAAATACTTTGCCCCATTAGTGTTGAGATTTTAAAACCTTTTGTGCCATTTAGGTGTATTTTCTCGCAAGCCTGCAATCTGGGAGGAACCGGCCTTTGGCCGGAGATTTTCCTAAAAAATATGCACAAATTTATCTTGTCTTGGGGGTATTTCTTAAAGTTTTGAGGTCTAAGATGGAACAAATAAATTAAACAAATTATATATATTTAAACCCCCCTTATTTTTTTTCTAAACCAGAAGAGTATAATCCAGCTTAGAAGTGAAACTCTTTAACCCGTGGAGCCCCGGCTAGTTTTGTAATGTTTCTTCACCAGAACCCGGCCGGTTTTCAAAAAATGGTTTTATTCCAGAAACAATAGCGAATGGGTTAGGAATGAAGGAAAAACCACGAAAAACCGCTCAAAAAGCTTAAAGAATGGTCCTACAGAGCCCCCGAAAACGTATTTTACAAGAGTAAAAAATTGAAGGCAATTACCCCAAAAAACCACGTTATTGCGCGCTCACGTGCACGCACGTGGACTTTGAGAGTTTTCAACCATCGGCACGGTTGCGTGGGATACGTACACAGTTCCCATACAAATCTGAGCCCTCTTGAGTGGCTACACCTGAGGTTACGGTCGGCGCAATTAGGGTGATGCGCCAGACGCGTCTCTGGGGCTGTGCGTTACATACATCGCCGACGCGTCAGACGCGTCGCTGGGGTTGTACGGGTTAATGACCACTTTATTAAAGTTTTAAACCGTTATGGTAGTGACACTAGAAAATATTACTCAGGAGATACGAGCTTAATATTATTGTTGTTGTTGTTGTTGTTGTTGTTGTTGTTCCCCAAGCTGCCTGGCCGAACAGCCCCAAGGCCCCGAGCAATTCCAAGGCCATAACCGAGTGCCCCCACAGAACCCTCCCCGCCGACCACAATAAAGCCTGGGTGACCGAAGCCACTCCATGGCGGGGGGCTGAGGAGGGTGCGGAAACGCCCGGAAAACCAAAGCCCCACCCAGGGCCCTGTGCCCCTCAGCAATTATGAAGAGAAAGTTGAGGGGCAAGGGAAAAATGTGACGCTTTGGCTTCCAATCTTGGTAGATTGGGAGGTCAATCCACGGAAGAGACGCCGTCACTTGAGATCTAGAAAATATATAAGTTAAAGGAAAAGTCAGAGTAAGCTATGGGTATGGCAGAGATTGCTCAGCTTTCACTCTGATAGACCAGCCCATCACCACATGACTAGAACCCAATCCTCTCAGCATCAGCTAGAAAAGGCCCTAGAAAGCCGCCTTTGGCGGGGGGATAGCTCCCCTATTTCAACCCCTTTCGGGGTTGGGCACCCGTCCCGTGTTGGGCACCCGTGTTGTTGTTGTTCCCTAAGCTGCCTGGCCGAACAGCCCCGAGTCCCTGAGGAAGGCCATGGCCACGATCGGGCTTTCCCACAGAGCTCTCATTGAGTGTAGATTGTGTTGTTGGTGTAAGTGGTTGTGTGAAATGCAGTCTTCTATGATGTGTTTAATGGTATGGGGTGGGTGCTGTGTTACATCCCGGGCAGGCGTCGACAACGGAGTCATCCAGTCTCTTCTGATAGCTCAGGAGAGCTGGATGGTGTCCGCATCTCAGCCTGGCCAGGTGGACTCTGTCCTCGCGAGGAAGGGAGGATTCGGAAGGATGGATTTCGGGAGGTCGTGCATGCAGCTGCGTGTTGTCTGCGAGTGAGTGGATGGATCGGTGAGAGATATGAGTATGGATGTGCTTCTGGAAGTTGGTTCGGGGTGGGCAGGGAGGGAGAGAGGACAATAATTGTGTGTGATACCGTGTGCTGGGTGTTGTTTTGATATTTCTTGGTGTCTGTGGGTGTGTTGCCATGTAGTTTAGTGGGTGGTCTTGGTTCGTGGAGGCTGCTGCAAGGAATTGAGTGCCTCTCATGTCCAGATGGTCTTTGACTTTGAGGATTTTGGTTTCTTGATGTAGGTGATCTGTGGGTGCAGTAGCTGTGCAGCCTGTAATGATCTTCAGGGCTTTGTTTTGAATAGTCTGTAAGGTCTTATGATGTGTTTCAGCTAGGTTAGAAGCCCAGACTGGGCTTGCGTATTCCATCACTGATCTTATGTATTGTTTATATACTGTGGTGGTAGTTTCTTTGTTGTGTCCAAATTTTGTGTGAGCAAGTGACCTGAGGGCGTTAAGTCTGGGTGTCAGTTTCTTTTTAATGTTTGTGGTGTGCTGTTTGAATGTCATAGGAGTATCATATGTTACTCCTAGGATTTTGGGTGTGTGTGTGTGTTAGGGGTGTGTTGTTTATGGTGAGTTGAGAGATGTATTCGTGTTCTCCTGTCCAACTTGTGAGCAGGGTTGCGGTGGATTTGGCTGGGGCTAGATTAAGTCTGTTTGTAGTGCACCAGCCATGTAGTGTGTTGAGATAGGGTTGAAGGAGATCTGTTGCTCTTTTTGGGTCATGGTGTGTGCATGTGAGTGTTATGTCATCTGCATAGGAGGCTAAGTTTATTTGGGGCGTATTGGGTGTAGTTATATCGTGCATGTACAGATTGAAGAGTGCGGGCGATAGGACGGATCCTTGTGGGACTCCGTTTGGAAAGTTTCTGATTTTAGATGACTGACCGGCAAAAGATACGTGTGCACATCTGCCTGCTAGGAAGTTGGCCAGCCACCTTTTTGTGTTGTTGTGCATGTTTGTGTTGTAGATTTTGTTTGTTAGGTTGTGGCGGGGGATGGCATCGAAGGCTTTACTAATGTCGAGTGTGGCTAATAGTGATCTGTGTGGTGGTCTAGCTGAGTTGATGCCGTCGAAAGCTCTTTGTGTAAGGTCTGTGAGAAGAGTGTTTGTGGAGTGCAGTGGCCTAAAGCCATGTTGTGTTGGAGCTAGGGGTAGGTCAGGTGTAATTAGTTGTAATACTAGGCATTCCATGACTTTGGAGGGGGAGCAAAGGAGTGTGATGGGGCGGTGCGAGGAGGGTAGCGTGGGGTCTTTGTTGGGTTTGGGGAATGTGATGATACCATGCTTCCAAATGTCTGGTATTGTGTTGTGTGAATAGCTGTAGTTTGATATGTTAGTGAGTGCTTGTATGCCTTGTGGTCCCAGGTGTATGAGGTGTATGTTGCTTATGTTGTCTAGGCCACAGGCGGGTGAGTGCTTGAGATTGTTGATGATATGCTTTGTCTGGTGATTGGTGAAGGGTGTATAGTCAGGGTCTGTGGGGAATTGTCTCTTACGTCGGATGACACGTCGGTCGTCTTTGTGAGGTTTTAGGTGGCTGACATGTGAGAAGTGATTGATGAGAGTGTTTGCTTGTTGTTTACATGAAGGAGTAGAGTCTGTTGTTGTGATTGCAGCATGTGATTGTGTTGTGTTGCTGTTGGAAAGTGTTATGCTGTTTAGTGTTTTGTAGAGTTTTTTGGGGTTTGTTTTGTGATCAAGTGTTTGTAGGAAGTTATTCCAATTTAGTTTTTGTTGTTCTTGTATTTTGTTGTTAGTTTGGGTGTTGAGTGCTTGAATTTGTTGTGTGATGTCTTGTGTGTGGGGTGCTGGGGAGTGTTTCAGTATGTCGCGTTGTCTGATGAGGTTTTGAATTTCTGGTGTGAAGTTGGGGTTGTGTCTTTTTCTGTTACCTCTTGGAATGTGTTTCTTGTCAGCGTTTTGGATAGTTTTATTGAGTATGTGTACAGCATTGTTGATGTTAGTGATGGGTGTACTGTTTAGAGTTGTGAAGTGTTGTTCTGTCTCATTTGTGAATGCTTCCCAGTTAGCTCTTTTATAATTGGTGTATGTGTGTTTGTGGCTAGCTGGGGTGAGTCTGGTTTTGGTGGTGATAATGATCGGGAGGTGGTCAGAGCCTAAGGTTCTGACCACCCTCCAGGATGTTGTGGGGGCGAGTTCTGGGGAGCAAAAGGTGATGTCTGGAGATGATGGGTTATAGAGGGCTTGGTGAGGAATATGGGTATGTTGATGGATGTCGTTAAGGATGATGAGGTTATCGGTTTGGTTTTGTAGTACCAGCCCTCTGTCTGTGTCGGGGTTGTCGACAAACCAGGCCGACGTCTTGGCGTTGAAGTCACCACCCAGGATGATGTGTGGGGTGTGTGGGGTGTTTGTGATGTGTTGTAAGTGTGGTCTGTATTCATTTGGTACTGTAGGGGATGTTTGGGGAGGGATGTATGTGTTTATGATGGTTATGTTGGAGTTGTTGCCAGTGCGTATTTTAATTGACTGTATTTCTGTTGTGTTATCATTTGGGGGGAGGAGGGATTTGGTTTGTACACTGGTTACTATGTATATTTCTTTGTGTACCAGGGTGATGAGTCCACCGCCTCCGCCAACAGCCCGGTCTTGTCTGATGGTGGTGAAATTATGAAATGTGGGTGTTTTTTGTGTTGTGCGGAGTTTTGTTTCTTGTAAGATGGCAATGTGTATGTTGTGTTGTTTGATGAAGTGTGAGAGTTCGTGTTTCTTTGTGTTGATGCCATCCATGTTCAGTTGAAGAATGTTAATGTTATGTGCACGATGTATGTTGGGTGCTGCTGCACGAGGATGGGGGGGGGGGGGGTGGGGGGGGGGGGGGGGGGGGGGGGGGGGGGGATGGGTGAGGTGGGGGTGGGGATTGGGGAGCAGGAGATGGGGGTTGGAATGGATTAGGATGGGATGTGGTGTGTTGAGTTGAGGATGTGGATGGTATGGGAAGGTTAGGTGGGTTAGGGAGGAGAGGTGGACGGGTTTTAGGGGGGGGGAGTGGATGATATGGGAAGGTTAGGTGGGTTGGGGAGGAGAGGTGGACGGGTTTTAGGTGAGGGATTTGACTGGGAGAGGGAGGGGCATGAGGAACAGGTCCAGGTGTTTGTGTAGTGTTTCTTGGAGGCAAGTGTTGTGCAGGTGAAGTGGGTCCAGTTCCCGCATGAATTGCAGAGAACTGAACCCTTAGTATGGCGACTCGAAGTGATGGGTTTTGAGCAAGTTGGACATATGTATGTGTACGTGGGTCCTGGGTTGCTCTCAATGTCTCCGGCTAGAAGTCTTTGAGAAATGACAGCCGGAGAGTCATTTCTCGGTGTAGGAAAAACTGTGTGATGTGTGTGTGTGTGGTGTGAGAGGTGTGGAAATTCCCGGCGCGACCGAAGCCGCTCCAAGGACCCGTGCCCCCAGGGAGGGGGCAGGGGATGGTTGTGACGGTTTGGCTCCCAAAACTGCTCCCCGCGGCTGGCATCCGGTTTTCCTCCACTGGTCGTTGATTTTGTCTTCGGCCGTGGAGGGTCGGCAGCCATCCGCGGTTGGCAGCCTCAGGAGGTGGCCCCACGGCGTAGACGCCGCCACATCAGGACTGCTTAATATTGTTAAACCTTTTTATGCACCGGGGGTTCCTAATTAGTATTCAGAAACAGAATTCCTTAATCTCGTAATTCTATTTATCTATCTATATACTCAGGCCCCATCACCACTTTTCCTAATTGTTTTTGGGGGGATGGCCGACTCAAGACAGAGCCAGAATAGGGACAACACAACAGAAAACAATGAACACAAAAACAAAACAAATTCACACATATCTAGGTCATCCAGGAGAAGACCCAGAGACCAGGGTCACCAAGGTCCCTCCAGCACTACCAGCCCCCGACCACCCGGAGAGGTTCCGATCTCAGCAGGCAGACATGCAGCAAAGCCCTAACACCACAAGCCCGCCCACCACACTTCCAGGCGCACCCTTCATATAAACCGCCTCCCCGGGCCAGGCGCCTGATGGACTATTATCTAGTCAAAATTGCACCCAATCCCTTCCCCCAAATGACCACGTGTTCACTCATCTATTCACAAGCATTCTCCATTCATTCCTGTTTATTACCACTTCCCTTCCCTGATCTATATTCATTCCTCTATCATCCAAAGTTTGTCTTACAGTCTCTTCATCTCAATGGGGTCTTCCTGCCCTTCTATCTCCCCTTGTATCTGACTTGCATATTCTCTTTGTAAGCCTTTCATCTTCCATTCGTTCAACATGACCATACCAGCTCAGCACCCTTCTGTCCACTCTGGCTGACAAATGTTCCTGCTGTCCCACTCTCCTACGTATCTCTTCATTCCTCAATTTGTCTCTACTAGTAACTCCACACATACTCCTCAAGCAGCTCATCTCCATCACATCCAGCTTTCTTCTCTCCTTTTCCCTTAGAGCCCATATCTCAGCCCCATACATCACAGTTGGCACATAAATTCCTTGATATATTACACTTTTTACTTTCATTCAGAGATTTTTCATCTTCCACATACAGTACTTCCCATTGCTCCGAAAACCTTCCTTCCTTCACACACTCTGTTTTACCTCAATAACAATACCTCCACTCCTGCTTATCGTTCCTCCTAAATATTTAAAACACTACTTGTTCCAATATTTCCCCATCCAGCCTCACATCTACAATCACCCCTATTACACACCATTACTGTACTGTACTTTTATTGACATTCACCTTCAGTTTCCTCCTCCCACAAACCACACAAAACTCTTTGACTACCCGCTGCAGTTTCTCCTCAGAATCCGCCGCCAACACTGTGTCATCAGCGAACAGCAACTGATTCAACTCCCAATCTCTACCATTCTTTCCTACTAAACCCAATCCTCCTCCCTTAGTTCTCATTTTCACCTCCCTCAACACACCATCCATAAACATATTAAACAACCTCTTAATTAACTCTCCAAAATTTGTTTTCTGCCCACAGCTCGCTCAAAGACAATTGCAGAGGAAGTAACTAATCTAAACTTTTCTGAACACCTCTGATGGTCACACAGGCTCTTAAGTATCCCGGAAAGGGAGCAAATCACATCCTTGTGCATGAAAGTTTAAAGAAAAATTACTGTAAGCTTGTATGCCATATAGTTTAAACATTCTTACTTTAATTGTAAATAATGGCCAAGAAAAATATAAAGTCAAGAAACTACAGATGTCTAACTTGCATACCGATATATAATGCAGCACCAAACGTTGAAGATGCTCCAGGGTATCTTCTGGCCGCTGGTACACTGCATCGGCCCCACAACACTGCAGTACAGGTCTCCCTCGCTTTACGATTGCATTACGTTCCTGAAAAGCCGATCTTGAATAGAATAATCGTATAGCGAACTCTAAAATTAATGGGGTAAATGGGGGATGCGTTCTGGGACCAGCCAAAACCCAAACATAAACCCCCCCAAAAAACGATAATAACATCCTAAATCGGGGCAGCGGATAGTGAGGGAGACCTGTATTCTTGTGCTGTAACCCCACTACTGTATACTGTTTTTTTAACCCTCTCCGACATATGATGCGATTTTGAGCCGATTAGGGATACTTTAAAGCCTTTGTTACCATCAGGGGTACTTAGAAACCTTTAGTTTAGTTACTTCAACCTCTTCAGTTGTCTTTGAGTTAGCTGTGGGCAGAACACTAATTTTGGAGAGGTAATTATAAGAGGTTGCTAATCTGGCAACCTCTGCATCATATGAGTCTGAAGGGGTTAACCAGATGAGATATACTTATGTTCAATATTCTTAAGGGGGGATGGGCCGGTTTTCTGGACCACTTTCTCCCTCATGTTTAGCCCCATTAGTTTTCAGATGTTAAGATGTTTGCCCCATTAGTTAGTCGATTTCAAGACCTTTCCCCCCCATTTCGTCGTCAATATTTAGACCTTTCGTGTAGATTTTTTCCCTGGTGTAACTAATTCTCTATGACTATGAGCAACTAGACTGAAATTAGATCGAGTTCAAATATAAGATTATCGGTATTGAAGGCGGGAATCACAAGAGAATAGTTAAACAAGCAAATGGCCGTAATATAGTGTGGGTTAGAAAAGGGCACTCGTATACGTAGCTCCTTTAACTAAACACAACAATGATCAGATTACGTTAAGTTAATATTCATACAGTACTAAGATAAAGCTTAATATGATTCACTCAAATAATAAACAAAGTATATACATTACGATGGCACTTAATGCACAACGAAATGATAAACACAAGAAAGTTGGAATAGATGTTGTCTTGTCTGTGGACTCGCGAGGACTGCTAGTGGGCCAGGGTTATCATCAGGGACCTAACGTATTTCCCGCCTTGCGCAAGTCGCGCAGGTGGATGTCTCACATAATATTATAATAGAGATGATCAAGCTCTATCCAAAGCATATATATAATATATACAATATATTAATATTGTAAATCAATGTCAATGGATAAATAATAACTAGCCGTTTAAGACTTATAGATACATTTTAGTACCAATTCAAACCACCAGGGCGCTCCACAGGTGCGCGGGTGATTCGAAAAGAACAATAGGTACGAAATGACGAGATGTAGATAGGATAGATAAGAAACAGATAGAAAACAGGACAAATATCATACCATACATGCAATGTCTCTATCGCATCCACGATACATTCCCCCGCCAATAAAGAACCTGAACCCCACTTAAACCTAAAGTTGGCCAGAGGCTATCTTGCGACGCCACATGCTAACAGCGTTGCTCGCAGCACGTCTGGACCGTGTCCCGATCCGAGGTTGACTAACATCAGATGGTGTCTGGTTATTGTCCATATCCTCGGACCCAGCAGAGTCTGTTTGTTGTTGGGTATTAGACTCGTCATTAAGCTCCATCATATATAGACGAGCGACTGGCCTCACCGTGTTACCGGTTGATGTTTTAACTAACGCGACCCGATCAATATGGTCCTGTCCCTCATACACCTCTAGAACATGACCCAACCTCCAGAACAACCGAGGACACTCTTCATGGATTAGTACTACATCCCCTACAGAGGGTGTATACACATTATTGTTGTCTCTATTGCTGCACTCTCTCAGCGCCAGCAAGTAATCCATTTTCCATCTTTTACGAAAATCCTCGATAATCTTTGTAACGTATCTATAGCGTCGAGTCACTGCTGACCTAGAGTACAGGGAATGGATCTTCAAGTTCCCCCTCCGCTTGTATATCGGAGGGAAATGGGGTCAACTCCCGCCCGTAGAGCAAATGAGCCGGTGTCAGTGGAAGCGGCTCTTGTAGGTCCGTATATACGTAAGTAAGGGGACGACTGTTGACGATGGCTTCCACTTCGGTAAGTACTGTGTCTAGTTCTACCTTCCTCGCCAAAGCCCGTCCTATGATCGATTTCAACCCAGACTTAACTATGACCATGCATCGTTCCCACATACCACCAAACCATGGCGCTCGAGCTGGGATAAATCGCCACTCGCAACGTCTTTCACCCAGGAAGGATATAATCTTAGCATCCTCCTGTAACTCCTTTAAATAATTAGAAGCCTGATGGAATGTTGGAGCGTTGTCACTTATTAGTAGTTGAGGGATGTATCTGCGTGCGCAGAAACGCCTGAATGCCAGCATAAATGTCTCAGTTGTCATGTCATCACAACGCTCCAAATGTACAGCCCTCGTTGTAGTACAGGTAAACAGAACATATACCTTGTCCTGATCTTTAGTCTTTAATGCACCGGTATAATCCAGACCCACTACCCTAAAGGGTTCTAGTTGATTAACACGGAAATCAGGCAATGGCGGAGCTGGACCCGTGGAGTAAGGTTTGCCCTTCAATCTCCTACAAGTAACACACCGTTTCAATACTCTCCGGACTACCTGCCGGATTCTGGGTATCCACCAAACCTGACGAAGGTTGGAGACTACGTGGTGGATCCCGTAGTGAGCTAACGATTGGTGTGCCCGTGCCACTAATAAGTTCGTAATGTGATGATCTGAAGGCATCAGGATCGGGTTGGTTGTTTCAAAAGGCATATCCGATCTTTCCAGGCGACCCTCACACCGATAAGACCATTATCCAGATATAGCCTTAACTGTTGCACAAAATTAGGTTTTATGCTTGGTTTGTTGCGACGTAAATACTCTGCTTCTTTTGAAAAGGATTCGGTTTGAACCCATTTTATTATCACTATCTCTGCTGTCTTTAATGCTGTAGAAGTTAAGCTCAATTCAGCTAAGCTTAGGCCCGTGTCAGATATCTTATACATTCCTTTGGCCTTATCCCTAATTGTGGTAATAAACCACACGACCAGGGAAAAGATTCTGACTAGTTTATTATATGCACCAACCCTAGCCCACTCATACAGTACATCGGAATTGGTGTTACATTATCATCCGTGAGTGATGACACTGCCACCGCCTCAAGCGAAAGAGCACCCACATCGGCAGCCTCCCACTCCGTCCACATTTCCTCTTGCAGCAACCAAGGAGGACCGTGCCACCAGAGTGTGGACTTTTGTAGACGAGAGGCCGTAATACCCCTTGCAATAAAGTCGCTGGGGTTTTCACTCGTATGCACGTAGTGATAGATAGCGTTTGGCAGTAGGGACCGTATTTCATCGACCCTATTTCGCACATAAACTGGCAAAGTTTTATTACTATGTACCCAGGTGAGTGCAATCTGACTGTCGCTCCACACGTGAACCGAATCTAAGCTCAGGTCCTTTTCAAGAGCGACATTGATGTGGCCTACCAAACATCCTAGCAATAGCATAGCAGTCAGCTCCATCTTGGGGATTGTTACACGTTTGACGGGAGCCACTTTAGCCCGTGCTGTAACAAGATGCGCCCCAAGAGGTGTAACGACATATACAGCCACCCCGTATGCCGTGGAGCTAGCATCGCAGAAGGCATAGAGTACCGCTCTCCCACGACCTGCTACCACGCGCGGTAGGTGGACATTACACAGTGTGGCATAGTCGCGCAACACGGCTGCCCCTTGATCCTGTACGTCAACAGGCAGTCGGTCATCCCAACATATACCACGTCTCCATATTTCTTGCATAAGTATACGTGCGCGTATAGTAACTGGTAAAGCAAGACCCAGTGGATCAAAGAATTGTGATAATTTGCTCAGCAGGCTCCTTTTGGAGTGTGCAACATCCTGCTGAGCAAATTGCCTGTCATTGTACGTTAAATAGTCCTGTCTTGGGTGCCAGATCATTCCCAAATTCCTGGCTATATCCTGGGTGGCCGCTAGCGTCCCATCAACCTGTAATTGGTCATTCAGTAAGTCGCAGTTCGAGACCCATTCACGAAGGTGTAGGTGCGCTTCAGCGAACAGCCTACGAGCTTGCCAATAGAGAGATAGCAACTCCTCTTGTGAATCACAATTCCCCTGCAGGTTGTCGATGTAGAGACCTTGGAGGAGACGATCAGTATCTTCCTCTGCCAGCTCTAGATGTTTTCTTATGGTGGCATTCAGCAGAAACTGCGAACATGTCGCGCCAAAGAGGACCACCCGAAACCGATACTGTACCACAGGACTCAGGTGATTCTGGGCGTCCCGGAACCAGAGGAAACGAGTGACGTCCCGATCCCGCTCACTCAGTCCCACCATCAAGAACGCCTTCTCAATGTCGCTGGTGAACGCGTAGCGACCCAGCCTGAACCTAAGCAACTGTTGAGACAGGTCCGACACCAACGACGGACCCGTTAAGAGACAGTCGTTCAGACTGGGACCCGCACCCACCTTTGCCGAGCAATCAAATACGATCCTGATGGGGGTAGTTGGGCTGTCTTTACGGACGCAATGGTGAGCCAGGTAGTGAACACGCCCCCGCTCCACCGGCTCCGAGGATTCCACTTCTTCAATAAACCCCCGTGTTACGTACATTTGTAAGATGGTGTCATATGCATCGCACGTCTCCGGTTCCGTTTTCAGTTTCCGCTGCAGCGCCCGCAGTCTCCCCAATGCCAAACCATAATTTGTGGGTAAAGAAATATTCGCTTCCCTCCAGGGCAGTCCTACTGTGTATTGCTGGTCCGTGGCACTATAGCACACAGACTCTTCAAACAGGTCTAATGCAATCTTCGAATCATTATCGACTTCAATAGGATCTATACCTATATGGTCTAACCTCCATAGTTTCTCTAAGTCGAACTCGGTAGCTCTCTTAGGGCCTTCGAGAGGAGCAGCGTCATTAATCAGACTATCCACCGCAGTTGTTTGTAATCTCAATACAGACACTGTGTCGACTAGAGTAGTATCGGAGGAACTTACTTTGCCACTCAGACAATATCCAAACTTTGTGGGGATTAGAATTACCCCACACTCTCGTTTATATCCAGGATGAACTACAGAATAATAGTGATCGGCACCTAGAAGAATGTGTACCTCTGTTTGATTACCTATGGCGGACAATTGAATTCCTTTGGCGCGCAAGGCTCGCTCGACACCCTGTATACCCGATTGTTTATAATCTGGGATTTGATCCACCACAACGCACTCCAAGTTCTGACGCTGCTTGCGGTAGAAATAGGATACCCGAGCTACGTCATACTCCTGTCGGTCTACACTCCCCGTAAAACCTTGTAACCTAAGAGTTTCTGTACCCAATACATCATGGTTTAGGTTCTGTAGGGTAGATCTTTGAATGAACGACCTCTGTGAGCCTTGATCTATCAAAACTCGACAGTTGACTAACTTGCGCTTACCTTCCATTGGCATCATAATAGTGGGCAAAAGTGTTGTATCCTTTCTAGTACCTAAAGCCATAGTAGTAGTGTTCCCTGCTGGTACATCCTTAATCTTAGTACTGGTTGAAATACATAGTTTGTCAAAGTGATGACCTTGACAGTTATGACATGGCCTCAAATAAGTAGCTATGCACCCCCCTCTCTTCCCATGGTCCTTGGCTAGGCATCCGGTACACAAATTTAATTTCTTTGCTCTAGCCACCTTAGCCTCATTCGTCTGGAATCTATTACAGGACATCCATCTATGTTTGTCACTAGCACACAACTTACATACGCCCAGTGATTTCTTAGTTTTTCCCTTCTCTCTATTCCTTGCTTCCACTGTCATACTCAACGTTCCACTCATCCCAGCTTGTCCACCATTCCCGGTTCTACAATTGTTAAGTTGCATATTACTTATTTCCTTGCTAAAGGTAGTTCTGAATTCCTGGAAATCAAATGACCTGACCTTATCTAGGATAGCTAGAGGAAGTTTTCTCCTCAAGATGGTAACAATGTTAAACAATCATTTCTGAAACAGTTATGCCAAGTGTCTCCAGAGACCGGGTGTGACACTCCATCCTAGCCCTAAAGTTAGCCAACTCTTCTACTTTATATCGAGGTTCCTTTAGATCCAATAGGGCAAGGACATGAGCCACCTTCAATTGCTCACAATCTCCGTAAGTCACCTTTAACAACTGTACCGCCTCCCCATAACTATCTCCTACTACTGCAAACCCTTCAATCAAATGTAAAGCCTCATCATCTAATTGGCCCTTCAGGTAGTGAAACTTACGCACATTGTCCAGGTTAGAATTATGAACAGTAGAACTAAAAACATCCCAGAAAGCCAACCACTCTGTTAGATTACCCCCAAATCGAGGTAGATTTAGTTTAGGGAGGTTGACCGCATGCTTTGGATCGAGCTTGTTTGTAGCACCATGGCCCGTATTTTCACGTGGCCGTTTTGTTGCTATGGCACTCTTTAGTGTACTTTTTTATTTAAAGTACAAATAGTCCTTCGCCATACGATCGCCACACTCCTCTGACATCTCCTCTTCACCTTCCAGGAACGATAAGATTTGGTCACCCAGAGTGCTGATCTTGCCATGAGTGTTTTGTATACTTTTCAGACTAGCTTCCATTTCATCAATCGTTGCAGTAGTAATGAATGTATCCATGTCTGTGGTGAATCTGGTCAGAGCACCCCTGTAACCGGCACGCTGATTTTTAGCTAATCTGAGATCTGCACTCTTTGTGTCAGAATTGGGTAAATCACCCTTTGTTGCTCCATCATCCTTTCCCATGATGAAAGGTAGCTATTGTTATTTAATAAAGGAAATATCAGCTATATTTACGTCAGCAAGCACATTGTACCAGATCAGCACTTACGCAGAATAATGGAAAAGTAAGATATAACGTCAGAACATTGTACAAAGATATTCTACTATAATTGTAAATACCGATATTCCGCTTAAATGGTTAGTTAATAGATAGTGGGGAGATTGTAGGCACCAATCGATCAGGGCTAGACCCAGGTGAGGTTATAGGCATGTGATAAAGAGTCGCTGGAACTCCTGTTTCATTTGCTTGGCCTCTCTTACTGATTTTCTTTGTGCCTCATTTACACTGAGAGCAATCCAGCTAGCTCTCACAAACACCTCCTCCTCCTATCCACTTCACTACACTAAACATGCACACCACACTTCATTCCTCCACACCAAAATTTAAAAAAACTAAATGATGAATTCTAGCCCAGCCTCGGAGTCCCCAGGGGGGGGGGGACCATAAATGCCCCCACACCCAACCGACCATCCCCTGACGACCCCACACAATTACCTGGACCTCGGCCTGTTACTCTTTCTATTAATTTCTGCAACATTCGCGGACTTTCCTCTAACTTTCACTCTGTTGAGCACCATCTCTCCTCCTAACAACCTGATCTTCTCTTCCTCACCGAAACTCAGGTGTCTGTAGCAACATCCAGCTTCTCTGTATCCTCCTACTTTCTCTATCCTAGTTTCAAAGCCAAAGGCGGATGTTGTGCATATGTGCACAACAAACTCACTTGATCTCGTGTTCCCGATTTCGACTCCTCTGAATTTTCAACTTTATGGCTCAAACTTTCCTGTCATTCTCTTACTAAATATTTCTGTGCTGTCTATCTTTCCCCTAACTCTACCAACTTTCCCAAATTCTTTGACTATCTAAACTCTACAGTGGAACACATTCTATCCATTTCTCCTTTCTCAGAAATCTCCATCTTAGGAGATTTCAACGTTCACCACCGCCAATGGCTCTCCTCTCACACTACTGATCCACCTGGTGAACAAGCCTACGTCTTTTCTATCATAAATGACCTAGAGCAGTTAGTTCAGCAACCCACCCGTATCCCGGATCGCATCGGAGATCGGCCCAACATTCTTGACTTGTTTCTAACTTCTAACCCTTCTTCTTATACTGTCGATCTTTTCTCTCCTCTGGGCTCCTCCGACCATAAACTTATCTCTGTCACCTGTCCTATCTCTCTAGTACGGCCACCCGATCCTCCTAGCCGGCGGCGCTTGTGGCACTTTGGCGCTGCCGACTGGGAGGCTCTCCGGCAGTATTTCTTTGATTTCCCATGGAATGATTTCTGCTTCCGTGGCCGGGGACCCTCGGAGAGTGCTGAACGCATGACCGAGGTAATCCTATCGGGCATGGAAGCATACATTCCATTCTCCTTCTCTCAGACTAATGCTAAAAAATCTTGGTTTACTCACGCCTGTTCTACTGCTGTCCGCAATAAGGAGGAAGCATTCAAACGGTACCGACGCCTTAAAACTCAAGACTCTCATTCTTCCTATGTTTCTGCCCGGAATCAAGCCAAATCTGTTCTCCGACTTGCCAAACACCCTTTCATCAATAATAAATGCACTGAACTATCCAACTCTAGCTCTTCCCAAGCTTTCTGGCATCTAGCCAAAAACCTCTCCAACAATTTCTCTTCCTCGTCTTTCCCTCCCCTTTCCCACTCTGATGGCACAACCATCACTTCTTCCTCTGACAAAGCTAAACTCTTCGCTCAAACTTTTGCTAGAAACTCCACCTTGGATGATTCCGGTGCTATTCCTCCCTCTCCGCCCTCCTCTCTCTTACTTATGCCTAATATCCTAATCTCTTCTAAAGATGTACTTTCTACCCTCTCTGGGCTTAACACTAATAAGGCGTACGGTCCGGACGTGTTCCTCCTGTTGTTCTCAAAAACTGTGCTTCCGTGCTGACTCCCTGCCTAGGCAAACTCTTTCGTCTCTGTCTATCCTCTAACGTCTTCCCTTCATGCTGGAAGTTTGCTCACATTCAACCTGTCCCAAAGAAGGGTGACCGCTCTCAACCCTCTAACTATCGTCCAATTGCTCTCATCTCTTGTCTTTCTAAAGTTTTTGAAACTATTCTTGCTTCCAAATTTCTTAAGCATTTCTCTTCTCATAATCTGCTCTCAGATCGCCAGTATGGCTTCCTTAAGGGTCGCTCTACTGGTGATCTTCTTTCATATCTTACTAACTCTTGGTCATCCTCCTTTCGGGACTTCGGTGAGACTTTTTCTATTGCACTAGACATATCGAAAGCCTTCGATAGAGTCTGGCATAAATCTTTAATTTCTAAACTACCCTCCTTCGGTTTCTATCCCTCCATCTGTGCCTTTGTCTCTAATTTCCTTTCCGGCCGTTCCATAGCCGCGGTTGTGGACGGCCATTGTTCACTTCCTCACCCTATAAACTCCGGTGTTCCTCAGGGCTCTGTCCTATCTCCTATTATCTTTCTAATTTTTATAAATGATCTCCTTAACTGTACCTTAATTCCCATCCATTCATACGCAGACGACTCAACCTTACACTACTCCATTAGTTTTTCAGAACGCCCCAGCCAGCAATTCCTCAACGACAAATGTAATGAAGCCATAGAACTCTTAAATTCTGATCTAAATGCTATTTCCAATTGGGGCAGAGAAAACCTTGATAACTTTAATGCTTCCAAAACCCAATTTCTCCATCTATCTACCCGTCAGGATCTCCCAGTGGACTATCCCTTATTCTTCAACAATACAAAAATCAACCCTTCATCTTCTCTCAATATTCTTGGTGTCTCTTTTTCTTCTGCTCTCATTTGGAAGGACCATATTACCAGTCTTGCTAAGGCAGCCTCCCAGAAGCTCGGTGTGCTCAACTGCCTTAGGGGGTTCTTTTCCCCTGCACAGCTTCTTGCTCTGTACAGGGGCATAGTGCGCCCTTGTATTGAGTATTGTTCACATGTCTGGGGAGGTTCCTCTCCCACCGCTCTCTTAGACAAAGTTGAAAGGAAGGCCTTTCGTATCATTAACTCCCGTCCACTCACCAACTCTCTGCCGCAATGTTGCATCTCTCTCGCTATTCTATCGCTACTATAATAATCAGTGTTCCTCAGAGCTATCCCAGTGCATACCACCTCCTTTATGTAGGGCACGTGGTACCCGTCTTGCAACTCAATCCCACCCCTACTCTGTGCAACTCTCCAACCCAAGAGTGAAACGTTACTCTCAAACTTTCTTCTACTCAACAGCTGAGCTCTGGAACTCTCTCCCAGAATCAGTCTTTCCCTCTTCCTATGACTTAAATTGCTTCAAACTCCGTGTGTCCAGGCATTTTGGCTCGAAAGTCCCTTGATTTTGGCCCTGTCACTCTTTCAACTATGGGGGAGGCACTCGCTATAGGCAGTAATGCCTTTTGCCTCCCTCAATCACATAGGAAAAAAAAAAAAAAAAAAAAAAAGACCGTGTAAATCATTACGAAGGGCATGAAAGGTATGAATTAAGTGGCCTATAAATCTCGCTTGTAGGTTGGGTTAGCCCATTCTGGTACCCAACAAAAATACAAACGCTGGCTTTCTACTTTACCTGTATCATGGCCTCCTTTCTTGCTTTCACAATGAGTGTTGATGATGGGTATGATCAACTAAGGAAAACTAAGGAAATTGAAAATAGTAAGGGAAACTAATGTAAACTAAGGGAATATTCTAAATGAAAAACTAAGGAAAATTAAGGAAAAACAGGCACCAAGGGTAGCTTACTGGGGGAATATGATCTCTGGCTGACAAAACTTTGGGGTTCGAAGCACAATCACACCTGCCTCTCTAGCATATAGCTTCCGAAGCAGGCTAACCAGCTAATCATACAATCTTTGGCTTGCTGGAAGATCCAGATGTACACCATCTATATCCAGGTCACCGGTGGTAAGCGGTACGGCCACAAACTTATGTTTTGCGTCAGGCAGTCTCAACCGCAGTATACGGTATACAGAGTTTTTGATCCTGTGATACTCGGTAAAATCAAAGTCCCTCACCCGAGTGCGGCACTCGATCGTCACAATACAGCACTCAGTGTTAGCCTCTATCTCCAGGTCCAGCGCCAAATCCTTTATCTCGTTAGCTAGGGCCCTTGGCGAACAGTCTGGCTTGATGTCATTACCGCCGATCACCAAAAAAGTGGTTCGGGGTCGATATCTAATAAGCCTATGCCACTGGGGGGATCCTTTCAGATCCTGAACTTTCGCCCCAGGTACCCCAAAATAACGAAACTTGAATTCGCGATCGCCTGAGGGTGTAGAATATGTATTATACCCCTGCTCTGCATTCGCGAGCCGGACGGCGTAAGAATGTCCTAATACTGCCACTCGATCGAGATCACCGCTATCAGCAACCGGTGGTATGAAGCCTAATCCTACGGCCCCAGGATCTTTCGTCCTGCACCCGGGCTGTGTACCACTACCACTGCTCATTGATACAAACTTACGGCAATGCTTCCTACTAAATTACTTCAAGTTCCCGGGTCTTGGCACCATGTAACTAATTCTCTATGACTATGAGCAATTAGACTGAAATTAGATCGAGTTCAAATATAAGATTATCGGTATTGAAGGCGGGAATCACAAGAGAATAGTTAAACAAGCAAATGGCCGAAATACAGTGTGGGTTAGAAAAGGGCACTCGTATACGTAGCTCCTTTAACTAAGCACAACAATGATCAGATTACGTTAAGTTAATATTCATACAGTACTAAGATAAAGCTTAATATGATTCACTCAAATAATAAACAAAGTATATACATTACGATGGCACTTAATGCACAACGAAATGATAAACACAAGAAAGTTGGAATAGATGTTGTCTTGTCTGTGGACTCGCGAGGACTGCTAGTGGGCCAAGGTTATCATCAGGGACCTAACGTATTTCCCGCCTTGCGCAAGTCGCGCAGGTGGATGTCTCACATAATATTATAATAGAGACGATCAAGCTCTATCCAAAGCTTATATATAATATATACAATATATTAATATTGTAAATCAATGTCAATGGATAAATAATAACTAGCCGTTTAAGACTTATAGATACATTTAGTACCAATTCAAACCACCAGGGCGCTCCACAGGTGGGCGGGTGATTCGAAAAGAACAATAGGTACGAAATGACGAGATGTAGATAGGATAGATAAGAAACAGATAGAAAACAGGACAAATATCATACCATACATGCAATGTCTCTATCGCATCCACGATACCTGGCGAACGATGGTGAGCCTGTAATGTTGGAGGAACTGGCCTTTGGCCGGGAAATTTTTCTACCGAAAAATGTACAAATTAATCTAGAAAGGGGATCTAATGGATGTTTTTTTAAATTTGATGGAGGTCTAGGGAGGAACTAGAAAAATAATGAATACGTGCAAAAATCGCCCAAAAAGTGAACCTTCAATAGAAAGTTCAATCTAATTTTTGATCTACTTTAGTTCATGATCTGTATTAAAATGTATTCATTCAAACCTCATTATTTGAAGTTTCTAAATGCTAAAAGGTAAAATCATATTCTGTTAAATACCATTACTGTACTTAAAATTAAAGAACTACCAACAGTTACAAACTAAAGCCAGTACTGTATCACACGAGAGCTTTTTTAGTCAACTTTCTATATAATCAACCTTTTTCGGTCAACATTTCTGGAATATTTTGCATTGGTATCGGAAACTAGACCGCTGATAGAAATATTTAGGTATCCGAAATATTTTAAAAGTGGACTTAATAAGCTGCCAGACCAGTGTTGAGGATAAATGTTGAGGGAAAAAGCGCTCGTGTGATACCGGCTTAACCCTTTGGCTGCGGCTATGTTTGGGCTATTTAGGGCATATTCAGGCACTCCTGAATGATAAATAAAGTATCTACATTAAATGAAGTGTATTCTGCTGAAAACTAGACGAAAATGGCTTCAAAATGACACCAGAACGGACCCTGTACGTGGTCTGGTTCACCCGCATTGGTCCCAGTGAAACGCGAGAACCCCGCTATTATGTAACACTCGCTCGCTTGGCTACACTGGTGAGAGAGACAGAGAGAGACCCGCACGAGACACAGCCTAGCTCAGTGAGCCGCTCGGTGCTCTGAGGGTCGGAGGTGGGCCCCTCACGCTCTCGCCCACTGACACTTGATTTTTAAGTTTTTTACAGGCTTTTAAAGCCTGGAAATTGCTGTAACTTGCCAAAACATTCCAGAACGTTACCCGCAGCGAAAGGGTTAACTATACAGTACAGTATAGTAATGAGTTTTTTTTTTTGGAGGGTAAACTGCCATATAGGCTACCCATGTAGATTAATGTACAGTCGCGCTAATAAGTGATGTCTCGGCACCAAGTATGTTTTGATCCATAATTTGGTATCAGCAGTATCTAAGCTTCATTTCTTCATATCAAGTGAAATATACAAACATGTTCCTACACTTACCCACCCTATTCAACATCTGACAGACATTAATACAGCACAGAGCCAGCCAAATGTAATGACAGCTGGGACATAACTTATTAGCGCGACTGTACTGTACTCTGGTATTATAGTTCATTGTTAAACAGGTAATAATAACTTTGCATTATTATTATTTAGAAACCGATTCACATTTCCTCCATTAACCTAACAAGTGCGCATGGGGGTAATTAGAAACGTCCCCCTGTGCTGACGTATTTGACCTGCTTCCATCACTAAAATATTCATTTTACCATACATAGCATTAATACTTATCCATACGCGCCTATTATGGGTTGATTATAAAGGTATTAACCTGAAACAATAAAACGAGTGAAAACAGAGTTTGGATGGTCAAAATCGGAGATATAGGCCGCGAGTTAGATAATGTATGGGTGAGGCAACCTGCTTTCCCGCCAATTTCCCCCAAGGCCACTGAGACACAGTCGATCGATATTCTCTCTCTCTCTCTTGCACTCGCTTGCTAACACTGATGACAATGCCCTGCTTGCAACTCGCTAATGTTAGCACAAAAATATACCTCAGAATAAGGGAATAACAGGGAAAATAGGTGATAACTGAAGGAGAGAAGGAAAGTGGGGAAGGAGGGGAGGTAGAGGAGTGATATTTTGCATGGCCCAGGGGCCCCCAAAAAATAAAAAAATACAAATATTTTTTTTTTTTTTTCTATGTTTAAAGTTGATTTTTTTTTTCTCTGACTCTTAAGAGTCTTCCCGCAGTCCGCCGGGGGAACTCTTAAGTCTTCCCGCAGTTCCCGGGTTAAGGGGAGATGGGCCGGTTTGCTGGACCACTTTCTCCCTCATGTTTAGCCCCAATTGTTTTGAAATTATAAGACCTTCGGCCCATTTGTTTGGCGATTTTAAGACCTTTCGCCCCATTTATTCGTCAATATTTAGACCTTTTGTACAATTTTGGTGTCGATATTTTCCCTGGCGAACGATAGTGAGACTGTAATGTTGGCAGAACCGGCCTTTGGCCGGGAAATTTTTCTACCAAAAAAAATGTACAAATTAATCTAGAAGGGGAATCTAATGGAAGTTTTTTTTTTTTAATTTGATGAAGGTCTAGTGGAGAACAAAAAAAAACGCCCAAAAAGTGAAAGTGAGTAAAATTCTACTCAAAGGAGAAAGGTGCGAGGGAACACTAAATTAGTCCCGAACCCTGAGAATTAGAATCCTTGAATGTTGCTTCTGCTCGGGCTGTCTCGAGTCGGCCACCCCTAACAATGGGGTATGTGCCTGAGTATATACATGCATACATCGAGAAACGTGCTGCTAGGCGATTATATTTTCCGCCAGGTTAAAACTAGTCTATAATTATCGTATTCTGCTACTGTTGAGTGGATATTCTAAAACCGATATCTTAAGCCTTGTAAGCATACCTTTATGAATATGATGTCCAGTCAGTCATCTCCAGCATCAGTCCATGGTTGTATCACATGCCAATGTTCCATCTCACGGATACTAATTCCACCGCTCCTGACAGGTTGCACATTACACCAATCCACACAGGCAGCATATTCCACTTAAAATCCGCTTTCAACACAGGCTCCAGGTTTCTCCAGTCAACGTTCCAGACTCCCCCACACAACAGCTGCACTAAAGGAGGAGGCAGAAGAAAACTTTTTACAGCAACTTAAATTTATCAATTTTTGTCAGGCAGCAGCCGAATTAACGATTATGAAAATGAAACCATCTAAATATTGAATGTAAAGTCTAGTAGTCCATACCAGTGTAAATAATTAGTGCTGCCATAATAAAGTCTAGTAGTCCATACCAGTGTAAATAATTAGTGCTGCCATAATAAAGTCTAGTAGTCCATACCAGTGTAAATAATTAGTGCTGCCATAATAAAGTCTAGTAGTCCATACCAGTGTAAATAATTAGTGCTGCCATAATAAAGTCTAGTAGTCCATACCAGTGTAAATAATTAGTGCTGCCATAATAAAGTTTATCAGTCACTGGACAATGTATGAATCTACCTTAACGCTCATGGTTGCCAGTCTGTTAAAAGGTTAAAGTTACTCAATAGTTAAAAGTCAAAGTAGGTGAAAGTTAGGTTGATTAATAGACTATAAAACCACTACATGAAAAAGAATGACGCCATTAAGAAAACTTCTGATTTGTAAATGGCATACCTCAAAATATAAACACTTTGCTATGGTTATGCTGTAGTGTAAAATCATTAAAAAGACCTCCGTCTACGTATTGTGAAAAACCTGTTATCCTCCGGCAAATTGTGGGGTTGAGTGAGTGAAGGGGGGGGACAGTGAATGAAGGAGGATGCATGTTTTTCATAATACGTGTTGCTAGCCCCAAACGCGCGAGCAACTGTGGCTTTCAACCATCCGACACATCCCCTTTTATTAATGTGCATCACACATGTTACATACAAATAAGGTTTATGTTTTGTTTTACCCTACTGTGGAAAGACTACGGATACACCACTCCTGCCGGGGCCTCACGCAGTGGCATGACTCAGTCCTGTCGAACTGAGCTCATGACACTGGTGGCATTGCCCCGGAGGATAGCCATCCCTAGTCTTTGCTTGAGCCAGAGGGTTTCCCGGGGTTCTCCTGAAACTTCTCTGATTTTACGGCCTATTTCATTCACCATCTTAAGGGTGGTGGGGCCGAAGACTCCTGAAGTTTCGAATGCCAGGGGCTCGAACTGATGAATTCTGGCGATGGCTTGATATTTTTCTCGCTTTTTATTTTCTGCTATCCGGGCGGCTTCACCTGCTTCGTCGGCGTTTCTGGCGGCGTTGGTTGTGGAGAAAGTGTCAACACATGTGGCATCCCACACGAGGCACCGGCCATTCTTGTAAGGGAAAGTGGTCATCCCATCTGGCCGTTTGCCGTCTTCTCTGTGAAGTCCATGTGGTTCGAGGATTGATGCACAGTTAGCACTCTGCAGGGCCCGTTTTATGACATTATTTAGTGCAGAGTGTCTTGGCAGGCGGCCTGCGTTGTAATTACATGACAAGGCATGGTGACCTTGAGCATCCATCCTCCCATCACACTTGCAAGTGTGTGGGTGACAAACTGCCGCACCCACTCTGAGCGCGATGGCGACCCGGAGCGCTTCAGCATCCAAGTGAGTTCCAAGAGGTGGGATGGGGATGGCGTGTAACCACAAGCCACTCTCCGAACGGGCGGCTGCCTGGAGGCGTGCTTTTGCAACCTGGTCTGCATTGGTTAGGAGATTTTCTTGAGTTTTCTTCGCCGAGATGGTATCCCACGCTTTCTGCTTGCTCCTGGAGGTACCCTGAGGCTCCTCCTCTACTCCTGTACTTCCCTTCCAGGTGTTAATCGCTGCTGTTACGTCCCCATTAAGTGTCATTCCGGGTTTAGAATAAAGGATGGACAATACGAGGTCGTTGGTCGCGATGAGGGAAGAGATAAAGGCTGGGGAGGCAATATCCGAGGCTCTCCGTATGCCCAAGCCCCCGAGGCGGACAGGAAGGGTGGCTTGTGTCCAGGCCCGTTCTTTAAATTCCACGTTGGTGATGCTGGTCACTGCTTCTCGGATTATGCTGTCTAATTCTTGGAGGCCGCCATTGTTCGTGTAAGTCATCGATGTGCGCAGGAGGTATTGGAGTTTTGGGATGGAGAAACAGTTCTTGAGCAGGGCCAGAGCTGAGTGGGCATCGATGTGTATCAGGCGACTCACGAGACGTTGAAGCTCCTCCTTTTTAACTTGAAGTGCTGGTGGGATTGCTGCCAGAGTTAGTGGGGAACCTAATAGGGTTTGCTGGTGCTCCTGAAGGATCTTTACATCTGGCAATATGTTTCGGAACAGGGCCTGAGTCTCTTCTCCTTGTTCACGTGTGTGGTTGAGGAGAACAAGTTCACATTTGGTGTCATTTATCACTAGCCCGGCCTGGCCGAGGTCAGTTATGATGTTATTTAGGTCGGTTAGAACGTTCTCTACTGACCCACCCAAGATAAAATACAACCATGCCGACAACTTGAAGTACCATACCTTGATAAAGATGTCCAAGGTCTATCATCAGGAAATTGTCCGTAGCTATTTGATTATTGAGTGGCGACTTAGAGTTAATTGACCACTTTCGAGTTTCGTTCTATAAGGAAGTTGGAGCTGTAGACATCAATAGTTAGTAAAATTACCGGCTAAAATATGGCTGTAGTGCACATATACACATAAAACCCAATTCAACATACTTTCTATCCATCAGAAACATACATTATTATTTCATTTCTGTTTTAAATCTATGTTTACGGCTCCAACTTCCTTATAGCCTGAAACTAGCAAGTGGTCAATTGTGAAATAGCAATTTAGAAGATTTAGTATATCATTATCAACTACAGGTATAATAACTTTGATTCTGCATTTTCCTACTTTATCATTACCGTATCTAAAATTACTTCGACACTGCAAAATGTTAAAATAAAAATTAAAATGTAAAATTTGCAAACTAAACAAACCAAAACTGGGACAAAGACAATATAAAGGCAAAATAACTAATCAAAATGCTATGTGGAAACAACGCTTACTAAAATAAAATTTATGAAATAAAATAACAATCCACCACATAGGGTGTACATTACTACAGTACATGAGCAAGTTAATCTGATTATTGAGTGGTGACTTATAAGAGATCGTCAATTGTGAAATACTAATACAGGTATGAAGGTTACTACTTAACACCTAAAGAGCGGCCTATGCGGTATATAATATGTAGCCACCAGCGGGGTGCTTTTACCCAAAATAGGGCTGTTTACGTTATCATTTTCATGCCTAAATAAGACCCAGAGCGTAAAACAAGTATCTATCCCTGAAAGGGCATAAACAGAGCTTTCCAATGACACCACAACGATCCTTGTATAACCGCTAGTTTTCTTGCAACAACCGCGCAACCCGAGTGCAAAAACATGTAATTCGGTACTTTCCCCATACATTTCACTATGTAGCGAGTGTGAGAGGGTGGAGGAGGGTGGGATTCATTCATGTCAGTAGGCCCGCCGCGGTGGTCTGGAGCAGTCATACGCTCGCTACTCTCCTGCCACCACTTGTCTCTCTCTCTCTCGGCAACATTACGTGCTGAAATTGCCACACGACTTATGGTGTGAGCCGCCACGTAGTACAAACTTATTTAACTCTACTTATGTTGGGGCCGCCAGTTAATTAAGGGTTAATCATCATCAACTATAACTACAGTACTTTGATTCTGCATTTTACTATACCATTATCTACAAATACTTTGACACCGCAATTATATGTTGAGAAATCTGCTGCTAGGGAACTAAACTTCAACACCAAGTTTAAGTGAACAGTAAAAGTTTTAATCTAAAGTTCCTGTTGGTAGTGAGAAGCCTGGGAGGGAGGGGGGACAGGCAGCCAACATAATATCCACACTTCTGCAAAGAGATCACTATTAGCAAAGGTTTACTAGTGGACTAAAAAGGCTCTTTTACATCAATTCTTCCCTATATGAATGAAATTATCTTTTTCAAGGATAATGTGCAATTGGTTCTAGACATCTAATTAAAATGTAAAACTTGCAAACTAGAAACAAACTAAAACTGGGACAAAGACAATATACAGTAAAGTCAAATTAACTTATCAAAATTTCTAGGTACAGTAATCAGATTATTTAAGTTTCATCATAGAAAAAAAAGAAACAAAAAGATAACTGAAGACTATCAACAATTACCATAAGAAAACAATATGATTATGGAAAATTAAATTTTAAAATTATACTGTGGCATCAAATTTAAACTATGTAGGATACTCTAATGCATAAGCAAAATAGAAAAGTTTATATTCAATAAATCCTACAAAACTAATCAACAATATCAGAATAATAAAATCCATGTTAACAAGCCTTGTATAAACATAAAGTTAAAACCAAACCGGTGTACTGTAACATAACTACCATTTTTAAAATAAATTAATAAAAAAATAGTAAATTAATACCAGGTCCCAAAGTGCTCTGCAGAAGAAAATTACAAGATTAGTCATTTCCAGAAGTGAATGCCTGTTTGAAGATAAATTAGTGAGCCCCATCCAATGTGCTAAGATATAGTTATTAATCTGGCAAAGTAGAGAATCTGGAGAAGAATATATTTATTTACCCACAGATGATGTCCTCTTGCAGGGAGTCCAACACAATATGCTGTCTGAAAAATTATTAGTATATGTTCCACTAATGATGATCTGTAGAACAAAACTGAATTAATACCCATAATTTCCAGGTTCTGCCGCCGACTTCCAATGGAGTAAATATCTAGTAGCACATGTCCTACAGAGGAAAGCGGATTAGTAGGCCCCGCAGAATACCGAAAGCGAATGTCCAACTGCCTCAAACTACAGAGCTGTAATAAAATATAGGTTCGTACAATATAATTAAGGATAAACTGATAACCAAGGCGATTCTTTATTAAACATTCTAGGTATACATTACATTACATTAATAAATTTCTAGCACCAGGCAACAAAGGCCATATGGCACTAAAGCAGGAAACGGATAGAGTTGGAAGGAAAGGAAGTTAAATATCGTTAAGGAGGCTGAGAGAGGAAAGGAAAGCCATTACGTGGTCAACGGAAAAGAAAGGGGACTCTGAGAGGAGATCGGCAAGACAAGGACGACGACCAAGGGAAAATAGAAAGGGAAAAGAACGGCGACGGGCCGAAGAAAAGAGAGGACAGTCAAGGAAAATGTGAGAAATATAAACCTGAACACCACACCGGGAGCAAAGAGGTGGAGGTGAGCGGGACATGAGGAAGGAGTGGGTAAGTCTGGTATGGCCTAGCCGAAGCCGGGCCAACGCAGTCTCCCAACGGCGAACACGGTGAGAGGGGTCAGCCCAGGCAGAAACGGAGGCCTTAACAGTGTGGAGCTTATTAGAGGAAAGAGAAGACCACATTGTTTGCCAGCGAGACAGGAGGAAGGCAGAGATAGCTGGATAATAGTCAGAGGCGGGAATAGAGAGAGAAGTTGATCGGACCGCCGCAGCGTCGCGAGCGAGAACATCAACCTGCTCATTACCACAGACACCAACATGGCTAGGCACCCAACAAAATTGGACAACCTTTTTCCAAGCAGAGAGACTGACAAGCCAATCGTGGATGGCAAGAACCAACGGATGGACAGCAGGGAAAGATTGCAAGAGAAGAAGGGCACTGTAAGAGTCAGAAAAAAGAGTAAAGGAGGAAGAAGGAAAGAAGCACATGAGACGGACGGCAAAGAAGATAGCGTAAAGTTCGGCAGTCAGAACACCAGCTGGAGAAGGGAGAGAATACTGATAAGAACGAGAAGGAAAAAGGATGGCAAACCCGACGCCAGAAGACGAACGGGAGCCATCAGTGTAAACCGGGGTAGAAGAAGAATGCTGTGTAAGGTGTACAAGGAAACGAGAACAAAGAACTGAGGGCGGGGTAGAGGACTTAGAACAAGGAAAAATAGAGGGACACAAGGAAATACGAGGAAGGAGCCAAGGAGGACACTTACCGAGCCGGAGCGGAAGAACATGGAAGGGGGAAAACGAAGAATGAGAAAGTAAGGAATCCATACGAGAAAGGAAAGGGGGCCGAAGGCGAGAATGAGATGGAACAGGAACAGTAGGAAGAAGAGAGGTCTGCAAGGAAGGAAACTGAAGCGACCGGGCATAGTACCGGAGAGAGAGAAGGGCCCGACGTCGGTACAAAGAAGGGACGCCGGATTCAGCATAGAGGCTTTCAACAGGGGAAGAGCGAAAAGCACCCAAGGCAAGACGTAAACCGAAATGGTGAACAGAGTCAAGTTTATGGAGGAATGCGTCGGAGGCTGATGAGTAAACCTGACAACCATAATAGAGTTTAGAAAGAACAAGGGCAACGTGAAGGCAAAGAAGGAGAGCACAGTCCGCACCCCAAGTGAGGTGGGACAGGGTCTAGAGGAGACGAAAACGGTGCAAAGCAGCAACCTTAACAGAAGAAACATGAGCTGCCCAGTTAAGACGGGAATCAAAGACAAGACCCAAGAAGGTAGTCGAAGAGCGATAAGGTAAAACGGAACCATACAGTTCAAGGGAAGGACGCGGGATAACGTGGCGACGAGTGAAAGACATAGCACAAGATTTAGTCGTAGAAAAACAAAACCCGTGGGCAGTGGCCCATGACGAGGCAGCCACAATCGCTGATTGGATAAGGGAGCGTAACGCAACAATATCCGAACCAGCCACATAGATCGCAAAGTCGTCGACATATAAGGAGGACCTGACCGTAGCCGGAAGGGAAGAGATAATGCCATTAATGGCTATGAGAAAGAGGATAGTACTTAAAACGGAACCCTGAGGTACACCTTCTATCTGAGGGAATAACCGAGAAAACGAGGAATTCACCCGGACACGAAAAGAATGAGAAGAAAGGAAATTACGGATAAAGACGCCCATATTACCACGGACATGAAAAGAACGGAGTTGGCAGAAAATATGATGTTTCCACGCAGAGTCATACGCCTTTTCGAGATCGAAAAAAACAGCAAGAACTGACTCATGGCGAGCAAAAGCAGACCGAACGTAGGTCTCCAAACTAAGTAAAGGGTTGATAGCGGACCGAGCACGCCGAAAACCAAACTGGGTCGAAGACAAAAGCTGACGTGACTCGAGAAGCCACATCAGGCGGACATTAACCATCCATTCAAACAGCTTGCATAAACAACTCTTCAAGACAATAGGGCGATAGTTTTGGGGCGAGAAACCTGACTTTCCAGGCTTAAGAAAAGGAATAGTAAGAGCAGAACTCCATGCAGGAGGGAAAACACCAGACGACCAAACCTTATTAAAAATAGCCAATAAAAATAACAAAGCCTCAGTGGAAAGATGCTTAAGCATTAAATTATGGACGCCATCAAGACCCTCAGAAGTAGCCTTACAGGCACGAAGAGCGGAGAGCAACTCACGGGAAGAAAACGGGGCGTTGTACGACTCTGCCGAAGACAGAGTGAAAACAACTGGAGAAGTCTCTGCGACGGCTTTAAGTGAATGAAATTCCGGGGGGAGATGAGAGCCACTACTGACCGAGCTAAAGTAAAGACCCAAACGATCGGCGACTGCCTCCAAGTCAGCAACAGACTCCCCATCAACATGAAGCACAGGAGAATGAGGAGGTAAACGCTTGCCCGAAATCTTGCGAATGCGCGTCCAGACGGACTGAACAGGAGTAAAGGACGTAATGGAGGAAACATAGGACACCCAACTCTGACGTTTAGCAGACCTGACTGTGCGGCGGAGGAAGGCAGACGCCTGACGAAAAAGTATAAAAGAACGATCATGAGTGGGAGTAAAACGTTTACGACGGAAGCTCTTCCAAGAAGCCCGTTTGACGCGGAGAGCCTTGGAGCAGTTCGGGGACCACCAAGGAACACATTTAGACGTAAAAGGATGGGAAGTCCGAGGAATAGAGACTAAGGCAGCACTCAAAACTGTGACTAGAAAAAAGGCTAGTAAATCATGTACAGATGAAAAATCAGATGGAGGTAAGGAAGGGATAGATAGTGAAGCAAAAGTAGACCAGTCCGCACGCTGGAAGCACCAACGAGAAGGACCAGGAACAGGAGAATAGGAGGTAGGAGAGAGCAGAACAGGGAAATGGTCGCTATAGAGAGAATCCTCCAAAACAGACCCAATGAAAAAGAAGAGACAGGGAAGGGGAACACAAAGAAAGATCAAGACAAGAAAAAGAACATGTTCTAGCATCAAAATGAGTCAGGGAACCAGTATTAAGGAGAAAGAGGTTATTACTAGTAATGAAAGACTCTAATGCACGACCACGTGAGGTAATGACAGAATCACCCCACAGGGTGTGCCTACAATTATAATCACCAAGCAATAAAAACGGAGGAGGCAGCCGAGCTAAAAACATGGTAAAAGAGCCAAAATCGACGAGAACAGGAGAGAAATAAAGAGAAACAACCGTAATCCATCGACCAAGAAAAACCCTAACAAATGTGCAAGGGAGGGAAGTAGGGCAGGAAAACTCTTCATAAGGAACAGAGTGATGAAGGAGAATACAAGTGTCGGAAAGAGAATGAGAACTGATAAAACGGTAGCCAGGAACAGGAATCGGAGGAGAAAGAATATGAGTTTCCTGGAGACAGACAACCTTAGGGGAATGGGAAGAGAGTAAAAAACGCAAATCGTCTCTCTGAAGAGAAAAACTGCGAAGGTTCCATTGCAAAATGGACATACTAAAACCACTAAAAAGAAAGTACGAGAAAATAAGCTGTAAAAGAGAGAATAAAAACAATATATACACACACATATCAGAGAGGCGGAACAAAAACACGCCGAACTAAAGAGGAACAAGGGAGGAAAAAGAAAAAACAAAAAGAGAAGAAAGGAACGGAAAAATCGAAGAAAACAAAGAAAAGACAAAAAAGAGAAAACACCAACAAAAGTAACACACAAGTAGGAAGAAAACAGACACTATAGACAACACAGACACAAAATACAGCAAACAGCGGGAAAGATGCATACATACAAGAGGAAAGAAAGAGGGACAAAGAACAAGAAAAATAAGAACACACAGACTTATGGACAACGAAGAAAAGACTGATGAGGTTAACGGTGAGTAATAATGGAAGGAATGGGGGACGAGGAAGAACAAGGAGGGAAAGAAGATTGATAACCAGGTGGCATAGGGAGGCTTAATAGGGAAGGAGAAGAAGAGATAGGAGGGCTAGAGGGAGAGGGAGGAAGGGGAGAGGAGGGAGGGGGAAGGATGGGAGGATGAGGGTCGGGAGGATGAGGGTCGGGAAGGAGAGGCCCGGGAGGGGGAAGGCCAGAGGAGGGAGGGAGAGTGGTAGGGGAAGGCGGGAGAGGGGTAGGGGGGAGCGTAGAAGGGATGGGATGAACGTCGGCAGAAACGGAAATAGGCGGCGGATGAGAAGAAAGAATATACTCCTCAATCTTGGGCAAAGATTCAAAGGATAAGTCTAAGGAATCGGGGGGGGGTTGGACACAGGACGAAGAAAGAGGAGAAGGGGGGGGGGGGAGGAGGGAGCTTTTTCTTCTTCCCACTGGGACTCGGGCTCCGCACACTGTGGAGGCGGTCCCTGCGTTTAGAAGAGGAGGCGGGAGAGGAAGAAAGGGAGAAACGGGGCAAATGTTTCGAAACTAGTTTGATAGAGGAGGCAGGAAGCCGGGAGGGAATCTTGGAACTACGAGACGAGGACGGAGGAAGAGAACGAAGAGGCGGCGTCGGACGAGAACGCTGGCGGATGGGGCGTTGAGACAAACCGGAAGAAGTGGAGCGAGGAAGAGTAGTGGAAGGAGGGGGGGTGGAAGTAGGAGTAGAAGAGGTAAGACCAGAAAAAGAGTTAGATAAAGGGAGAGAACACGATGAGACAGCCAAGGGGATGGGGGAGACAGAAGAAACTGAAGGAGGAGAGGAAGAAGGATGAGAAGGGACAGACGACGGAACCGGAGAAGTAGAGGGAGAGGAGGACGAGGATGATGGAGGCACAACGGGGGGGGGGGGAGCGGAAGAAGTGGAGGAGACGGGAGGGGGAGATAGAACAGTTTAAAACGGATGAGGGGAGAAGCCCAGGCGGCGAGCTGCCTGACGAGCCGTAGAATGAGTAAGGCCGTGCAATGACTTAAGGATCGTAACTTCAGACTCGAATTTGAAAACGGGACAATCTCGGGAATCAGCAGAATGGGAGCCCTGACAGTTTAGGCAGCATCGTATCGGAGACCGGCAGTCACCGACGAGATGGCCAGATTGTGCACAGCGTGGGCACCTAGGGCAGTCGGAAGCGGTAGAGCGACAGTACTTAAAAGGATGCCCAAAGCGCCAGCAACCGCGACACTGCTGAGGACGAGGTAGGGACTCAGTGACGGGCAGGCGAGTACCGCCGACAATAACGTGAGAAGGAAGAGACCGACCATCGAACGTGATTTTGGCGATATTAGCGGGATGGCGGCGATTGGTGCGAGGTGGGATGGTGTAGCAGACAAGACTAACCACAACATGGTCTTGAGCAACAACAATAGACTTAATAAGGTCGGCAGAGTCTGCGAACTGCCGACCACCGAGACGGATGGAAGGAGGGATCAGGACGGTACCCGTACAAGAGTTCAGTCTTTGGTCTTTAACCCGGGAACTGCAGGGAGACTCTTAAGAGTTCCCCCGGCGGACTGCGGGGAGACTCTTAAGAGTCAGAGAAAAAAAAATCAACTTTTCTATCTATCTATCTATTGCCTGACGCCGTGATCCCCGAAGGGGTGGCCACGAACGAACCGCCCCCATGCACCTCTGTCCCCAGTCAGTCGACGACCCTCCCCCCAACCAGCACCGCCTTCGTTCATGTACTTCCTCACTCCATCCTTCCACCTCATATTCGGTAGATCTACCTCTCCCCCTCTGTCCCTCCACCTCGCTCTCGTACACCCTCTTAGTCATTCTCTCGCTTTCCATAAGTTCCATATGGCCGAACCATCTCAAGTTGTTCCTTTTCACACTTTCTTTGACATCGAAACTCATTTCAACTTTTGACATCGAAAAAAAAATATATATATTTTTATTTTTTTATTTGGCCCCTGGGCCATGCAAAATCTCAGTCCTCTACCTCCCCTCCTCTCCTTCAGTTATCACCTATTTTCCCTGTTATTCCCTTATTCTGAGGTATATTTTCGTGCTAACATTAGAAATCAAGTTGCAGGGTGTGGTCATCACTGATAGCAAGCGAATGCGAGAGAGAGAGAGAGAGAGTATCGATCGACTGTGTCTCAGTGGCCTTGGGGGAAATTGGCGGGAAAGCAGCTTGCCTCACCCATACATTATACAACTCGCGGGCTATATCTCCGATTTTGACCATCCAAACGCTGTTTTCACTCGTTTTATTGTTGTTTCAGGTTAATACCTTTATAATCAACCCATAATAGGCGCATATGTATAAGTATTAATGCTATTAATGGTACAATGAATATTTTAGTGACGGAAACACCTCAAATACATGCGCACAGGGAGAGGTGTCTAATTACCCCCATGCGCACTTCAGAGGTTAAGGGCTGGGATGGAAGTTCCGGAGAAATCGACAATGGTTGACATAGCAGCAGCCTGACGTTCGTTCTGGACCGTAACGAGACGGGAGTCATCATGGCGGGAGTGGAAGGCGACATCCCTGCCCACCTGCTGAAGTTGACGCAGGTGGAACAGGTCATCTCCGGCGAGAGGAGCTGAGGCGGGGACTGAGAAGAACTTAATAAAGTCAGCAGGGGCAAAGAGTGAGGATAAAGGGAGAACAGAAGAACGAGGGCGGAAGTAACGGGAGGAGAAGGAAAAGAAGAAGAATGTGGAACGGGAGGGAGATACGGTTCGAAAGTGACTACACGAGAGGAAGGGGAAGAAACCGAGGAAGTGGAGGAGGACGAGGGAAGAAGAGTGGAAGAGGAAGCAGAGGAGAGAGCGAACGGACGAATGGAAGAGGGCCGATCAGGTAGAACGGAGTGGGACACGGAAGAGGACAAAGGGGCAGGAACTGAGTGAGCGGCTAGGGAGGAAGCGAACGTAGAGGAGGTAGACGTGCCAAGAGAACTCGACACGACTAGGCACGGAACTGTATGAGGAGCAGAGGTCGAATGGACGGTCACAGACAGTGCATGGGTCGGTAAAGGACCCGGTATAGTGGTAGGCAAAGATCTACCACCTACCGAGGAGAGGACGGGCAAGGAAGGAGAGACAAACACATCAGCCATATCATCGCCAGCACCGGTGATCGAAGATCCAGAAGAAGGCTCCATAAGACGAAGGTAACATGGTTCATCCGGGAGAAGCTCCACACCCACCACGGAGCCACAAATTAGAGGACAAGGTACATGCCCCAGGAGTCAAACCCGGATATACACCCCGACCCCCTGTGCCTAATGGACGGTCAACTCGTCAGTATCGGGTCCAGCACAGAGGGCGAGATTTGACGATAAAAGATTCCCCTCGTGCGGGCACGTCAGGTACTACAGTTCTACGGGAACGTCGTCCACATCCACCCTCCACCAAAGCATAAAGAATAGCCCAGCCGGCAACGATAGAAGAAGGTGAAGTAAAGAAAAGGAAAAAGGTAGAGGGGGGAAAAAAAGACAGAAAAGAGGTACCTCGCAGGCTTCTGGAAACCAACGAGGAGGGAGGTCTTAGCCCACGAGGCCGGCGGGGCCCCAATCCTAAGAAGGGCTGTGGCCCCCCCGAGGAACAGAGGCCACCGGCCACGCTTCAAGCCCCGCCACCACAACAAGGTGTCTCCCTAACGGCAGGGCATTCTAGGTATAATCCCCTTCAGTATGGTTAAGTAATTTCAATGGTCTAAACATAACATCATACATTGAACTCTGCTTAGGAAACAACACTAGGAATCAACAGAGTAACACAGACTTACTCTTTTGATTCTTACCAGTCTTTCCTAAACTGAAACAAGTCTAATGATACTGAAGAGTTAGCCTACCGTAATACAATCTAAGTCTTCAATCTAGCGATGAGGAGTGATGTTGAATGTTGCGACGAGCTAAGATGTTGCGATGAGGAGCAGAGATTATGTGTTCTTGATGAAGCTAGAAGGGAAGAATTATTAGTAACCCAAGTTGAAGGACCAAGAATAAATAATTGAGGGTTAATGTTCTATTTATTTCACATTTTGGATAGTAACAGTTTCAATAAGATTTAACTTTCTCACTTTATGCTGGCTAAGAGTAATTTTATTCAGCTTAGGAAGGATTTGGGAGTCTGAGGGATAATTAGTTTGTATCCAGCCGATTCCTCGATCATTCGTAAGATGTATAAAGTTGTCCAATGTTAGCCAGAATACAGTAAAAAGGAAGCCATCATACTGAAAGGGTTAATAATCCATATATAATAGGGTCTGAAGTGTAGCGATGTGTAGTGAAGACGTAGCGATGTGGTGCGGAGATGTAGAGATGTGGAGCAGAGGTGTAGCGATGTGGAGCGGAGATGTAGCGATGTGGTGCGAAGGTGTTGAAGTCTTGGTAGAGCTAGAAGGGAACAGTATTAATGTGGAGCAGAGGTGTAGCAATGTTGAACGATGTAGAACGGAGGTGTAGCGATGTGGTGCGGAGGTGATGTTGAATTCTTGATGGAGAAGTTTTATTTATTTCCTACTCTGAATGTTAACCTTTCCAATACGATGGAGTCATTTTACTTTGATTAACAGATTTGTATTCAGTTTAGGAAGGATATGCGAGAGTCGAGAGGGGTTCAAGATAGTTGGCACCACTGATAAATGCATACCAAACCCAGCAAACTAAATAACTATAATCGCATCACAAACATAAGCTAAAGAGAGAAAACCGAATCGCCATATGTTAAAAATTACAATTTGTATTACACAAAGTAAAGGATTTTAAAAGAATAAGCCGCTGCATTGACCCAGAGATCATTGCTAAACTGCATAAAATATTCCAATGCTAACCAAAGTATTAAAAAATTACTACCGTATTAGAATGGTTAATGTACAATTCACTAAAAAAAACTAAGTCTTGTCTGTAGTGATGTGGAGTGGAGATGTAGTAGTCTTGGTCGAGCTGGAAGGGAAGGGTTAAGTAACATGTCCACTACTGTAGGCCCTACACAGGTCAATAAAATACAACCGATACTGTATTTGTTTTCTTATTTCTTCCCGTTGATCTTCATTGTAGCGATGATAGATGACGAGATGGGAGTCTTGACAGCTGAAAAAGGACATTAGTATGACACTAACACTATATTAATAATGAATAACGAATAATAGAAAAAAAGAAAAAAAAATCACGAACCTATTGTAAGTCCCATCTAGATACAGTAAGTAATCATAAATATCTTAAAATCTTTTCACTGAAGACTATTAAAATTCTATTAAAATAATTTTAATGAACAAAATTTATCATGATTACAGAATATCAAAGATGAGGACTAACTCAACACCCGTCCCCAAACAAATCGCCCAACATTACGTTTCACAAAGCTAGCATGAATTTAACCCCTCTACAGATGACATTTTCCCTCCTTCCAAACTATTTTATTCAGATCAGGAAGCAACTATAAGAAACAAAGTCCTATAACGTATCCCCAGAAACCCTTTGACACCAAGACTATCTTCCTAAGCTGAATAGAACTGGAGGTAGCAGGAATAGAATGTCCTCTGAAGTTAAACAAGTGCCCCTCTTAACAGGTTACCGTACCTAACAAACTTTCGTCTAATATGGTTTCCTATCAAAGTTTCGTCTAATAGCCAAGATGACACGCCAGTTGGCACTTATCGTAAAATGTACATAGACTTTGTCAAACAGGAACCTTTTAGGCTCTGTGACACACAGTAGATATTTACACAGGAACCTTTTAGGCTCTGTGACACACAGTAGATATTTACACAGGAACCTTTTAGGCTCTGTGACACACAGTAGATATTTATAAACATAATATACAGTCAATGCTAACTTATCTAATAAACTAAACTAAATAAACTTCTCTATCATTCCCCAATAACCTATGTAACACAGTAATAAAGTATATATATATATATATATATATATATATATATATATATATATATATATACAGGGTGTTCCAGTAATGCTTTTCATAAATTATATGGTGGACTCATCAGACAAAAATAAGAATACATTACTCTATGAACATGAGGTTGAGTATTTATAATAACGGACTTATTACACGATTTAAGTTAACGATAGATACAATGCCATTCAGTCCAAGGGGTAATGTTGCCATTTTAGTGGATTATATCCATTTGGCCTTCGCTATCGCTTGCTAACCTCAAGATAGTGAGCAGTAGCGATCTGACTTTTCGGTAGAAAAATATGTCCGGCTTCGCCGGATTTGATTTTTCTACCGGCAAAGCCGGACATATATTATGTCCGGCTTGCTACCGAAGTCAGATCGCTACTGCTCACTATCTTGAGGCTAGCAAGCGATAGCGAAGGCCAAATGGATATAATCCACTAAAATAGCAACATTACCCCTTGGACTGAATGGCATTGTATCTATCGTCAACTTAAATCGTGTAAAAACTCTGTTATTATAAATACTCAACCTCATGTTCATAGAGTAATGTATTCTTATTTTTGTCTGATGAGTCCACCATATAATTTATGAAAAGCATTACTGGAACACCCTGTATATATATATACAGTAATAATAATAATAATAATAATAATAATAATAATAATAAAGTTCTAGCTAATAATATCAAGGCCCTAGTAACCTCATAGCATTTCCAGCGGTGCATACAAAGTCTCGTTAGCCCTTTCACCAAACAATTAAACAAGCAACTGAAAATAAACAGGAGCATCAACCATACTTTTAAGATCTACTGTACTGTAAAAAAAAAATAATAATAATAAATAAATAAAGAGTAAGAGCAAGTACAGTACTTCAAGAATTTACTATTAAAAAAATGTATGTGACCGAAGCAATGAGACTTAGCAAGCACCCTACGATAATACAAGTACCGCAGCGCTTGAGTGATTAAGAACCACTCGTCCCCTTAAGGACTGGATGTTATCCGTATTCAATCAAATGACGATTCATGGATTATATGATTGGCTTTAAAAGAACAGACAACCGAATGGAGGAACAAATAAATATCTAGCAATAAAACAACGAGGACCCGGAACATCTGGAACATGGGAGGATAAACGGGAACTCTGAATGGTTCCGAAACGTAGAATCAAGGAATGGAGCTTTTCAATATTGGGCTATTTGAAACTGCCAATTATATCCAGTTAGGTAGAAATTATCCGAATCATAATGACGTTCCTGTTTGGGCCAAAAGGGATGCCTTACCTTCCCATCAGTCTTAACAAAGGGATGGGTTTCCTTCCCAACTGTTGGCCCAAACTATACAATACTTAAAGCTAAGTCCATCAGAGAGGTTGCAATATTTATTATTGATAATTAATATTGTAACACTTAAAAGTAACTGCAAAATTTAATCTTAATAGATTTGGACAGGCCATTTAGGCAAAGTTCAGTGCTAGATTAGAGTACTGTACACTGTATATAATTTAAATAAACATTGATAAGGCAAGTGCAACCACTCTAAAGGAAACAAATATTGGTTTAATTCACATCACTGGGCTGGCCTTTGTCAAGATCAGATCAGATTAGTTAAAGGTGGAAAAAAAAATGGTCTCATAAACTATATAAAGGCCTGTACAGTTGAACACAAAGCTGCAACACCCGCCGGATAGGACCAAGGACGATAGATCCATAATGATGTTAGAACCATATTGACGTTAGATCCATAATGACGATTCGATGCCATCCGTTATACAATGGAGCCCCCATCTTCGCTCTTAATTGGTTCCGCAGAAATCGCGCCAAGATAGAAACTGCCAAGATCGGGGCACTGTTCTTATGGGGAAAATTCTAATCGGTACTGTGCTTATTCCAAAATTTGCCCTTTTTCCCAGTTTTGTTACTATAAAAAAAAAAAATTATGCATTATAAATAATAAATTTAATTTTACGCATTTGTAAATAATAATAAAAAAAAGTTTCCGACCAACTTTTGACAATCCCGGCCTATGTGGTATACCTTAGTTATCCCCCGGACCTCTGCCACTCCCACCAGACACAATAGAGGCCATAATAGTCGGAAGGTTACACCACTAGCGAGATACGAGTCACACACTTCAGATCAGGAAGCAACTATAAGAATCAAAGTCCTATAACGTATCCCCAGAAACCCTTTGACACCAAGCCTATCTTCCTAAGCTGAATACAATGGCGTTCTACTGGATGCCTGTGATTGGCTGATTTTGTGATGACTTTGCAAGATGGTGCCCAAATGGTGGACTGTGATGAAAGTTTGAAACAGCGTCAGGGTGCCTCAGATTTGTTGAAGACTGAATCAATTACAGCGAAGATGGAAATTGGATGTAATTGGGGTCTACAGCGAAGACTCATGTCGCGAAGATAGGGACTCCACTATAGACACAGATTCAGTCGCGCAGCAAAATAGTACATAACTACAGCAGCTTTGTAACCAACTGTACACCCAGTGATCGAACCTCACCAAAACAATTACTAACTGGCATCCACTTCAAAAGGACAAATATTAATACTGCTTAAGGCAAAAATCATTAACATAAAAGGACATTTAATCATTAACATTATAAAAAGACATTTAAGCATACAAAAAACTAAGTTACTAAGTCTTCAAAATTTTAATTATATTTACATTTATGCATAAACCTAACTTTCAAATAAATATCAAAGAGAACAAATTTACTCTAATCTTTAACTTCAATTTTACAATCCTTCATTATATTCACTAGGCCTATCTACTTATTTTCATTAAGCACTTTATTCATTATTAAATAATTGATTGAATATTTATAAGTGAGATGCCATAATATTACTACAAAAATTATACTAATTGTCAATTATATCTACTGGTCAACAATTCTACTATACCCTGTTCCATAGAAGTAGGCCAAAATTCTTGAACACTAACCTCTATAACTCACAAACGACTAGAATAATCAAGCGGATAGTTCTACCATTTGGGAAGAGTCAGCCAGGAAGGAGGTTGTGGAAAGTTAAACCATTGCCTCCATCCATTTACAAGTCCTAGAGGTTAGAACATTAACCTCTAAAACTCACAAACGACTAGAATAATCAAGCTGATAGTTCCACCATTTGGGAAGAGTTCGCCAGGAAGGTGTGGAAATTAAAATAATAAACATGAAAACTAACTCAAAAGTTACTGCTCAAATTAATATAACACTTATTAAAAATTATCGAAATGACAACACACTAAACAAAATCTATGTGGAAAAATGCAATTAAATTTATCAGAAAATAAACTTTGAAAACTACAAACTTATAATATCAAAGTTGGACCATTTCCTCCATCCGTTTACGAGTCATAGAGGCTATGAAATATGTTTAGTGGCCGCAGTGTCAAGAAGCAGTTTACGGTAACGTCTATAACTCTCAAACGACTAAAGTAATCAAGCTAATAGTTCTACCATTTGGGAAGAGTCAGCCAGGAAGGAGGTGTGGAAAGTTGCAGTCCATTGCCTCCATCCATTTTTGAGTTATAGAGGTTAGGAGTTATAATTTGTGGCTTAAGGGTGTCAGAAGCAATGTAAATTATTATTAGTCTTAATTATTGTATATGTAAGGATGAAATTATGCTTTATAGTTTGAAGTATATGGCTTTGAAAGTGATAAAACGGGCAAACCAATGCTATTTAATTTTAATTTTGTATTATTCATTCTTATATTTAAGAACTTTCACCTCATTTCTGTCAATTTTTAGACCTTTTGTATCATTCAGGTGTATTTTTTCCAGGCGAGCAATAGCGAGCCTGTAATTTAAGAGGAACAGGCCTTTGGCCAGGACATTTTTCTAACAAAAATGTACAAATTTATTTTTAAAGGGGGTAGCAAGCCTGTAATTTCAGAGGAACAGGCCTTTGGCCAGGACATTTTTCTAACAAAAATTTACAAATTTATTTTTAAAGGGGGTCCAGGGGTGAAATTTTAAGCTTGATGGAGAACTAGGGAACAAACAAAAACAAATATTCTCCGGTTTGACACTGTTTGGCCTACCTATAGTGAACAGGGTATACACACAGCAAACTACGTAAATCATTTCATTAGGTTCTGGAAATGCTTTGAGGTTTTCCTATTACAGTACAGTACACAAATAAAATATAACTGGAAGTTAGGAGGACCAAATATTTTGGTAATGGTAAAACTATTTTGTTGGGCATCAAATTTAACAAACATTAATATTAAATTTATATATTATCTTATTTTGAACCATAATCTTACAAAATATTACAGGTCCTACTAACTCCACCTCATTCACTCATTTGGAATCTTGGACTGTTTTATCCAAATTTATAAACTGTAGAAGCAGACTGCTTCTACAATTTATATGTAAACTTGAAAGCTTTGTCTCTGCCTCCAATTTATCCTAACCCTCCCAAAATCCTCACCAACCTAACCTATTTTATCCTCACCAACCACCTATTTTATCCTATCCAATCTGACCTTCATCCTCTTGCACATCCTTCTAGCAACCGTAGAATCCCTCCCGTCAACCTGTTCTATCCAACCATAATATCACCCGCCCGTCAATCTATCCGGACTATTCTCGCCATTCCAACTGTTCTATTCAATCCACCCCTCCCATTCACCTATTCTCTACTATCCACACCATCCCATTCACCTATTCTCTACTATCCACATAATAAAGTATAATCTTGAAGGGGCGTCCGAGTCGTTCCAGCGTTGTCAGTCCCACGATGCGAAGATCAACAGTGGTGGCTGATCCAGTGAGGGGGGTGGGGGTGAGGGGAGCAGACACCTTATTAACCCTTTCACGCATATGACGCAATTTTGAGCCTATTGGGGATACTTTAAAGCCTTTGTTACCATCAGGGGTATTTATAAACCTTTAGTTTAGTTACTTCAACCTCTGCAGTTGTCTTTGAGTTAGCTGTGGGCAGAAAACTAAGTTTGGAGAGGTAATTTAAAATGTAAAACTTGCAAACTAAACAAACCAAAATTGGGACAAGGACAATATAAAGTCAAATTAAATTATCAAAATCGCTATGTGGAAACAACACTTACTAAAATGAAAATTATTAAATAAAAGAACACAATATTATAAGAGTGAGAGAACTGTATTTCTTATTGCTAATCTGGCAACCTCTGCATCATAAATGCGTGAAAGGGTTATAATGTAAAACTTGCAATGACACAATATAAAGGCAAAAGAACTTCTCAAAATCGCTATGTAGAAATAACGCTTTAATCAAATGAAATTTTGAAATCAAACAAAACCACCACATAGGGTGTACTTCACTACGTGAGCTATTAAGCTTAAACCAAACTAGCAGGTAGAGGGATTTAAATTTGGACTTTTAAATTTGATGTCCACTCCACCCCTCATCCCCATGCCGGATTCACCACTGTTCTCCCTACCTGTAAATAGTTAATAATTATTAATAGTCTGCTTTAATATAATTTAAATTTATTAGCAAAGTAATTTACATACTGTACTAAAAAACTTAATCTACCCAACTTGCATTACTAATATTCTGAAGTAAAATGCAAGTGTAAATTTGTAACATATTAAGCATTAAAATCAGAAAACTATTACAGAATGTTTAATATATGATTAAATTGCTACTGGATATATATTTCCCTTCTGCAACTTTGCAAAAAATAAGAAATTGAAAATCCTACACTTATTACCTAGTAAGTTTTATTGATGGCAATAATGAAAATTAGAAACTTCCACTATAATAGCCACCCATTACTCTAGCATATTATTAACACACATGCCCATTTCAGATCTTTAATTATATCGGGAAGCTATCAAATTTGGCACCACTAGCTAATTCTAGTCAATATTAAAAAGTCCAAGCGGACTATAGGACTGTGCGGCCGTGCTAACACGAAGCGTGTGGCGCGACGCACACTACGGAATTTTAAAAAGAGCTCCCTTACTGCCTTGAAGATACCGTAGATCAGAGTATATGCATGTGGAAGATCATTAAATATGGTTTAGTAATAAACAAGAAATAGAATTGTTTAACCTAAGAAGTGCGCATGGGGGGTATGAGACACCACACCCTGTGCTGACGTATTTGAGCTGTTCCAATCACTAACATCGTTATTTTACCATAAATAGCATTAATACTTATCCATATGCGCCTATTATAGGTTGATTATAAAGGTATTAACCTGTTACAACAATAAAACAAGTGGAAACAGCGTTTGATGGTCAAAATCGGCGATACAGGCCGGGAGTTACATACCGGTAATGTATGGCTGAGGCAAACTCCCTCCCCTCCCCTTGTCTGGAGAGACATTGTTACGCAATAGTCTCTCTCTCGCTCTTTCCCACACTTGGTAACAGTGATCACAACGCCCTGCTACAAACTCGCTAATGTTAGCATGAAAATAGACCACAGAATAAGGGAATAACAGGGAAAATAGGCGATAACTGAAGGAGGGGAGGAAAGTGGGGAAGGAGGGGAGGTGGAGGAGTGATATTTGGCATGGCCCAGGGGCAAAAAAATAAAAACAAACAAAAAATTGGGGGGGGTTTTAAATGGATTTTTTAAAAGCCTTACTCTTAAGTCTTCCCGCAGTCCGCCGGGGGAACTCTTAAGTCTCCCTGCAGTTCCCGGGTTAATAAGCATAGCTCCAAGAACAACGACACTATTGAACCCTTGAGGTTTTCGCTTCACAAGGACGCAAAAACACAATGCATTAACCCAACTATATATACAGTATACAGTACTCAAAATCTGAAAGTCAATACACTAAATTGGAATCAAGATACAAAACAACTAGCACCCTATATACATAAATTCAAATTAGTAAAATATTTAAATTTCTATCCATAAAATTTTAATTACTAAGGTCATAGAAACATGAGCCTACCCTGAATCATTCACAACACCCTTTACCTTACAGTCAAAATTTCTCAATTGCCGGAAGCCATAAACCAAGGGAGTGGCCGCCACGAATGAAACTTCTCCAGGTGCCTGTCACCCAATGCCCCTCCTCCCACCTAACACTGTTTTCACTCATATACTGTAGGCTACCTGTTACTCCATTCCTCCACTTCAGTCTGTCTGGCTCTCTGCTCTTCCACTTAATTATAATCTAAATTTACAAAAATGTTATCATTCATCAAGACAAATTGTTATTTCCCCTAAACTACCATACTTTACGTTAGAATTCAGAAAGATTAGTACAGTACAGTGCTTCATACTTTATAACTTTCGACATATTTGGTTTGGGAATCATCTGAAAAAAACAAAAAATTACATACTGTATGTATCTAGCTGAAGTACCAATTTAAAGATAACAGTACAGTACAGTACAGTGGTCCCTTGCGAGTAGCGGATTTTGGATTACCTGTTCAAGTTTAGCGGTACCGGTAGAATACAAACTTTCCCAGGTCACGCCATTAGCAAACAAGACCTTACAGTTACCGGTCAAATACCACCGAGCGGTTTGTTTTTGGTTGTTGTGCAAGCCATCCGGGACTTGTAGACGGCCATGTTTGATACATTCAGAGTTTTCTAGCGTCCTGTGCGTGAACAGCCAAATGTTTTGTGTGTATCCCCCCCCCCCCCACCTTTTGAGTGAGCACATCAGCTGTTGGGATAACTACCCTCATATCACCACCACCACCACCCTCATATCTCCACCACCACCACCACCCTCATATCACCACCACCACCCTCATAATTATCTCCACCACCACCCTCATATCTCCACTACCACCACCCTCATATCTTCACTACCACCACCCTCATAATTATCTCCACCACCACCCTCATATCACCACCACCACCACCCTCATATCTCCACTACCACCACCCTCATATCTTCACTACCACCACCCTCATATCACTACAACCACCACCACCCTCAAATCTCTACCAAATAAGTCCCGGTATTGAATATAATTAAGTATTTCATGTCGACTTAAATGCTAACATGAATGTTTAATGTAGGCCTATAAATTCTATAGCCTAACAAAATATGTAACTAAGATATTCTTACCTTGAGCGAAGATCCTGAAAGCAGCGGGCATTACCGCCACTTTTCAGATGTCGTGTAGTCGAGTTGCCACCTACCATCGCCTCTTGAGTTGACACTTCACTCCTTATCCAGTCTGTACACTCTTCTCGCACTGCACGCATTTCTGAAATTAAATCATATCATCACCAACCCGCCATTTAACTTTAAAAAACCTAATTAATGAAATCAATAAACTTAAGCGTACAGGTGAAATTATGAATTACACATAGGCTACCGTATTTAACTTCTCTGCGGCAAGACGCAATTGAGGTTTTGTTGATTGAACGGGACGATGCACCGGACTCTCGATTTTTGGCCAAGCTTGACATTTTTTATTAGGCTAAAAAGAAAAAAAAATATACTGTATAAATATTATAGATATATAGGCTAGGCCTATATGTATGCTGTTGTTTGGGGTAGAATGTAGAGTTCGGGCGTACCGCCAGCCTTGTTTACACTATGCGTAGTGGCGTCTGACCTTTGCCATCATGTTCCTGTCTATTTTGACTGCCTTTGGATACAATAATATGTTGAGGGCCCTCACCCCCCCCACGGCCTAAAGTCCCGGTATTGAATATAATTAAGTATTTCATGTCGACTTAAATGCTAACATGAATGTTTAATGTAGGCCTATGAATTCTATAGCCTAACAAAATATGTAACTAAGATATTCTTACCTTGAGCGAAGATCCTGAAAGCAGCGGGCATTACCGCCACTTTTCAGATGTCGTGTAGTCGAGTTGCCACCTACCCTCGCCTCTTGAGTTGACACTTCACTCCTTATCCAGTCCGTACACTCTTCTCGCACTGCACGCATTTCTGAAATTAAATCATATCATCACCAACCCGCCATTTAACTTTAAAAAACCTAATTAATGAAATCAATAAACTTAAGCGTACAGGTGAAATTATGAATTACACATAGGCTACCGTATTTAACTTCTCTGCGGCAAGACGCAATTGAGGTTTTGTTGATTGAACGGGACGATGCACCGGACTCTCGATTTTTGGCCAAGCTTGACATTTTTTATTAGGCTAAAAAGAAAAAAAAATATACTGTATAAATATTATAAATATATAGGCTAGGCCTATATGTATGCTGTTGTTTGGGGTAGAATGTAGAGTTCGGGCGTACCGCCAACCTTGTTTACACTATGCGTAGTGGCGTCTGACCTTTGCCATCATGTTCCTGTCTATTTTGACTGCCTTTGGATACAATAATATGTTGAGGGCCCTCAACCCCCCCCTGCTGTCAGTATATAGGCTATGATTATGACAATAAGTCAAGAGGGGGGTGAGGGGGACAAAGCACCCCCCCCCCCCCCCCCCTCAACACATACTGTATCCCACGGCCTAAATTTTAATTGGACCGCCAAGGTGGGAAATAAGTTAAGAGGTGCGAAGTAGCCTACTAATCTCGAGCGCTATTATAAACAACGCAATCGCCGCTACTCCCGCAAACGCAACTTTTCCACAACATGATAAAAGTCTAACAAGTGTCCATAAAGTGCGCGCTAGAAAAGTAAAATCGCACCGTCCAAAAGATGTTACTGTAGTTTTATGTTGTGTGTGAACCTTATAAAACTCTAAAAATTCTATGAAACGTGCACAGCTTCAGTAATAGTACACGGGAAAATCTTAATTTGTTTTTGTATACATTTTGAATGGTTAGCCTAGCCCTAGGCTATAATAACTATGCATTTCACTAATATAATATTCTGGTTGAAACTGCTTACAAATAGAATTTTGAGGGGTTCTTATCACACAATTGGGCAAGAATGTTAAGTGCGGGCGTACCGCCAGCCTTGTTTACACTTCGCGTAGTGGCGTCGGACCTTTCCCATCATGTTCCCGTCTATTTTGACTGCCTTTGGATATAAAAAATACTAACCTAACCTAGTATTCATGTAGTAATGACCAGGGGCAAATAGCAGAAAATATAGCGTCGAAATAGACGGGAACGTAACTGAGAGCACACATGGCAACCGTACACCCGGAAACTACATCCTTCCCCACAATTGTAAACTTAGCCTAGGCTAAACCACCATGTGCCATAACATCAATTAAACCACCATGTGTCATAACATACGACAACCATTTGATTACATTGGCCTCAAACGAGACCAAAAAATGCTTCAATATTCGGTCAAAATGCATTTTATGTCACGTATGGGTTATCGTATTTGTATTATAATGCTTTTTCTCAACAGTTCCTTCAATGATTAGTGTGTTTTAAGGAGTTTTTCCTTCTGCAAATGCATTTTTACCCATTACTTACCAATATTATAACATGCCCCCCAAAAACCAAATTTTGTCATTACCCTAACCTAAGCTGGGGGCTGCTGCCCCCATACCCCCGCTGGGTTAGCATTGATATACAAGATGACAAAATACGGTAGAAACATTACAAATAATAGTTCTCCACTGATCCAAGATGGCCGCGGTAAATCTACAGTTATACTACCCCTCCACCCTTCAAAACACCCCTTTTAGCATGTTTTTGGATGGTTCAGCACAGTGGGGGATCTGGGGGGGGGGGGCCCCCCCCCTTAGTGACCAAAATTGCGCCCTTACATCTAATATATACTGCATTTTATCTGAAATACAATACATATAAAGTTATGGCACCCCTCATGTATATATATCAGCCCCCCCCCTCCCCCTAAGCCTGAGCTGGATCCGCTCCTGGTTCAGCAGACGCGGAAACTGAATTTTTGATAATATTCAAGACCTCTTTCGCCATCCTAGGCATATTAGAAATAATTTATTAGGGAAAATAAGGGCAAGAATGTAGTTACCGGGTGTACCCCATCATGTTCCCGTCTATTTTGACTGCCTTTGGATACACAAATACATTACCCTAACCTTTCTCAGGGACTCGGGGCTGTTCGGCCAGGCAGCTTAGGGAACAACAACAACAACCCTAACCAAACAACCTAACCTAACCTAGTATTATAGATTTACAAGAATTTATTTTATTATAAGTATTTATAGATGATTTATGCTGTATGTCGGTAGTGGTACACCCGGTAACTACATCCTTCCCAAAATAAGGTCCTATAGACTCGCCATATTTTTCTCATAGTCCGCATGGAGGAATTTCGTTATCGACACTTGAAGAAACCCGATTACATCGAAAAATAACACCAAAACAATAAGTCCCGACCGTAAACAAAGCATTGCGCACAATGAATCCTTCGACTTGACTCACCTTGTTTTGAACGATGGGGTGGCTGCGATTCACCCAATAAATGGCGTGAGCGTTACTCACAAAAATGAAATACCGGCAACCTGTTTTTGCCCCCTTACTGTTCTACATATATGAGGATGACAATAAATCAAAGGGGGGGGGGGGGGGCAATGCCCCCCCCCTCAACCCGTGTATCCAATTCACAATTTCCCTTACCTACTGTAAAAGCGCAATTCACCCAATAAATGGCGCCATTTGACGTCGTATCTTCAGATAATTGAATAATGGGTAAGTTAATGCAAATCATCCACACCAACCATGAAAAACAACAATAAAAGACTATATTCCTTGAAAAAAATATACAGAAAACTTGGGGGAAGGATGTAGTTACCGGGTGTACCACTACCGACATACACACACAGCCCGTAGCCTAGTAGGTAGAGCTCTCGTCTCACACACGAGGGGTCGGGGGTTCAATCCCCGGCCGGGCAGAGACAAATTGGGCTTGTCTCCTTTCATGTGTTAGCCTCAGTTCACCTAGCTGTAAATAGGTACCTGAAATAAGTGGACGACGTTGTGACGTCCCATCTGGGGTTGGCAAAAATGGTACAAGGCGAGATGGGTATCATATGGTTCACCTAAGCTGATGGCTACCTAAGCCTTCGGGCGAGACGGTACCGTCTATAGTGAGAATGGTACCATACAGATCCACCCTAAGCCTTCGTTTCCGATGTCACCAATTGGCTAAAATACAGACTACACACACATCCACAGCCATTCCAACAGTACATAAAACACTTAACATGCATTTCACGCAATACATTCCCTGTTAAGGAGGCGCGATAATAATGAGCTTAGCTCGCATTGCGAGGATTCCCCTTGACGAACAAGTAACTGAGTAACAACATAAATCATCTATAAATACTTCTAATAAAATAAATACTTATAAATCTATAATACTAGGTTAGGTTAGGTTTTTTGGTTAGGCTAATGTATTTTTGTATCCAAAGGCAGTCAAAATAGACGGGAACATTATGGTGAGCGTCCGCGTAGTGTAAACAAGACGGGCGGTACACCCGGTAACTACATTGTTGCCAAACTTGGTAAATGAAGCGGCTCTAGCTGTCTTGAGTTTTACCAATTTTGTTTTATATTAATGTCACTAATTTTCCCATGGATTTATATAGTTTTCTGTGTTAATTTTCATCAATATCTAGTGTTTGAAAGTTATTACAAGCTTCTGATAAAACGTTTTCCCTATGAGAGGGGGCTTTGCCCCCCCTCACTTGTCATTATCATATATATTGACAGACGGGGGAAAAAGCAAGTATGCCGCGGCCCAACCAATTGTACACCCAGGTAAACAAACCGCGGCGGACGAGTCTCACTTTGCCGAAGGTTTGTAATACCTGTACTTCAATGTATCTACTTCAAGTCAAATATACATTTCCACGCATCACCAAACCATACTAAGTCTACTACTAATAATATTAACCTATTAGTACCAACAGAATAGTGACAAAGTAGGGGTAGTATAACTGAAGATTTATCATGTTTTTTATACATGTTGAATGGTTAGGCTATAATAACTATGCATGTCACGAATATAAAAATCTGGTTGAAACTGCTTAAAAATAGAATTTTGAGGGGTTCTTATCACACAATTGAAGAGACCCCGGACAGCCTTTTTTAAAATTTGTTTTAACCCTCGGCAAAACCTAATAAAAAAGTATGGTACTAAAATTTATTTTTCGTAACAAGATTGTCAATACGGTACTTCCAGTTATCGATAGCTCTAAAGATCATATGAAAATGTGTTAAACTCTCTGAAAAACCTAATATAAAAGTATGGTATTAAAATTTTATTTTCGTAACAAGGTTGTCAATACGGTACTTTCCCGTTATCAATGTACAATCAAAGCTGAAGATTGCAGAGTAAACACCTTAGACTTCATCAACTTCCTTTCACCTTCGTATAATCGACAGCAAATTTTTTGTTTTTATTCACTAAGGGATTAGTACTCAACCAGCGGGGGTGTGGGGGCAGGAGCCCCCACCCATAATACTAGGTTAGGTTAGGTAAGGTAGTTAGGTTAGGCTAATGTCTTCAAATCACTATCGGGGGCGTGTCTCAACATCGATCAATAGGCCTAATGGGGAAAATAGGTTTTACCGAGATTTCTAATTAATTACAAACACTATATATTGATGCAAATGAAAAATTTCTTTTATAAAAAACACTGAAAATTTGTGGTATTAAAATAAAAAAAATCTGTTAATTTTAGTGTTTTGATTATTTTTCTTTGATATACAGTGTTGTTTAACCCTTCCAGCCCGGCTGTCCTTTTATAAGGACACCGCGGCAGTTGGGCAGGACCCCGGGTGTCCTTATACCAGGCAGTAAGCTTGAGAGCCTATTCAGCTTGGTCTGAACGCTGTGCGTCCGACGCATGTAAACAAAGCCGGTCATTGCGTCACCGCACCTCCGAAAACAAGGAGACATCGGATCAATGTTGTTGTTGTTGTATGGTATGACGAAATTAGTGTCTGAAAAGCTCCGATATTGTCAACATCGTGGAAAAATTCGCTCCACGGAAATCGTCATCACAACTGAACCAGTTGACTTACAGAGCTCTACTCAACGCAAGTCTACAGATTGGAAACCGCACTACGTTTATAGATGCGTGGGAAATTTTGGCAACAATGTAGTTACCGGGTGTACCGCCCGTCTTTTACACTACGCGGACGCTCAACATCATCTTCCCGTCTATTTTGACTGCCTTTGGATACAAGAATACATTACCCTAACCAAACAACCTTACCTAATCTAGTATTATAGATTTAGAAGTATTTATTTTATTATAAGTATTTATAGATGATTTATGTTGTATGTCGGTAGGCTAGTGGTACACCCTGTAACTACATCCATCCCGAAATTTCTAGCAGTTAAAATAACAAAGATACGGTAGCCTAGGCCTAGACGTTTTTCGGCCAAATCGTCCGGGTACCCTACACTGTCCTTAGGAGGGCGACCCCGGGTCAGAAGGGTTAATACCAAAGACCATCGCATTTTGGTATTTTCAACATTAGCCTAACCTAACCTAACCTAACCGACGGTCTAAACCCAGCTCACGTTCCCTGTTTATGGGTGCGCGGCGGTCTAAACCCAGCTCACGTTCCCTGTTTATGGGTACGCGACAGTCTAAACCCAGCTCACGTTCCCTGTTTATCGGTGAACAATCAACAGTTTCTCGTATTTCACTTATAGTGAATTTACGACGGTAATTAAATGTACACCAACATAGTATCGTCCATGAAACTTCTAGAACACTGATAATTATCGGTGGGGCTCGTATCCGGGTTGTCTTCAATTTTAACCCACAATTGTAAACTAGGCCTAGGCTAAACCACCATGTACCATAACATCAATTAAACCACCATGTGTCATAACATCCGACAACCATTTGATTAGCCTAAATTGGCCTCAAACGAGAAAAAAAAATGCTTCAATAAGCCAAGGCCTATACTGCAGATGCTTCAGAATTTTGCTTCAAAGGTTCCATTGGGTGTATAGGCCTAGACCTACTTATTTTATCTCAAGACTGTATATTTCAATAATTTCGGTACGATATTAGTTACTGGACACCTATTTGACAGGTACCACCGAGGATTTAATACATATTTGTTTTCGGTTTCCACGCATACAACACCAAGCTACACCTTTTTCTGGTCCGGTAATAGCCTAGTATTGAAAACAATATAATAACTTTTTAAATGTGGTTTTCGACGAGAATAAAACGGGGCGTTTGGGCCGAAAATCGGCGGAGGGGGGAGAGTCCGTCGTCGCGGTTTGTTTAGGCTACCCAGGACGCTCGAGGTTACTATGGCCAGCTGTTTTACTTGCCCCCTGCTGGCCACATAGATGACGATTATTGTAATTCACGGGAGGGGGGGGGGGGGGGGCAGAGCCCCCCCTCAACGGTTCAACCCTGTCATGTATCCCACGCCCTATAACTCAAGTTTTTATCAAAAAATTGACCCAACAAGCTTAGCCATTTGAAGTCGACGGGACCAGGAAGTCACTCCGAGCGTAAAGTAAACAAAGCGACGCTACTTCCACGAACGCAACCGAGTTGTCTTTATATTTCGTCTCATATTATCATTATTAAAGTGTCCCCATTGCTTTTTTAGTGTTTCGTACACCAGAAAAGGGTGTAGCTTGGTGTTGGATGCGTGGAAACCGCAAACAAATATGTATTAAATCGTTGGCGGTACCTGTCAAATAGGTGTCCAGTAACTAAAATCGTACCATAATTTCCACTAGGCTATTCCCAAACTAGACCATCAATGGTTTATTATACCCAAAATATTTAATAGATACAAGTATTCAAATGGTTGTATCCTTATTATGGCTCACAACTGTACATCCTTTATGCCTGAAGACTTGGCAACATCCAAGTTACACATGAATTGTATTAGGCTATAATCGTTACATAATCACCATTAAATCTTGACTTACCATCTTCTAATGTTTAATATATAGTAGGCTGCCTAATTTAAAACTCAGAAAATGTGAGGATGGAGTGGATTAAAGCCGATAAAGTTGGGCACCCACGACCGACTCATCGGAATGGACCAAATCCTAATGGTATCCGGTCAAGTGATGCTGGTGCTGCTCATTATAGACGTAGCCTAACGCGATTATTTTAACACCACTGATAACTACCAACGCCTTCTGATTAACAATGATGACTACACAACACCTACTTTGCCATAGAACCCCAAGGCCATGTGTAAATAAACAGCGGTAACATTCAAGGAGACTACTGCAGGACTCTTCTTCTTACTTCTGACTGGGTATAGGCTATCCTAGTGTTTACTAGCCTATACCCCTTTGAAAGGACATTAGCCTAACCTAACAATCTTACCTAACCTAACCTAGTATTATAGGTGGGGGCTGCCGCCCCCACACCCCCGCTTTGACTTAGATTTTTGGTGTATTTGTCTGTGAAGTGGGTATTTTTCAATTTGTTGATAACGAAAATCCTCCATGCGGACTATATGGAGAAAAATATGACGAATCTATTGGTGCCTATTTTCCCTAATAAATTGTTTCTCATAACGTCGCACTACTGTCCTTGAATATTATCCATCTCTGCAATACATAGGCTACTAGGCCTAATCTAACTTCCACTGCTTCTCATAAAAGGTCAAGGCATATACACTATCCACTGGGACATTAAAAAATATGATCAAAGATTATCCGGTTCATAAAAATAGCCAAATGTATACCACTACTAACCTGCGCAACCTCACACTCTGATGATCAGCTGGGCATTGAGGCGGAGGCGGGCGGCGGCAATGTTACCAATTGTAGCAGGATATTGCTATATTAATCCTCAAATTCCGCTAGATAGTAAAAAATACAGAATATGGCTATAAATAAAGCACAATCCCAAGAAAAACACTAGTAAAATGGCACAATATGGCACCAACTTAAAATATCGCTTAAAATGTCTCAGATCTCCAGGATGTAGCTAAAATTATTGCCGCTAGAGCATAATAAATTGTCGCTAGATCGCTGCTAGTTGTCGTTGGTTGCTCTGCATCGTTCTTGTTGCTAGGCACGTGTATCTCATGCGATTGTTTGATCAACTAACTAAGAAATATTTTACTGTAACCAATTTAACTTCCATTTTAATTGAATATATTTCCTCTCGTCGCATTTATTGCGATACTTAATATGGAATTATATTTTACTTCGATGTTGTTGTGATCACATAATATACAGTAATTAATAATAATATGTTGAAGTCAAGAACCCTTGAACCGAGGAACGGGGCACTGGAAATCGTTCCCTCATTTGGACCACTTTCTCCCTCATATTTAGCTCCATTAGTTTTTAGATGTTAATATGTTTGCCCCATTAGTTAGTCGATTTTAAGACCTTTCGCCCCGTTTCTTCGTCAATATTTAGACCTTCCGTGCTGTTTAGGTGTCGATTTATCAACTTTATCCGGTCCCGTACGAACACACACACACACACACACACAAACTGATCCCTATAGAAAACAGAGACCGGGAGAGGGACTTATTTAGAAGTTTTTAGTTCTTGTTCCCGGTATATTACACCCTCTAATTTTTTATGGTGCAGTTATTAACCCGTACAGTACCGGTGACGCCTTTTCTTTATATTGTGGCAACTATTAGAAAAGTTTATTCAGAGTAGGAAGGACCTCTAGCAATTATCAGGCTTCGAACTATCTCAATCAACCCTTTTTACTACCACAGATCCTTCCAAAGCTGCATATAATCGTCTAAATACAGCTAAAATATAATATAACACACGTCGCTGGTACAGGAAGGGTTAATAACTTCAGTGCGGGTAATTTCCTTATTTACTTCATTCTGGCTACTATTAGATGATTATGTTCAGTTTACGAAGGATCTATAGTTTTAAAAAGCTACAAACCATCTACATTTGTGAGTATCCTAGGTTCGAGTCCTTGGAGTGCCACATGAATTGTAGGCCTATTTGTTGATTTCATTAATTGAGTTTATATGTGAAGTTCGTTGGTGGAAAAAGCATAATAATTAACCCTTACAGCTACCGCATATCCTTCCTAAGCTGTATAAAATCGTCTAAACATAGTTAGGATAATATAGAAAAGATGTAACCCGCATTGAAAGAATTTAAACACGCTGTAATCTCCCATTGCCTTGTTCATTAGATCATTGACCCTTTGAGTAACAGCGACGTGTTATATTTTAGTCTAGCTATAATTAGACGATATTATGAAGCTTAGGAAGGATCTGTGTCATTTATAAGGGTTGGTTGAGATAGTTTGAAGCCTTATTATTGCAAGAGGTCCTTCCTTTGAGTACCAGCGACGTGTGTTATATTATATTCTAGCTATAATTACTATTAGACGATATTATGAAGCTTAGGAAGGATCTGTGGCATTTATAAGGGTGGGTTGAGATAGTTTGAAGCCTTATTATTACCTTCCTAAGTCAATGGCAGCACATGGGAAGAATAACTGCCCTTTATACCAGTGACTGCTGAAGAGCCCGAGGTGGATTCACTAACGGTCGTACGATCCGAAAACTCCTACGTCTCAATGCTGGTATTCACGAAGCGTCGTAGCGGCCATCTTTGATCGTAGGACGCCCCTTTCGCAAAGGGTGGTCCAGACCACCCTTACATGAATTTGACCCGGATATAGGTACACAAATATCGATAACACAACCCGCAATCATAACAAATTTGTCTGCAGTATAGCTCTTTATGACACTAAGTCATTATTGAGGCAATAATAGCGCAATATGATTGTTAACTTTAAAATACCACAGGAACGAAAAACCTGAGAGCGAAACCTCCAACCCTAACGAGCCACAGGAACGAAAATCCTGAGAGCGAAACTCCCATCCCCAACGAGATCCCAGGCCCCTTTTCCTTTTCCGATTTGGTCTCTCTCTCTCCCTCTCAATTCATTCCACATATTATAAGTCTCTCAATCACAGTCTTCTAATATACAAACCACAATACTTTACTCACTGATATTCTTGATGTACCACCTAAGTATGTATTTCATTATGTAACCACCATACAGGCTATAATACTTTCATTGTGTAGGTTCGAGGCGATCTAAGACACCTTAGCTTCCATTTCACACCAAATCAGATCGTGATTACGTCAGCCCTGTATTTAGTTATATAACAATCATAGCCCCCCAATTCTAACAATTCTATGTCTCTAACCTCCCATTGCTTTATCCACAATATATATTCCCAACCTTTAACCACGACTCTATACACCCGATAACCCTATGCCAGTTATTGTATTGATTTAGGCCTGTTAATTCGGATAAACTCACTATGACCAATCTGCAGACGATTATCAGGAGAGATGCAGGAAAGCTACCTCGTATCTCCCTTTCCATGACGAGTATAGATATATGTACCCCCGTGCTCAGTCGCCCCCCCCCCCCCCTTGCCTTGTTCTTCTAGTAACTAAGTGTATATATAATATTAACCGGAGTGTGCCACCAGTATTGATACGACATAGCGGCACTGTCCTTGTGTCGTATCGTGCCACGTGCAGACCAACCAGGTTTCATCATCTTATTAGGACGACGGCTATAATGTCGTCATTCATGCATGTATTCAATCCTTAGGTTAATTATCTTTTATCCGCCATTGTGTTCATCCCTTCCATTTACTTTTCCACAATTGTTATACGTCTTCCAATCACCTCCTTCGTATCCATAATCCAAACTACTCTATTTTGCTTCGTGACCCTATGCTCAGTGGTACCCTGTTTGGGTCATCCTGTCCACTTATCCTTCACGCCCCGCTGCACACACCACTCTACCTGTTCGATTGTAGGGAAATGCCACCCCTATGTCCAGCGCATTAAGGGTCACTATCCTAAGTCACGAGCGGTGCGGCGCCTAGCCTCAAACCACCCCCTTTACAATTCACAACCCTCCCGCACCTCGCGTATCCACTACCCCTCGTGTCCTACACCTCTTACCCGCCGGACTCTACCTGCATGATGATGAACATAAATACACCTTAAAGTTAATACACCCATGCCCTGTCCCTAAGTTAGGATGTCAATATCAACATACCCTAAAATACCTTGTCTTGCCAGACTAAGTTTCTGAAGACCAATCACCCCATAAATCTATGTATGTTCCTCCCAGGTTAAAACACCCATGCCCTGTCCCTAGGTTGAGCCAATGCCAACCAGTTCAGACAGCCATAAATCTATGTATTCAATCCTTAGGTTAGTTATCTTTATCCGCCATTGTGTTCATCTCTTCCATTTACTTTTCCACAATTGTTATACGTCTTCCAATCACCTCCTTCGTATCCACAGTCCACACTACTCTATTTTGCTTCGTGTCCTACACCTCTTACCCGCCAGACTCTACCTACATGATGATGAACATGAATACACATTCATTTAATACACCCATGCCCTGTCCCTAGGTTGAGCCAATGCCAACCAGTTCAGACGGCCATAAATCTATGTATGTTCTTCCATCCGAGAAGTAATATGTTCACCCCCTTAAAATACCTTGTCTTGCCAGACTAAGTTTCTGAAGACCAACCGCCCCCATAAAATCTATATATGTTCTTCCATCCGAGATGTAGTATGTTAAAACCCCATGTCCTAATTGATAAGAAACTATGATACCCACGGGTACACCAGTGTATATAGAACCATTGTTCCTGTAAGACCTAGCCAGCAATGACTGAAGATATTAGCCACCATGCAGTAACTTTAATTCTTACCCCAACCAGAGATTGTATATACAACCCTCTGTTACCATTGTCTCGACGCATTTTCACCACGAAACAATACCGAAGTTAACCCTACGAACTGTCGTTTTCTTTGGTGTATATATCATAGAAAACGCAGTTCCCAGGAACAACTAGATCAGCAAGAAATAGTGTCAGATTAACAGTATCCATAACCATCGTATTGACGAGTAATAATACACCATGTTTTTCCCTACTTTGATCCACAGTCAAGCACACATCTACAGTTAACCTCCTCTTCCCCCCAGCCCCACAGTCCACATGATTCTATCCTTTCCAGACTCATATACCACCCCGTATTGTTCATCCCCCGGTAGCATTTGGCTAACATACTTTCCCTGTCATTAACCCCCAAACTCCAATATCAACTGTAGTCTAATGCCACCCCTACGCCCGGAGACCTTAGGGTCAAACTTCCACGTAGCCCCCTGAACCCTCTCCCTCTCATTAACCCCCCACGCTCCTCGACTCCTTTCCGACCTAGCCTCTCCACCATACCTCCTGAATATCCTTGATTTTTCCGTTGCTAACATTCTCCAACCTTTTATATATATACTCCTATCCAGCCTACCTTCCCTTAGTAGGACGGAACAACATTAGAACTTTACTAACCCTTTGCATGCCATCTATTCCCTCACAACCTATTCACAACCCTGTACCAAATGATCGTCAGTGCGAGGCTAGCCGCCTCGCCAGTGACTAACTTCTATTGCCATACTTCCAGATAAATGTGGCCGAGTTAGCAACCCAGTCTCCACCACATCCAGCAAACCATGCAATTAACAACCCAACTGATTAAACCAGCTAGTCAAGGCACCTTCGGTTTTGGTCTTACGAACACCCACATCTGTCTCATAAACAGAGGGTTATTACAAACACTTGTGATATGGCAAGCCCCTAGCCACAGCCGCCGGACGACCATCACAGAGAGAGGGCACGCACCTCCCCTTTTTTACCCACCCGAGGAGGGAGACCCCCACCCCTGCGGAGGTATACCTGACCCCTGTTTTGACTTCTGGGTCATTGCCAGGTAGCACAGGAATTCTTCCTATCAATGAACTAACCATGCATGACTAACCCCTTTACTAACCTCTATTAACCCACAATAACCCATTCACCTTTCTTGCATACTCGGATAATCAAATTAGGACCTCAGCTATACCATAGAATGAAGACTGAGCAATATAAGAGAGACGCTCCTATCACAGCTGTCCCAGTCCTCCTCGCAAAGTAGATCCAGTCTCCCTCCCCTCAATACTTCCAGTATAGCCAAAATAGTACTTCTTACTAAGGCTCAGTTATATCACATTATGAAGGCTCCCTATAGCCATGTGCCACAACAGTAATCACCACCTTACCTAGTCCCCATATCTATTGAGAGCTCAAATAATTCCATAAGACTCAAGATCCCTATGGCCTACAGGGTCCAAAACCGAGCCTATAAACCCAGCTCCCGCCCCCAGTAAAATCAGTTGAAAGCTTTCACAATAAGGCAGAGGAATATCAGAATAACCCAAAGAAACTATGGAGGCACCTAAAAACAACAGGCTACAGCAACAAGACAAGGGATTCGTCTAACACTAATATTGCTCTCACCATTAATGATCAGGTTTGCCACGATAAACGACAAATTTCAACCTACTTCAACTCCTTCTTCACTTCCATAGCAAACACACTTGCACAGAACCTACCTCAACCTCTCAATAAATACACGACAACAACGGCCACCTTTCGTAATTTCTACAGAGATAAAGACATACACCCGAACACATTTAGATTGCAAAATGTTACACCAAAATACACTTTTGACGAGCTGTCTAACCTAAATGTACATAAGAGCACAGGACCAGACAAAATTCCTGCCAAATTTCTACGAGATGGAGCCATTGGTATAGCAGGCCCCCTAACCCACATCATCAACTTGTCAATTAACACCAACACAGTACCTGCTGAACTGAAGGAAGCTATTGTAACCCCTCTATTCAAGAAAGGAAATAAACTAGAAGTTGGCAACTACAGACCAGTTAGCATATTATGTATTGTATCTAAAATCCTTGAAAGAGCGGTATACACCCAAATTGAACACTACCTCAAACAAAATGATCTATTCTATAAGTTTCAATCAGGTTTCAGATGCATGTACTCGACAGACTCCTGTCTCATCCACTTAACGGATCACATTCGTAAAGAAATGTCTAAAGGTAACTACACCGGTATGGTTCTTCTTGATCTACAAAAAGCGTTTGACACAGTAGACCATGATATCCTATGTAATAAACTACAAGCTATGGGCATAGGGTCTGTGAACTGGTTTAAATCTTATCTTAGTGGTAGAACCCAGAGAGTCAAAATTGATGATAATATATCTGATCCTATGCCAATTAACTGTGGGGTCCCGCAGGGAAGCATCCTTGGTCCCTTACTCTTTCTCTGTTATGTGAACGACATGGAACTGAGCATCTCATGTAAATTATTACTGTATGCAGATGACAGCGTGCTTCTGGTTTCAGGAAAAGACCCAATAAGTATTGCCGCTTCACTTTCCAAAGAACTAGCATCATGTAGTGAATGGCTAGTGGACAATAGACTATCTCTTCACCTGGGCAAGACGGAAGCCATCTTATGTGGAACAAAACGCAAACTGAAAGACATTGTGGGCTTCTCGGTCAACTGTAATGATATTCCTATAACAATAGTGTCACAAGTTAAATATCTCGGACTGAAACTGGACGCGAGTTTGTCAGGTGAAACAATTTTGGAATCTATCCTGAGTAAGTGTAGAGCACGTATAAAATACCTGTATAGACAGGTGGGATGCTTGCCCGCGGCGACCAAAAAGACCCTCTGCCAAGCGCTTGTTCAATGTCATTTTGACTATTCTGTGTCATCCTGGTACTCTGCATCATCTAAATCAGCACAGCACAAACTTCAGGTCACTCAAAATAAAATGGTTAGGTTCATGCTGAACCTAGGACCCAGATCACATGTTGGCCAGGAACAACTTCAGTCACTAGGTATGCTCAATGTCTCTGACAGGGCCAAACAAATCAGGCTAACTAATGCCTTCAAAATTTTCTATGACAGAGCTCCAGAGTATCTAAAGAATGATTTTGTTAAAGCAAATGAGAGGAGTGGACATAATACAAGAAACATGATGTTTAATTTTAAGGTCCCGAGAATCCAAGGACAGGGTAAGCAAACATTCTTCTTCACTGCCATCAAAGACTGGAACGACTTACCCCAGTCAGTCCGTGAAAAGAGAACACTGTATTCCTTCAGACGTAGCCTGAAGGAACACCTGAACCGGACAGCTGCGAGAAGGGAGCACCAAGCTTATGTCTACTACTAAATACGACATAAGAGATAGACAAACCAAACTGAAATGATTACTGATTACGGATTACTGATATTTACTATAGGATGTAAGGTATCTTAAAATAACCCCCTAGAAATACTTTCTCTAAAGTATCTATTTCTTTATCCTCCCATTTTCCCCAGCTAACCTAATCCCACAAGGACCCCAATGGAAATACGCCTAACGGCCTTATTGGGCTATCCTTAGTTGGAATTATGCAAGGCTGGTACATGTCATATTTGTAACAAACTATGTGGTACCAACTCTGTAAATTGTTGACTGAATAAATATTATTATTATTATTAGCTAGACACCAACCAGGGTTGGTCACCAGAGTTGACCTCGAGCTCTATTCATTGTTGGTTGCTGAGAATTGAGTTCCAGAGCCGGAAGACTCCGTGGCAGATTTGGATAGAAGGACCTGTCCACGTACTTGAGAACTTCCTACATATGGACCATCTGGACGGCCGCGGAACCAGTCGTTAGCCCCCAACATCATGGACACAAGATAACCAGGACCAGACCAATCAAATACTACCCAAGATTCACTCTATCAGTACTAGTGTTACAGTGCTATTTAGAGATTCACTTATTAATATTTCTATGAAGTGGCTATATCTTTGCCCCAGTATAATTCATATATAACCATTCCATTAGGAAGTGCTAAGCGTATCAGTGTTTATTAACCTAAGAAGTGTGCATGGGGGTAATTAGAAACGTCTGCCTGTGCTGACGTATTTGAGCTGTTTCCATCACTAAAATATTCATTTTACCATAAATAGCATTAATACTTATCCATAATGCTCCTATTATAGGTTGATTATAAAGGTATTAACCTGAAACAACAATAAAACGAGTGAAAACAGCGTTTGGATGGTCAAAATCGGAGATACAGGGCGGGAGTTGCATAATGTATGGGTGAGGCAAGCTCCTTTCCCGCCAATTTCTCCCAAGGCCACTGAGACACTGTCGATGGATACTCTCTCTCTCTCTCTCTCTCTCTTGCACTCGCTTGCTAACAGTGATGACAATACTCTGCTTGCAACTCGCTAATGTTAGCACGAAAATATACCTCAGAATAATTTAGTTTTTCTTTTTTTCTGACTCTTAAGAGTCTTCCCGCAGTTCCCGGGTTAATTAACAGGCGATATTAACTCTCGTAATTACCCATATCCAGATATTATTACCTAGAAGTGAAACCCTAGTGATATCTAATGTTCGCCCACTGATTTGCGTTCTATGTGTTTCTGCTATAAGAATATAAAACTTAGATCAGTACCCCCTGAGGTTACTAGAATTTCCGTGCTCTAAAATACGCGTGTCTAATCTAGTCTGTTAACTACTACTTGTGCACCAGAGCTACCAGTAAGAAATCTAACAGTGAACTTGAATCTATAAGTAACATTGATGGTCTCCAGTATATAAACTTGCAAATAAAGCCAGTGATCAGAAGATTAATACCTGAACGTTGGAAGTGGGAGACTAGGCTCCATCCAGATCCACTTATGCTAGAGTTGTTCAATTCTATCATTTGTCTTGTACGAGCATTCAGAAGTGTGTATATCAATAAACGTAATCGTGTGTCTTGTTACCGTGTGTTTATTTTGTGTTCTCTATTCCTCATACCTTGTTTTGTGCATGCAGCCTTCTATACCCAGTCAGTTAGAACTCACATTACCCAAGTTAATCCTGTAGAAAAACAGGGCATAACAAACTTGTGTTTACAACACCATTAAGGCATTTAATACAAAGTATGAATATATTTGTATCCTTAATGTCTTATGACAGGCCGAATTAAGCTATGAATAGCCTACATATGCCAGCCTACATCTAGTCAAGGTTAATTGATGCACAAATTCATGTGCTGCGACAACACGTAGCCTACCATTAGTAGATTTTAACCCTCATTTATTGCGGAAATGTTTTATTCCAACTCTCCACCACCTCTGAGTTAGATTAGGGTAGCCTATTCCTCAACAAATTTGAAAGTATCACAGGAACAAACTGATGAAAAGAATTACCCTAGGCCTAGCCTAGCCTAAAAAAAAAAAAAAAAAATAGAAGCCTAGAAGGTAAAGATGATGTTTGCAGGTGTACCGTGACACCGTCCTCCTTGTTAACTAGCCTAGCTGTTATTAGTCCCATGCTGGTAATAAATTTGATGGCATTAAGTCATGGGAGGTGAGGGGTACAAAGCCCTCCTCAACCTATCATTATATCCCATGGCCAACTGTTGGGTAATAGGTTGAGGAGGGCTTTACCTGCCTCATCCCCCATGACATATTGTCATCACCATATATATTTCCAGCAGGGGGGGCAAATAACAGCTGGCCGTGGGATAATTTTGTTATTAAATGCAGTCAAATTAGACACGAAGATAACCGAGCCTGCAACTTCATCTGAACAAGGACAGTACGCGGGATGGATGTAGTTTTTGAGCGTACGGTCGTCATGTTTTGCGCTCGCAGTTACGTTCCCGTCTATTTCGACGATATATTTTCTGCTATATGCCCCCTGTCATTACTACATGAATACTAGGTTAGGTTAGGTTAGGTTGTTTGGTTAGGCTAATGCATTTTTATATCCAAAGGCAGTCAAAATAGACGGGAACATGATGGGAAAGGTCCGACGCCACTACGCGTAGTGTAAACAAGGCTGGCGGTACGCCCGCACTTAACATTCTTACCCAGTACGCCCGCTAACACCACCCTTACCAAGGTAAGAGTTGTGTTAGCGCGTGTACCGTCCGCTTTGTTTACATAGTTGCACACTCTGTTATATTCGCATCTAATTTGACTGCTCTTATTTTGCCTCTGCTGGTAAATATACGATGATGACAATGTCATGAGGGGTAGGGGGGTCTAAGCCCCCCTCACCCTATTATTGTATCCCATGGCCAGATGTTGGGTAAATCATTATGCTACCAACCGTGGGATACACTAATATATATACTGTATATAGGCCTATGCTAGGCCTATTTTGAAAAGGTAGATAGGCCTTGAGGTGTTGTGAATACAAAAATATTACCCTAGGACTATTTTGAAAAATTAGTGTTATGCCCTGTTTTTCTACAGGATTAACTTGGTCAATGTGGGCTCTATCTGACTGGGTATATAAGGCTGCATGCACAATACAAGGTATGAGGAATAGAGAACACAATATAAACACACGGTAACACGACACACGTTCACGTTTATTGAAGTAAGTTAATAAAGAGCATGGAAAGATAGTAATTCTCGTACAAAACAAATAATAGAAGGGAACTGCTAGCATTAGCGGATCTGGATGGAGCCTAGTCTCCCACTTCCAACGTTCAGGTATACTCTTCTGATCACGGGTTTAGTTAGCAAGTTTTATTATACTGGAAGACCTCAATATATTTATGTATTCAATTTCACTGATTAGATCTCTTACTGGCTGGTCGCGTGCCCAAGTAGCAGCTCACAGTTAGAATTAGACACGTGTATATTTTAGAACACGGAATCTCTAGTAACCTCATGGGGGTACTGATCTAAGGTTTATATTCTTATGGCAGAAATACGTAGAACACAAATCATTGGGCGAGCGTTAGATATCACTAGGGTTTTAATATCTGAATAAGGTAATTACGAGAGTCAATGTCGCCTGTTAATTAATGAACACTGATACGCTTAGTACGTCCCAAATGGAATGGTTAAATATGAGTTACACTGGGCAAGGTTAAAGCCGCTTCATAGAAAAGTTAATAAGTGAATGTCGAACTGGTACTATAACACTTAGTACTAGTAACATGAATCTTGAATAGTATTTGTGGGTCTGGTCCTGGTTATCTTGCTTCCGGTGATGTTGGGGGCTAACGACTGGTTCCTCGGCCGTCCAGGTGGTCCAAAATGTAGGAAGTTCTCAAGTCGGATCTCTTGACGATCGGTGCTGGCTACACACTTATATACCCACTAATTTGTGTGAAGGTTATAAGGTGCACGTTGGGACTTGTACATGGACAGCTCTTCTATTTAACTTCTGCCATGGAGTCTGCCGGCTCGGGAATCTCTCAACTCAGGAACAACACAAGGGCAGCGCTAGAGGTTAACTTCAGGGTAGTGACCACTGGTTGGTGTCTAACTTTCAACTGATTTGACTGGGGGCGGGAGCTAGGTTTATAGGCTCGGTTCTGGACCCTGTAGACAATAGGGATCTCGAGTCTTATGGACTTATTTGAGTTCTCAATAGATATGGGGCCTAGGTAAGATGGTGATTACTGTTGTGGCACATGGCTATAGGAAGCCTTCAATTTTTTATATAACTGAGCCTTAGTAAAAGGTACTATTTTGGCTATACTGGAAGTATTTATGGGAGGGAGACTGGATCTACTTTGCGGGGAGGACTGGGACAGCTGTGATAGGGGCGTCTCTCTTATATTGCTCAGTCTTCGTTCTATTGCCTAGCTGAGGTGCTAATTTGACTATCCGAGTATGCAAAACAGGTGAATGGGTTATTGTGGGTACAGAGAGGTGAGTAAGGGGGTTAGACATGCATGGTTAGTTCATGGATAGGAAGAATTCCTAGGCTACCTGGCAATGACCCGGAATTCAAAACAGGGGTCAGGTATACCTCCGCGGGGGTGGGGGTCTCCCTCCTCGGGTGGGTAAAAAAGGGGTAGCCGGGCGCTCTCTCTCTGGGATGGTCGTCCGGCGGCTGTGGCTAGGGGCTTGCCATATCACCAGTGTTTGTAATAACCCTCTGTTTATGAGACAGATGTGTCTTCTTAATATCCAAACCGAAGGTGCCTTGGCTAGCTGGTTTTAATCGGTTGGTTGTTAATCGTATGGTTTGCTGGATGTGGTGGAGACTGGTTGCTAACTCTGCCACATTTATCTGGAAGTATGGCAATAGAAGTTAGTTACTGGTGAGGCGGCTAGCCTCGCACCGACGACCATTGGGTGCAGAGTTGTGAATAGGTTGTAAGAGAATAGATGGCATGCAAGGGGTTAGTAAAGTTCTAATGTTGTTCTGGCCTGCTAAGGGAAGGTAGGCTGGATAGGAGTATATATATAAAAGGTTGGAGAGTGTTAGCAACGGAAAAATCAAGGATCTTCAAGAGGTATGAGAGAGAGGCTAGGTCGGGCAAGAGTCGAGAAGCGCGGGGTATTTTAATGAGAGGGGAGGAGTTCAGGGGGGGTTATAGGGAAATTTGACCCTAAGGTCTCTGGGCGTGGGGGGGGCATTAGGCTGCAGTTGATATTGGAGTTTGAAAAGGCAGTGAAAGTACATTAGCCAAATGCTACCGGGGAGTGCAACTATGGGGTGGTATATGAGTCTGGAAAAGATAGAATTATGTGGACGGTGGGGGGGGGGGGGAAGAAGGAGGTGAACTGTAGGTGTGTGCTTGACTGTGGGTAAAGTGGGGAAAAACATGGTGTATTATTCTTCGTCAGTACGAGGGGTTATGGATACTATTAGTTGGCACGAGCTTTTGCACGTCTAGTTGTCCCTGGGAACTGCGTTTTCTATGAAATATATACCAAGAAAAACGGCAGTTCGTAGGGGTACTTCGTTATTGTTTTGAGGTACTTATGACAGATACTGGTACTAAGGTTATCTATACAATCTGGTTGGTGTAAGAAGTATAGGACACGAAGCAAATTGGCGTAGTGTGGACTGTGGATACGAAGGAGGTGATTGGAAGACGTATAACAATTGTGGAGAAGTAACTGGAAAAAAGGTGAACACAATGGCGGATAAAGATACTTAACCTAAGGATTGAATACATAGATTTTTATGGGCAATGATTCTTCAGAAACTTAGTCTGGCAAGACAAGATATGTTAGGGAATGTTAACATGTGTACATAAACTAAGGATTGAATACATAGATGAATGACGACATTATAGTCGTCGTCCTAATAAGGTGATGAAAACTGCTTGATCTGCACTTGGCACAATACGACATTAGGACGTGCCGCTATGTCGTATCAATACTGGTGGCAGTTAACCCCTTCAGACTCATATGACGCAGAGGTTGCCAGATTAGCAATAAGAAATAGAGTTATCTCACTTTTATAATTACCTCTCCAAAATTAGTTTTCTGCCCACAGCTAACTCAAAGACAACTGCAGAGGTTGAAGTAACTAAACTAAAGGTTTGTAAATACCCCTGATGGTAACAAAGGCTTTAAAGTATCCCTAATCGGCTCAAAATCGAGTCATATGTCGGAGAGAGTTAATATTATAGAGACACTTAGTTACTAGAGGAACAATGCAAGGGGGCGACTGAGCACGGGTTACATATATCTATACTAGTCATGGAAATTGATATACGAGGTCTAGGGACAGGTGTGGGTGTTTTAACTTCTAAGATATATAACATCTACTTCTCGGATGTAAGAACATACATAGATATATGGTTGTCTGCTTTGTTGGCATTGGCTCAACCTGGGGACAGGGCATGGGTGTTTTTAATATGAATGTATATTCCTGTTCATCATCATTGTAGTTAGAAGTGTAGGACACGAGGGGGTAGTGTACGTGAGGTGTGGAAAAATGGTCAGTTTAGAAGGGGTAGGTAGGTGCGGCCTGGAGCTGCTTAGCCCTGCGGGCTTGGGCCTGTCTGAATTGGCTGGCTCGGTCAGCTGGTCCTTTCGTTCTGTGGACCTTTCTTTCGGGTGTTTCTGTGTGGTGTTAGTTCGTGGCTTCTGTGGTGGGCTTCTCGTTCTGGGGCATAATACTTCCCTCTCCTTCATTATATGCTCGTCCCCGAGCCTCAAGGGTGAAGTACAAAGAAGCATAGTTATGGTGGGTCATCTTGAGGGTATTTAGAAGTTTCCACCAAGCAAGAGAGCGACGGTCAGGTTTCTTTTGTAGGTCAATGTATACCTGTAAGAATGTGTCCTTTGTGTTGTGACGGGCGGTTGCCCGGGCTTGATGTGGGCGTTGTAGACGTAAGTGTCCAGTGGGTTTTTTACTTTAACCTTTCGTATGAATGGTTTGTAGCTTTCCCCCGCGGGGGTCGGAGTGAGGTGTGTGGGACTGACAGGAGGTCTGTTTAGTGTGGTGAATGGGTTACTAATCGACAGGGGATTAACGTCTGATAACAGAGCTGGGGATGAAGGGGGAACATGAGTCTGGATTTTCTTTTGTTTTCTTGGGCGGTGTTGTAGGCTGGCAAAATCTAGTGAGGCAATGCGCAAGATAGGTTTAGGTAAGTTGTGTGATGGAGGTGTGTGAGAAGGAAGGGGTGTGTGTGTTGTGTGGCTTGGGTCTTTAGTGTCGGAATGGGGTGTTATTTTTATCTCACCGTCTTTAAATCTGATGGGTCTGTTGATTATTCTACCTCGGGCGGTTCTGGTGGGAAGGTAGAAGTTTGTCGTGGGACTTGAGTCGCTCGACGATGTTATATATTGAGGGGAGGAACGTTTTACAGGTAAAGGACATGTGGGGGTTCTCTCAGGGGTGACTTTGTGTGGGGATTCCTTAGGGGTTGGTTGGTTAGGGGTTCGGTGAGATGAGGAGGTTGGTCGATGTGTGGGTGGGGTGGTGGGGATCGTGGAGGGGAAAGGGGCGGATGCGGGGGGGGCTAGACGGGTGGGTAGGGAGTGTAGCTTTAAGTTGGAGGGTTGGGGGTAGGGACGTGTGTGGGGTGTGTCGTTTGGTGAGATTGGTGATTTAATGGTGGTAGAAGTGGGCAGTTTTATGGGTGTTTGGTGGGGATTGAGAGGGGATGAGGTTGAAGAGGAAGGTATGTGTTTTCTTGCGGGGGTGGGGGTTGTTACTTCTGGGCTATTTTTTTTTTTTTTTTTTTTTTTTTTTAAAGACAATGAACGGAGAAAGGAAAAATACAGATACAACAAAAAGGTCCATGTGCCTAAAGGCATCCTCCATTCATAAAATGTTTGTAACAACTGGATTTAAACATTTGTAGATTGTAAGTTTGTGGAAAGCAATTCGAGGGAAGTGAATTCCAAAGAGTAGTAGTTCTAGGGATAAATTAATTTTGATAAGCAGAAGTTCTGCATTGTGGAGGAGAAAGTGTAAATTCATGGGCGCTCTCAGCTGCCCTAGTTCTACGGGGAAAGATGTGGAGAGGCGGCACAATTGAAGCAAGTTCCTCGGAACAATTGCTGTGAAAATATCTGTAGAATAATGCAAGGGATGCAACGTTTTCTTCGTATGGATAATGTAGGAAGGTCCTGTGTGATTGCAGGGTTATTGATTAATTAATAGCGTTATTTTGAATTTTGTCCAACTGCCTCAATGCAACCACTCCACGTCCACTTCCACAGAGGTGAACAGTCAATCCATCTGAGAACGCAACATGACTTTTATATATTACGGCCAACTGCTCGTCAGTGAAGAATTCTCGAACTCTGTACAGGAGTCCCAGTTTTTTAGAGGCATTCTTAGCAATGCTTCTAACATAATGTGTCCAGCTCAAGTTAGTAGTTAATGTTACACCGAGAATGTCAATACTAGGGGAAGTGGGGGGAATATTTACATCATTAAAAAATATATGGGAGTCAGTGAGATTCTTCTGTCGGTTAGAAAATTGAATGTACTTGGTTTTCTGTGCATTAAAGGAAACTAGATTCTTTTGTCCCCATTCTTCAATTCTAGAAAGGTCCTGGTTCAGAGAAATTGCAGTGCTTATTTTTGAATTTATAAGATCGGGTTGGGTGAAAGAATTGGGAAATGTGAAGGAACTGTGGAGTGTTGAGTCATCTGCGTAGGAATGTATTGGATTATGAGTGGTAGATATGAGATCATTGATATGAATGAGGAACAGAGTTGGGGCCAAACTGATCCCTGGGGAACACCAGCATTTATTGAGTGACATTGAGAATAAAGGCCATCTACCATTACACATATTTTTCTGTTATGAAGATAAGAAGAAATTAGTGGAACTAATGATGCAAGGCCGTAGTGTGACATCTTCGACAATAAGGATTGATGCCAGACTCTATCAAATGCCTTTGATATATCCAGTGCTATTGTATGTGTTTCACCATGTTGGTCTGTAGCTTGGTTGATTTGATGCGTAAGAAGGCAAAGAATGTATGCAGTTGATCGACATCGTCTAAAACCATATTGCCTATCACTGATTAATTTATTATTCTCAAGATGCTTAATTATGTGATTATTTAATATAATTTCAAAGACTTTACCAATAGTGGAATTTATAGCTATTGGTCTGTAGTTTGATGGATCTGAAGAGGCACCTTTTTTAGGAACTGGATGGATGTTTGCTTCTTTCCAGGGTACTGGGAAGCATGAGGTATGAGTACATAGACGGAAAAATTTTGCCAATACAGGAGCGAGCACCAAGGAGCAATTCTTAAGTACTATTGGGAGGAATTTCATCTGGACCAGGAGCCTTATCTACTGAGAGATTCTGCAAAATAGTTTTGACATGTCTGGTGTGGATCTTAAGTAAGGGAATTTCAGGCGAATTAAAATTAAGTACAGGGACATCTTGATTTATTTCATCTAAGGTTGAGTTGGTAGAGAAAATATCTGCAAGAAGGTTAGCTTTACCTCGTGGGTCACTTACAAGATTGCCAGTCGGAGATTTTAATGGTGGAATGGATGAAGCAGTTGTGAAGTTGGATTTGAATGAGTTAAGAGTAGACCAACAAATTTTGTTATCATTTGGATTATTTAGAAGTTTATTTGCCTGCTTGTGGAGAAAGTTTGATTTAGTTAGGTTTAATACAGTTTTGGCATGATTTCTGATGTTTCTAAAGTAATTAAAGGCTTCATGTGTTTTGATCTTGTGTATGCATTGTAGGTTATTGCTTTTTGTTCAGTTACTCTAGCACAATTATGGTCAAACCATTTAGGTGAATTAGATCTTTTAATGTACTTTTGATGAGGAATAAAAGTTTCCATTCCAATTTTTACAAAATCTTGTATGTGGCTCAAGGTGGAGTGTGCATCATTAGAAAAGAAAGAGGTCCAGGGAATATCAGTAAAGAAACCTTGAAGACCCTCCCAGTCTGCCCTATCGTAATGCCATTTAGTCACCAAAACAGGTTCAGAGTGGGAAGGTGTGGTAGGTGATAGACAGGTGGCCTGTATCAGACAGTGATTAGAAGATCCAAGTGGGGACCTCACTGTAACATCATAATTTTCTGAATTGGTTGTTAAAAATAAGTCCAGTAGGTGGAAATTATGATTAGGATTATCTGGTACACGGGTGGGTTGGTTGACTAGTTGAGTGAGATTAAATGAGTCTGCAAATAACTCACATTCAAGACCAGCATCATCAGTCTTGGCTGAATGAGTGAGCCATTCAACATTATGGACATTAAAATCACCCAACACAGTGATTTCAGAAGAAGCATTTAAGTTGAGGACACTGAGTTGTGCGGACCGAGAATCAAAAAGACTTTGCTCTGGAGGAGTATTTGGGGAACGGTAGATGCAACATCTGTATTTAAATTTACTCAGCAAGGAAATTAAGTTGTATATAGAATAGAATCAAAATAGGGACAATGTGAAATCTAGTAACCTCCTACCGAGGGCAATTTCAGATTTTGCGAAGGCAAACATACCACCTCCGTTAGGGTCTGAAATTTTGGAAGCAGTTGATAACCTGAGAAAATTAAATCTAGACGTGTCAGATGTGGATGTGACTTGAGTCTCTGTCAAAATAAAAGGAGAGTAGGGGATTCTTGCTTGAAGGAACTTGGTGTAACAGAATTTGATGTTGAGACGTGAAGTCCCCTTATATTGGCTAAAGAAAAAAAGCGGTTGCACCACGACGAGCAGCTTTGGGACGTTGCAGTGCTCTTGACACAGTCGGGGGGGGGGCCCATTTTTTTTGTTGATGACGGACCGGGAGGGACCTGTGTTCAAATGACCCAACCCCTGGCCAGGGGTGGATAGCCGAGGGGACCACCAGGTTTGCTATAAACAATTGTACTGCATATTTATTGGGTAAGGTGTATGGTGTTTACATGTATGATTATGTAGTGGGAAGAGTAGTGTTTTATGGAGTAGAGGATTAGCGATGTAGGGCAATGTGCGTGAAGTTGGATGTGTTAATTGTTATATAAGAGGTGTGTCCTGATCCCCTGAT
>CM064493.1:23988164-24033886 GCA_032716605.1 Paralithodes platypus
GAGGATAAAGTTATTCAGTTACAAACGCAGTCAGTCGCGGGTTTGATGCGAGATATTTGTCTAGGCGGAATTTAAATGAATCAACGGTGCTGCAGTCTATAACGTCTCGGGGAAGCCCATTCCACAAGTTGACAACTCGATTGAAGAAGAAATTCTTAGATTCGTGCGAGTTAAAAGATTTACCAATAATTTTGCAACCGTTTCCCCCGCGTGTAATTAGATTGGTCGATAGTGAAGTACTTACTACAGTTCATATTGTCGATGCCTTTGATGATTTTGAACACTTGAATTAAGTCGCCTCTTAATCTGCGCTGGGTTAAAGGAAATAGATTTAATTCTCTAAGACGCTCTTCGTATGGTTTGTTCTTTAGGCTAGGTATCATTTTGGTAACTCTACGTTGAACTCGTTCTAGCTTGTTTATATCTTTTTGGTAATAAGGGCACCAGGATTGAACGCAGTATTCCAGAAGAGGGCGGACTAAGGAATTGTAAAGGGTTAGGATAACTTCTTTGGATTTATGCTCAAATGACCTGCCTATAAAGCCAATTATTTTGTTTGCCTTCTTAACAACTTCTGAACATTGTTGACTCGGTTTTAGGTTACTCGATATTGTTACTCCCAGATCAGTTTCTCTGTTTACATTCTTAAGCTGAGTGCCATTCATCGAATAGTTTGCTTTCTCATTTAGGTATCCGACATGTAGTACTTTACATTTATCCGCATTGAAACTCATTTGCCAAATTTGGGCCCAACATGACAATTTATCTAGATTGTGTTGCATATCGTCAACTTGTTCTTTTGAGAGTACGCTATTTGCAATTTTTGTATCGTCAGCAAATTTTGAGATTGTGCAGGTGAGACCCTCATCTATGTCGTTGATGTAAATTAGAAAGAGAATTGGTCCTAGTACCGATCCCTGGGGTACCCCGCTACTTACATTGGTCCATTTAGATGCCTTACCGTTTATGACTACCCTTTGCTTTCTGTTGCTGAGCCAATTTTCTATCCATTTCAACACACCGTCTTGTATTCCATGCGCTTTTAGTTTTAGCAGTAAACGTTTGTGGGGAACTTTGTCAAAGGCCTCATGTCACATGTACGGTCACATGTACGGTACATAGTAGGGACAGAAATGTACCGTATACCGTGATATATACGCCTATCAAATGATTGAAATCAATATAGACCAATATACAGTATATATATTGATATCAATCATTTGATAGGCGTATATATCACGGTATACGGTACATTTTTCTCCTTACGAAAGGAGAGAGAAGAGTCATAGCAATTTCCAGGTCACATGTACGGTACATAGTAGGGACAGAAATGTACCGTATACCGTGATATATACGCCTATCAAATGATTGAAATCAATATAGACCAATATACAGTATATATATATTGATATCAATCATTTGATAGGCGTATATATCACGGTATACGGTACATTTTTCTCCTTACGAAAGGAGAGAGAAGAGTCATAGCAATTTCCAGGTCACATGTACGGTACATAGTAGGGACAGAAATGTACCGTATACCGTGATTATACGCCTATCAAATGATTGAAATCAATATAGACCAATATACAGTATATATATATTGATATCAATCATTTGATAGGCGTATATATCACGGTATACGGTACATTTTTCTCCTTACGAAAGGAGAGAGAAGAGTCATAGCAATTTCAAGGTCACATGTACGGTACATAGTAGGGACAGAAATGTACCGTATACCGTGATATATAAGCCTATCAAATTATTGAAATCAATATAGACCAATATACAGTATATATATATTGATATCAATCATTTGATAGGGGTATATATCACGGTATACGGTACATTTCTCTCCTTACGAAAGGAGAGAGAAGAGTCATAGCAATTTCAAGGTCACCTTCGTAAGGAAAAAAATATACCGTACATGGTGATATATATACGCCTATCAAATGATTGATATCAATATTCACCAATATACAGTATATATATATATATATATATATATATATATACCGTATATTGATATCAATCATTTGATAGGCATGCATATCATCATGTACGTATCGGTATATTGTAGGGACAGAAATCTACCGTATACCGTGATATATACGCCTATCAAATGATTGATATCAATATACACCAATATACAGTATATATATATATTGATATCAATCATTTGATAGGCGTATATATCACGGTATACGGTATAATTCTCTCCTTACGAAAGGAGAGAGAAGAGTGATAGCAATTTCAAGGTCACCTTCGTAAGGAAACAAATATACCGTACATGGTGATATATATACGCCTATCAAATGATTGATATCAATATTCACCAATATACAGTATATATATATATCTATAATATACCGTATATTGATATCAATCATTTGATAGGCGTATATATTCCACCATGTACGGTATATTTGTTTCCTTACGAAGGTGACCTTGAAATTGCTATGACTCTTCTCTCCTTTCGTAAGGAGAGAAATATACCGTATACCGTGATATACACCGATATAGTATATATATATATATATATATATATATATATATATATATATTATATATATATATATAATCATATATATATATACCGTATTTTTACGGTAGCTTGTAAGGAATGAAATTTATTAGTGATAAATGAAAGAGAATACAGAAACTGAACTGAAAATAGAGTGAAAAAGATATAATAATACAGAACTATTACAAGCAAATAAAGAAAGAGGGATTAGAGAAAAGAATAATGAGAATTACATATACGAAAGGGAGAAATATAGAGAAGAGAGACAGGGAGGAAGGGAGACAGCGCGTACGAAGGAGAAGGGAGGAGAGAGAGAGAAAGAAAGCGAGCTAGCCAGAGAGAGAGAGAGAGAGTCAGACAGACAGACGAGAGGAGTGAGAGAGACAGAAAGAGAGAGAGAGAGAGAGAGAGAGAAAGAGCGAGAATACAGAGAATACAGAAATAAGGAGAAACAAGATAAAATAGGAGGGCTTACCGAAGGAATAATAGATGCGCGTGAGGCCGAAGTCAGGACAAAGCGAACGCATCCGAACGCGCCTGGGAAATACACCAAAAAGTAGCCTCCCTTCCTCACCTCCTCCCACCCTCCACACTAGCTCAATTCATTCAGAATAGACTTCTATGGGGAGACGAAGAGTTGTTCGTTCCAAAAATCATCGTTTCGTTCCGATTGGAGCCATAGTTACGGCGCTAGGGCAAGTGAAAGTGAGCGAATATTTCGGGATTGTGCCCGCTGGGCGGCTCGGTGTAAAATACCGCCTAGCCCGCCAATAAGGTGTTAACAAATATATGGGAGTCAGTGAGATTCTGTCGGTTAGAAAATTGAATGTACTTGGTTTTCTGTGCATTAAAGGAAACTAGATTCTCTTGTCCCCATTCATTAATTCTAGAAAGGTCCTGGTTCAGAGAAATTGCAGTGTTTATTTTTGAATTTATAAGATCGGGTTGGGTGAAAGAATTGGTAAATGTGAAGGAACTGTGGAGTGTTGAGTCATCTGCGTAGGAATGTATTGGATTATGAGTGGTAGATATGAGATCATTGATATGAATGAGTAACAGAGTTGGGGCCAAAACTGATCCCTGGGGAACACCAGCATTTATTGAGTGAAATTGAGAATAATGGCCATCTACCATTACACGTATTTTTCTGTGATGAAGATAAGAAGAAATTAGTGGAACTAATGATGCAAGGCCGTAGTGTGACATCTTCGACAATAAGGATTGATGCCAGACTCTATCAAATGCCTTTGATATATCCAGTGCTATTGTATGTGTTCACCATGTTGGTCTGTAGCTTGGTTGATTTGATGCGTAAGAAGACAAGAATGTCTGCAGTTGATCGACATCGTCTAAAACCATATTGCCTATCACTGATTAATTTATTATTCTCCAGATGCTTAATTATGTGATTATTTAATATAATTTCAAAAACTTTGCCAAGAGTGGAAGTTATAGCTATTGGTCTGTAGTTTGATGGATCTGAAGAGGCACCTTTTTAGGAACTGGATGGATGTTTGCTTCTTTCCAGGGTATAGGGATTCATGAGGTATGAGTACACAGACTGAAAAATTTTGCCAATACAGGAGCGAGCACCAAGGAGCAATTCTTAAGTACTATTGGAGGAATTTCATCTGGACCAGGAGCCTTATCTACTGAGAGATTCTGCAAAATAGTTTTGACATGTCTGGTGTGGATCTTAAGTGAGGGAATTTCAGTTGAATTAAAATTAAGTACAGGGACATCTTGATTTATGTCATCTAAGGTTGAGTTGGTGGAGAAAATATCTGCAAGAAGGTTAGCTTTACCTCGTGGGTCACTTACAAGATTGCCAGTCGGAGATTTTAATGGTGGAATGGATGAAGCAGTAGTGAAGTTGGATTTGAATGAGTTAAGAGTAGACCAAAATATTTTGTTATCATTTGGATTATTTAGAAGTTTATTTGCCTGCTTATGGAGAAAGTTTGATTTAGTTAGGTTTAATACAGTTTTGGCATGATTTCTGATGTTTCTAAAGTTTACATCCGTCTGTCCGATTTCGGTGGGTTGTTGGGCAAAGACGTCACTGAATTCCAGCAGTAGGTCGTACATGCCGTTCTTTTGGTGGTCAGATAGTGTCTCAGGAAGAGGGGGCAATTGGAGGCTGGTAGGGGTGTCGATACAATGTATGGGGAGGTCATCGAAAGTTTCGAGGTCTCCTATAATGAGACCTTTCGATAATGTCAGGGGTACCTCTGAGATAATAGCCACGAGAATTTGGTTGATACGAGCGGGAATGATGGCGGGTTGTAAGAGGCAGCGATGGGGATTGGGGGATGTGTTAGTGGGGGAAAATACCATGTGAGTTTGGGGTATGGGCCGCAGGTTCACCCATTTTTGATGGTGGGGGGGAATTTGGCATTTATCCTGAACTACCGCTGGGCTAATGATGGTGGGGGATTGACTGGCGAGCAGGTGTTTGGTACTTATAAGGGGGGCAAGGTCACTTTGGTGGGGGTCACGCGTGAGGGGGGGATTAACGGCGCGTGTGAGAGGATCAGTGGGGCGCGGTGTGAGGGGGTTAGAAAACGGGATTTGTTGGAGGGACTGCGGAGGGTTGGTGGGGGGAGCGTTGTCGGTGGCAGTAACGGTTTGTTTAGAGGTTATCTGGGGTTGGTGGGTTTGTCTGTCATGAGGGGGTGAGTCAAGTGTGGGGTTTTGAAGTTTATTAGGGGTGTGAATTGTGGGGGGGTGGGAGGGAGCTACTGACGGAAAACTGTCACAAGGGGGATTGGGGGGGTGGTGGAATAGCTGGGCATTTCTTGGGGCATGGTGGGAACATGGTTGTGTCCCTCGGTCGGCACGCGTGAGGGGGCATTTAACGGCGCGTGCGGGCGGTTCAGAAGGGTGCGAGGTGAGCGAGTTAGAAAACGGGATTTGCTGGGGGGAGTGCGGAGGGTTGGTGGGGAAAAAGTTAGGTGTAGAACATGGGTTATTGGTGTAGGACTGGTGTATTGATTTGGGGTTGTTAACATTTCTGGGGGCATGGGGGAAACATTGTTGGGTACATCGGTCGGCATTTTCTCTGGAAACATGTGTACATAAACATTGGATAGAATTAGGGTTACATATATCAGAGTCTGTCCTGAAAACATGGGAGGATTTATTCTGGACAGAGTTACGAGAATTGAGGGGATTACCGAGGGGGAGTTGCTTGGACTTGTCTTCTTTCGTTTGTTGAGGCATTTTTTTACTGAATTGAGTGAGGTTTTGAGAGATCTCAGGGCAAGGGGAGGTTTTAGGAGTCACCTTAGTGCTAGCTGCAACTTGGTAACCCTGAATCAGGGTTTGTTGAGGGGAGGTTGTTTTTTCTTTTTGCTAATGGGTTTCTGCGTGATGGGTTTGTCAGAGGCTTTGGGCTGGAATTTGTTTTTGAATGAGATCAGCCTTTGGCCGCAGTCAATCTGGGCCTCTAGTTTTTGAAGGAGGTCAAGTCCAAGGAAACCATCATAATGTTTACAGTTGGAGGAAAATACTGTGAATGTGTGATAACAACGAGCATGGGGGCCAGGAGTGGTTACTGATAGGGGTAAAGTGTCTCCTAGGAGATTTAAGTAAGTATCAGCAGCTGAGATTAGTTCTGTTTTGGTGTTTAACAAAGGGCCAAATCGTCGGGGATGTTTTTCATAGTAAGATTTGAACAAACATGACTTGGCAGCTCCCGTGTCGATTAGCAAGCGGACAGGAATGTCCTTGATTTTGGCCATGTAATAAATGGGGGCAGTGCGACTAGTTATGGCGTCCCCCCCCGAGGCCATCCTGGGCGGGGGGTACTTTTAAAAACCTGGGGGTCGGTAACTGCCTCCTCCAGGATTCCCTCGGTATCCTCTGAGGTCATGGTATGGGGGGCAATTTCTTCCTCTTGTCCCCACTCCTCTTCATTTACAGAAATGCGAGGAGTAGAGGGGCGAGGTTTGGCAGAGTCACGAATTTGATGGAGGGCACACTGAGCATTACAGGCAGGGAAATCATAGGGGTTGATAATTACTAAGGTAGGGTTTTTACTTTGGTAGGTGTTGTAGTTCCTGTTGAAGATTCTGCGTGGCTGGGTAGGTTGGAACCGGGGTCTACTGGGTTGGGGCTTTCCGGAAGGGTAGGTGGGTCTGTTGTGGAAGGATGAGGCTGGATAGGCATTCTTGGAGTTTTGGTGGTCGGGTTGCTGCGGATGCGTGGGAAACCTCTTGATTGCAGCGATTTGGGTGGGTGTTTCTGTGCGCACGGCCAAAATACGTCGGATCGTGATGAGATCTTTTTGGTATCCGACGAAATCGTGCACACGGAAATGGTCTTTTACTGCTGAGGGCAATATAGACACAAGGTTGACCAGAATTTGCTGTTCTTGTTGGATTCTGGTCATGTGGGGAAATAAACTTTTATGTGTTGGGCAATCTTATTCACTGTGGCATCTAAATCGCCTTCGAATTTAGTGTCTTGGATACGGGTGTGGGCCACGAAAACGCCCAACGAAGGCTTAATGGCTTCTATTACTATTGGGCGAAATTCGTCCCAGGTGAGAGCAGGGTGCACTTGATAGGCAACCAGGGAAACTGCTTTTCCCAGGTGCGCTAATGTTACGGCTATTTTTTCTGCGTCCGTGGTATAAACTAGGTCAAGTACGGGTTTCACTATGTCCATGAATGTTTCGATCTCATAAGTTTCTCCATCGTAATGGGGGATGGGAATGTGAGAACGGTGCGCCATGATGTTATCGTGTTCTGGATGTTCCAAACTTGCAATGTAATGCAACCTTTTATCCGAATCAAGAACCACCGCTGCCGCCAATGTTATGCCCTGTTTTTCTACAGGATTAACTTGGCCAATGTGGGCTCTATCTGACTGGGTATATAAGGCTGCATGCACAATACAAGGTATGAGGAATAGAGAACACAATATAAACACACGGTAACACGACACACGTTCACGTTTATTGAAGTAAGTGAATAAAGAGCATGGAAAGATAGTAATTCTCGTACAAAACAAATAATAGAAGGGAACTGCTAGCATTAGCGGATCTGGATGGAGCCTAGTCTCCCACTTCCAACGTTCAGGTATACTCTTCTGATCACGGGTTTAGTTAGCAAGTTTTTTTTATACTGGAAGACCTCAATATATTTATGTATTCAATTTCACTGATTAGATCTCTTACTGGCTGGTCGCGTGCCCAAGTAGCAGCTCACAGTTAGAATTAGACACGTGTATATTTTAGAACACGGAATCTCTAGTAACCTCATGGGGGTACTGATCTAAGGTTTATATTCTTATGGCAGAAATACGTAGAACACAAATCATTGGGCGAGCGTTAGATATCACTAGGGTTTTAATATCTGAATAAGGTAATTACGAGAGTCAATGTCGCCTGTTAATTAATGAACACTGATACGCTTAGTACGTCCCAAATGGAATGGTTAAATATGAGTTACACTGGGCAAGGTTAAAGCCACTTCATAGAAAAGTTAATAAGTGAATGTCGAACTGGTACTATAACACTTAGTACTAGTAACATGAATCTTGAATAGTATTTGTGGGTCTGGTCCTGGTTATCTTGCTTCCGGTGATGTTGGGGGCTAACGACTGTTTCCTCGGCCGTCCAGGTGGTCCAAAATGTAGGAAGTTCTCAAGTCGGATCTCTTGACGATCGGTGCTGGCTACACACTTATATACCCACTAATTTGTGTGAAGGTTATAAGGTGCACGTTGGGACTTGTACATGGACAGCTCTTCTATTTAACTTCTGCCATGGAGTCTGCCGGCTCGGGAATCTCTCAACTCAGGAACAACACAAGGGCAGAGCTAGAGGTTAACTGCAGGGTAGTGACCACTGGTTGGTGTCTAGCTTTCAACTGATTTGACTGGGGGCGGGAGCTAGATTTATAGGTTCGGTTCTGGACCCTGTAGACAGTAGGGATCTCGAGTCTTAGGGACTTATTTGAGCTCTCAATCGATATGGGGACTAGGTAAGATGGTATTTACTGTTGTGGCACATGGCTATAGGAAGCCTTTATATTTTCATATAACTGAGCCTTAGTAAGAGGTACTATTTTGGCTATACTGGAAGTATTTAGGGGAGAGACTGGATCTACTTTGCGAGGAGGATGGGGACAGCTGTGATAGGAGCGTCTCTCTTAGATTGTTCAATCTTCATTCTATGGCATAGCCGAGGTGCTAATTTAGTGATCAGAGCATGCAAGAAAGGTAAATGGTTTATTGTGAGTTAATAGAGGTTAGTAAAGGTGTTAGTCATGCATGGTTAGTTCATTGAAAGGAAGAATTCCTGTGCTACCTGGCAATGACTCAGAAGTCAAAACAGGGGCCAGGTATACCTCCGCGGGGTGGGGGTCTCCCTCCTCGGGTGGGCAAAAAGGGGGAGCTGGGCGCCCTCTCTCTGTGATAGTCGTCCGGCGGCTGTGGCTAGGGGCTTGCCATATCACCAGTGTTTGTAATAACCCTCTGTGTATGAGACAGATGTGGGTGTCCTTAATACCAAAACCGAAGGTGCCTTGGCTAGCTGGTTTTACTCGGCTGGTTGTTAATTGTAGGGTTTGCTGGATGTGGTGGAGACTGGGTTGCTAACTCTGCCACATTTATCTGGAAGTATGGCAATAGAAGTTAGTTACTGGTGAGGCGGCTAGCCTCGCACCGACGACCATTGGGTGCCGGGTTGTGAATGGGTTGTAAGAGAATAGATGGCATGCAAGGGGTTAGTAAAGTTCTAATGTTGTTCTGGCCTACTAAGTGAAGGTAGGCTGGATAGGAGTATATATAAAAGGTTGGAGAGCGTTAGCAACGGAAAATTCAAGGATATTCAAGAGGTATGAGAGAGGCTAGGTCGGACGAGAGTAGAGAAGCGCGGGGTCTTATAATGAGAGGGGAGGAGTTCAGGGGGGCTATAGGGGAATTTGACCCTAAGGTCTCTGGGCGTGGGGGTGGCATTAGGCTGCAGTTGATATGGAGTTTGAAAAGGCAGTGGAGTACGTTAGCCAAATGCTACCGGGGAATGCAACTATGGGGTGGTATATGAGTCTGGAAAAGATAGAGTTATGTGATCAGTCCGAGGGGTTATGGATACTATTAGTTGGCCCTGGGAACTGCGTTTTCTATGAAATATATATATACCAACAAAAGCGGCAGTTTGTAGGGGTACTTAGTTATTGTTTCGGGGTACTTATGACAGATACTGGTAACAAGGTTATCTTATACAATCTCTGGTTGGGGTAAGAGGTGTATGACACGAAGTAAATTGGCGTAGTGTGGACTGTGGATACGAAGGAGGCAAGGGTAAGACGTATGACAATTGTGGAAAAGTAAATGCAAAAAGGTGAACACAATGGCGGATAAAAATACTTAACCTAAGGATTGCATACATCGATGAACGACGACATTATAGTCGTCGTCCTAATAAGGTGATGAAACCTGGTTGATCTGTACTTGGCACAATACGACACAAGGACAGTGCCGCTATGTCGTATCAATACTGGTGGCAGTTAATATTATAGAGACACTTAGTTACTAGAGGAACAATGCAAGGGGCGAGTGAGCACGGGTTACATATATCTATACTCGTCATGGGAAATTATATACGAGGTCTAGGGACAGGCGTGGGTGTTTTAACTTCTAAGATATATAACATCTACTTCTCGGATGTAAGAACATACATAGATATAATTATGGCTGTCTGATGTGTTGGCATTGGCTCAACATAGGGACAGGGCATGGGTGTTTTTAATATGAATGTATATTCCTGTTCATCATCTTTGTAGTTAAGAGTGTAGGACACGAGGGGGTAGTGTACGTGAGGTGTGGAAAAATGGTCAGTTTAGAAGGGGTATCTAGGTGCGGCCTGGAGCTGCTTAGCCCTGCAGGCTTGGGCCTGTCTGAATTGGCTGGCTCGGTCAGCTGGTCCTTTCGTTCTGTGGACCTTTCCTTTGGGTGTTTCTGTGTGGTGTTCGTTCGTGGCTTCTGTGGTGGGCTTCTCGTTCTGGGGCATTTTAATTACACAAAGACATTAATCATTTATATTATAAAAGGACATTTAAGCATAAAAAAAGTTAAGTTACTAAGTCTTAATAAGCTTAAATTATATTATTTAACATTCATGCATAAAACCATTTAAATTATATATTAAAGACAAAACTAACACTAATCTTCAATTTAATTATATAACAATCCTTTCAACATTATGTTTACCATCTACATATTTTCATTATTTGATATAAGTGAGATACCATAATTTACTACAAAATTCTACTATGTCTACTGGTAAACAATTCTGCTACACAGTACTGTACCCTGTTCAAAATAAGTAGGCCAAAATTCTTGAACATTAACCTCTATAACTCACTAACGACTAAAATAATCAAGCTGATAGTTCTACCATTTGGGAAGAGTCAGCCAGGAAGGAGGTATGGAAGTTACAGACCATTTCCTCCATCCATTTATTAGTTATAGAGGTTAGAGTTAAGGTTAGAGGCCTGAGGGTGTCAAGCAAGATGTCAAATTAAGGGGAGATGGGCCGATTTTCTGGACCACTTTCTCCCTGTGTTTAGCCCCATTAGTTTTCATATTTTATGATGTTAGGCCCATTAGTTTGGTGATTTTAAGACCTTACGTCTCATTTCGTTGTCAATTTTAATACCTATCATGCCATTTACGTGTCAATTTTAATACCTATCGTGCCATTTACGTGTCAATTTTTTCCTATCGAGCGAAAGCGAGCCTGTAATTATAAGAGGAACCGGCCTTTGGCCGGGATATTTATCTACCAAAAAATTAACAAATTAATCTTGAAAGGTGGGAGGGGGGGGGGGGGGGATTCTAGGGGATTTTTTTTAAGTTTGAGGGATGTCTAGCGAGGAAACTAAAAAAAATACGAATACATTTATTAATAGGCCAAAAAAGCAGCCACTATCCCCTTAACCTCCATTACTCACAAACGACTAGAATAATCAAGCTGATAGTTCTACCATTTGGGAAGAGTCAGCCAGGAAGGAGGTGCGGACAGTTACAGACCATCATCTCCATCCATTTTTGAGTCATAGAGGTTAGGAATTAGGCTATAATTAATGGCCTCAGGGTCTCAAAGAAGCCGAGTCAATTATTTCTAGTCTATTATTGTATATGTAAGGACAAAATTATGATTAATAGTGTTTTTGAAAGTGATAAAATGGCCAAACCAATGCTATTTCATTTTGATTTTCTTGTATTCATTTCCACTGGAGGGATTATTTTCTGGACCCCTTTCTCACTCATGTTTAGCCCCATTGCTTTGAGATTTTAAGACGTTCGCCTCATTAGTTTGGCGGTTACATTCATTCATTCATCATGAATGAATGAATGAATGGGAGTTGCAGGGTCTGGTAAATGAGTTTGGAACAGTGTGCGAAAAACGGAATTTGAAGGTAAATGCGGGGAAGAGCAAGGTTATGGTCTTCGAAAGGGGTGAAGTCACAGAGTGTGAGGTGAAGCTGAACGGTCAGGCTATGGAGATCGTCAACTCTTTTAAGTATCTGTGTTGAGTAAAGATGGGACTATGGATGAAGAAGTGCGGGAGAGGGTACAACAGGGGAAGAGGGTTGTAGGAACGCTAAAAGCAGTAACAAGAAATAGGGTGGTCAGTATGGAAGTGAAGAAGTCCTTGCATGACAGTGTGGTAATCCCGACACTGACGTACGGAAGCGAAGCATGGACGTTGGTTGAGAGACTCGGACCAAGAGCGAGAGCAGTGGAAATGAATTACTTAAGAAGTGCGTGCAGAGTTACATGGAGGGATAGACAGACTAATGAGGAAGTAAGAAGGAGGTGTGGTGTGGAGGTAGATGTGCTGGAAAGTGTGAAAAGGAACAACTTGAGATGGTTCGGCCATATGGAACGTATGGAAAGCGAGAGAATGACTAAGAGGGTGTACGAGAGCGAGGTGGAGGGACAGAGAGGGAGAGGTAGACCGAAAGAGAGGTGGAAGGATGGAGTGAGGAAGTATATGAACGAAGGCAGTGCTGGTTGGGGGGAGGGGCATCGACTGACTGGGGACAGAGGTGCATGGGGGCGGTTCGTTCGTGGCCACCCCTTCGGGGATCGCGGCGTCAGGCGATAGATAGGATGAATTGAAGCCTGTGCCTTTTAATTATTGTTAATATTAATTACTATGTACCATTATTGTGTTAATATTAATTACTACCGGTACGGTACTGTATGTACTGTACTGTCCCTGAAAACATGATAAGGTTCGTATTTGTCATTAATATGATGAATTTCACATGTAAAAAAAAAGAAAAAAAAGTTATAAATATTCGCTGACGCATACTTTCCTTGGGATGGATGTAGAGTTCGGGCGTACGGTCGTCATTGTTTACATAGGGCGAACGCCGCGCTCGCACTTACGTTCCCGTCTATTTCGACGCTATATTTTCTGCTATTTGCCCCCTGTCATTACTACATGAATACTAGGTTAGGTTAGGTTAGGTTAGGTTAGGTTAGGTTAAAATAGACGAGAACATGATGGGATAGGTCCGACGCCAATACGCGTAATGTAAACAAAGATGGCGGTACGCCCGGTCACTACATCCTACCCCTTTCCTTTTCTAATTCGGAATTTTCCCTCTCTTAAGTCGGACATAAGTCGGACTTCAGACATCTCGGAAAATCGGCCTTCTCGGAAGTGGTCTCCCCCCAATTAGTCCGAATTAGCGAGGGTTTACTGTATTGCCACCTGTACCACATCACTTACCTCGTCGTACCTTCCTGTTAAATACAATAATAATTTATTTAGCTCGTATAGGTACAATTATAGAATAATTATTTTTTTTGTTTAGTTATTTAGGGCATAGGCTATATTATATTGAAATATACGACGGTTTGGACATATATGGCAATGAAGTACTGTACATGACATAACTAATATATTTGCCTAAATAATATATCGATGGTTTCGACTCCGTGTTAAACTGGATAAGATAAATCTACAGTTATACTACCCCTATTTTGTCGTTATTCTGTTGGTACTAATGGGTTAACATTATTAGTAGTAGACTTAGTATGGTTTGATGATGCGCGGAAATGTATATTTGATTTGAAATAGATACATTGAAGCATTACAAACCTTCGCGAACCCATAAACAGGGAACGTGAGCTGGGTTTACCGTCGCGCACCCATAAACAGGGAACGTGAGCAGGGTTTAGACAGTCAGCGAGACAGGTTAGTTTTCGGTTAGGTTAGGTTAGGTTAGGCTAATGTTAAAAATACTAAAATGCGACGGTCCTCAGTATTAAACAACACTGTATATCAAATAAATAAAAAACAACAACAAATTACCTGAAAAACTTTTGGCAAGAATGTAGTTATCAGCTGTACCGCTCGTCTTGTTTACACTACGCGGATGCTCACCATCATGTTCCCGTCTATTTTGACTGCCTTTGGATACAAAAATACGTTACCCTAACCAAACAACCTAACCTAACCTAACCTAGTATTACAGATTTATAAGTATTTATTATTTAGGCCTATAGATGATTTATGTTGTATGTCGGTAGTGGTACACCCGGTAACTAGGCTACATCCTTCCCAAACTTTTATCTGTTTTTTTTTATTTTTTTATTGAGGGAGGCAAATGGCAGAACTGCCTATAGCGAGTGCCTCCCCCATAGTTGAAAGAGTGACAGGGCCAAAATCAAGGGACGTTCGAGCCAAAATGCCTGGACACACTGAGCTTGAAGCAATTTAAGTCATAGGTGATAAATGTTTACCAAAATAAGTTTTTTTCCAGTTTCCGCGTCAGCTGAACTATCCAAAAACACGCTAAAAGGTGTGTTTTGAAGGGGGGAGGTGGTGCGGGGTAGTGGGGGAGGGGTAGTGTAACTGTAGATTTACCCTGGAATCCTGGATAAATTCCCAAAATTCAGTATTTGATGATGTCTTGCGTAGCCTAATCATCTACATTCGCCGAACAGTTTGAACTCTATTAAAAATTGGGAATGAGTTGTGTTACCGGGCGTACGTCGTGTAAACACGTAAGTTGGTGTCAAACAGCGTGGGTGTGGGTGTGGGGGCTGCCGCCCCCACCCATAATACTAGGATAGGTTAGGTAAGGTTGTTAGGTTAGGCTAATGGGTAAAAATTGAAGAGACCCCGGACAGCCTTTTTACTAGTTAATTCTAGTTTTATGTTTATTTTTCTTTGATATAGCCTACAGTGTTGTTTAATACCGAGGACCGTCGCATTTTAGTATTTTCAACATTAGCCTAACCTAACTTTGTCATATAATACAACGTGAGTAGACTACGATACTTATTTATATTATTCAAAACCTGTAAATTGTGGAACGTCAGACGGCCAACCCTTAATTAAAAGAGGCTGCTTCACACAACACGGGACTTGTTCAGCTGATCAGGTGTTTGTCTTCAGATTGATGTCAAGGTTCTTGAGCCATAACAAACATCTGCAACGATACAAATGCCAGCATTCATGGGTCAGCTATTTACCGAGATGATGTCTCTGGAATCTTGTATTCAGTCAGCCATGATAGGCTATATAGCCTATATATATATATATTTTGTTTTTTTCTATATTCCAACTACTCCCTCTCGGGCATAGGCTGAGAGCCTTTACACTACACCGTTGAACACGGTGAGGCCCGTGAGGTCTTGTTCCAGTCTAGGGAGTGAGACATGCGAAGCACCCCGGCTCTAAGCAATTCCATCTCTGAAGCCGCTTCGTCTCTGCGTTTCACCGTCTCATCCCCCACTCGTGTATATGAGTATACTATATATTGTATAGGCCTACTCGTAGATACGCTCTACTTATAACAAAGCACTTCACCTTTGGGAAAAAAAGTTATATGAAATTATTTTGCTTCCGCTTGTATTTTCCACAAAAAACACAGTTGTGACGTGTTGTTTTGGTGCCATGTTTGTATCTGCCGCCACGCCATCTTGCAGCTGCCAGTGACATTTATAAGTGTGCAGACGATGCACCACCGATGGCAGAGCCATCTTCAGGGGTGCTTGGTCAAAACTAGGGATCAATTGGGTGCCCGTTTGTGACCTTTCTCCTTATTAGATCCTTCTTGGTTTTCAGCCCTCACGTCATTGGCTGGGCCCGTGAGGAGTACCCACATATACAGGTATTATGTAGTGGGTCGAAGTCTGACGCAGTGTGTATGGATTCCCAATCTCTTTACGTCAAGCTCACGATAAAGTTATAGCAACTAGACATAATTAAATTGATGACTTGGGATATGGAAAGCTGTATAGAAATATGACATAGGCCTATCTTCAGTATAACCTTAATAATGTCGCATTGAACAATGGTGCAGTACAAAATACGCTCCAGCACAAACAAAATGACGTCCAAATGTAAAGTAAAGGATACCCTGTATATAAAGCTACCATAGTTCCCATGCTCACAAGCCCCCGCGGCACTGAGGCTTCGCAACACGATGGAGTAGGCTATATATTCACCAACCGATGCATCGTGAACCAAGGGACTGCAGTTTTCACAGAGATGCTCCAGTCCTGACATTATATTGACTTAGTGTGCTGGCTTAATAATCCAATAGGGCTGATAGCCTCTGAAGTCCTACTTTAACTAAAAAAAAAAAAAAAAAAAAAAATCGTGAACCACTCGTTGTTTAGGAGGTATTTGGGCCATAATATTTTGCTATGCCAGGGCGAATTCGCGAATAATGCAATATAAATGTATATCCACGAAGAAGATATATGTAAACGATAGGTAATGTCGCGTAATAACTGTGGTATAATAGTTTTGTGTGAATGAATTTTCGAGTATGAGACTTCCCGGGCAAATTCACCCCATAATAAAGGGGGAGGGATGTTGGGGAGAGGGGGGGAGGGAGGGATGGTTGGGAGAGGAGGTAAAAGGGGTGAGGAAGGGGAGGGGAGAGGCGGTGAGGATGACTGGCGTGATCATTGTTAGTAACGTTTATTATGAAAAGCATATGATTCTAATTTAATTTATAATTCAGTGGGTGATTATTTTGGCTGTATTCTCATTATTTAATAGAAGACTTTTCATAACAATCATAGTAGGCTACACCACGAAGGTCCTTTTAAATTTGATTGAGGTGGAGACGTGAGTGGGGAGGGGGAGAGAAGGGAGATACGATTGAAGAAAAGGAGGAGTGGAGCAGGTAGGGAGGGGGAAAATATTGACACCTGGATGGGGGTAAACGTCTTAAAACAGTAGGCTGAATGGGGCCGAATGGATACAACCCAGAGAAAGAGAGAAACTGAGAGAACAAAAAGCCGGTGACCCCCCTTAATTAAACTATATGAAACTTTTATATCTCTGTTTTATATCAATGCTAAGTCTTCACAGTTAGCATCACATTTGGCCGTAAAATTTTCTCAACCCCTTCTGTACCGGCGACATCTTTTTAATTTTATTCTGGCTATTAGACGATTGCTTCAAAAGGGCAATTAAAAGGCTTCGAACTATCTCACTTAACCCTTTTGACTACCATAGTCTAAATATAGCTAGAATGAAATGAAAAAGGCGTCGCCGGTACAGGAGACAATAGCCGAGGAAACAAGATACAGGCTCGCTATTGCTCGCCAGAAAACAATCGACACCGAAATGGCACGAAAGGTCTTAATATTGACAAAGAAATTGGGTGATAGGTCATAAAATCGGCAAACTAATGGGGCCAAAATCTTAAAATCTCCAAACTACTGGTGCTAAACATGAAGGAAAAGGGTGTCCAGAAAAAGCAACTACCTCCCCCTTAAGTCATGGACAGGAAATTATGGATCCTAACCAGACCAAATGGCTGGAGTAAAATAAGAAAGAAGAGTAATTGGACAGAGGAAGAACAAGCTCTGTTTTGGAGGCCCAATATTGCTACAATAATGCTACACTGGCGATCCGACGATGCAACACGTTTTTAAAGGGGGAGATTGTTGCTTTTTCTCCTTCATGTTTAGTTCCATTAGCTTTGAGATTTTAAGACGTTCGGTACATTAGTCTGGCGATTTTAAGACCTAGTCTTCACCCTTCGTAAGATGACGAGTAAAATATATATATATATATATGCTATCCTAGGCTATTCAATTTGTTTACGTAGCTTAGAAAATTAAGTTGAACTTCTAAAAGCTTGACAAGACTTTCAAGCGTGACAGTACTGCAATTTAAGATGTAGCAGCCAGCAGACGAGACAATCTAAACTATAATCTCTCCAGCATCTGTGATATCCAGTGTAAATGGTGGAGAGGGTGGAAGGTTATATTAAGCACTACTGACCTTGACCTGTGACCCCTGGAGATAAGTTCTAATGGGTGTGGCCGGATTCACATATCTGTAGGAAGAATACTACTATTTCAGCCAACTTGCGTGCTGGGAGATGTATTTGGTTATGCATAACTATAACTTATAAGTCAGTAGACAAACCCGCACTCCCTTAAAGGGTTAGGGAGGATCAGCAAGAAAAAACTGGCCGATTCCTTAGTGGGAGACAATTCTGGAGGTGGGATATCCAGTCCCTACCTCTAGGGGCTATCTGCGCCATAAAAGTGACGGACGGTGGGGTATCCACATTTCTACCCCTATAACTTATAATATTATTCTTTAACATATTTGTATATTGCTTAGAGTTTTTATTGAGACATAGACGTGTGTATGTGCAGGTGTGTATGTACTGCATATTTGTTGGTGTATATGAGTATGAATGTTCGATAGTATGTGCTTCAACCCTTGTCGTTTGATATGAATAAAAATAATTTATATTTATAGTCACCATCATAGAAGTACTAAAGCGTGTAACGAAAAGGTGTCTGTTAAGACAATTAACATCTCAAAAGGCTCAGCCAATGTAATCGTATTTGTTTATAAACTGTATTTATATAAATGTTTTGGATAAATAAAAAAATATAAAATTACATATAAATTTGTAAATGTATATTTTGTTGGATATTCATAATGGCTTGAATATTTGAACGTAGTGCCATACAGCATATACTAATATTAGGTTTTTAAGAATTGCCATACAAGTTTCAGTTTTTCCATAACGTCTGCAGTTCCGGCTCATAACACAAAGCGTGGATAATGGTGTGTAAAGAGAAGCCGGTGTAACCTTCCTTTCTAGTAAGTGATGAAATAGAGCAACATCTATAGGACACCCTATACGAAACTGTTGCATCTATACATAAGCATGACTAACACCGTGAATTGCTATGGTCCAGGATTCCTTGTTGAGGCGGACACCTTCTGCTCTACATTGCACAACGGTGACCTTATCGCTTAAATAAGAGTCGATCCCGGATACCACTCCCCTCCCCCCTTTATACATACCTCTTCTCCTTAGCGATCCTGTAGTAACCAAGATCGGCCATCTGTTTTGTTTGGACGCCATATTGGCATAATTATCGACCATCAGGATGATATTAAATATTTCGGTATATCTGCAGGAAGCAAACCAGTTTCCGAGATATTCTCTAGAAGAAAGCAAAATGGCTGTGACTCTAACGCTATGTAAGCTAGATTATAAGACTACCAATGATAAAGCAACAACAATTGTTGTCGAGACTTATGGATTTTGAGCATCAGAAACCCCGGATTTTGGCGACTATTAGCATGTAACTTGATCACAAACTGTTACATTTAACACCAAATAAGCTACCCTAACCAAGGGTCACAGCAATGTGATTTTCGTAATGGAAATGTCTCAGAAAGTGGCGTCGGACTCATGCAGAATTACCTATTTTTCACCTACATATATTCAGGTATGAAACTGTATATTCTGTACCAGTACTGCCGAATGATTATTATGGGTATGGACATATTGGAGTTTAAAAATAAGCCAATGACACCAGTGGCACCCTAATATGGTGGAAGTAGACTGCTCTCTGTTACTATAGTGTCATAACTCACTCTCAACCACTCATCCATCGTCTCTATCCACCACACTCTATAAAATCAAGGGTACAAAATAGGTGTGAATTAGTTATATAGTCATGCGGTATATTGCTAGTAATTCACCTTTCTGTCCTTGCATTAGATGGGTAGATTACTACAAAAATATACCTTAAAATGGGTAGATTATTGTGGGCATTTTAATTACCCTTGTCCTGCCTTCCACCACCATTTGTTTCCCTTCTCTCAATTCTACACGTACATTCTCACCACTGTCTCTCATATAATCTAAAGTCATTATAATAAAAATGCAAAAAACAATCATAAATACATACATAAATTTAAATAAGGTTAAGTACATTTAATATCCTTCTCTATTTTCACCTCACCATCCCCTTTTCAATGGATTCAAGTCAATACGGCCCCAGTACTAAACGGCCACAACCAGATCAGCCTTCTTCTTCTTCTTTTGAACCCGCCCGCAGACCGTGCAGATCCACAGGGCTGACCTTTAAATCGGTACTGGCTCAGAAATGTTAGTAGGATGGAAAGTTTAGAGTAGAAGGATAGTTTAAGGGACAGTTTTTTTTTTATAACCCCCCCCCTCACTTCCTCCCCCTCACCTCCCCCCCCCCCCCACCCATTTCTCTTCCTCCACATTTTTTCCAGCATCTTCTTCACCATCTCCATGTCTTGTGTTTCTATCTCCTGTGTTAACCCCAACAGCGCCCCTACCCCTCTATCGTCTCTCTGCTTTATCTCCTCCCACCCCCTCTCCCCAACTCTATTCCTCATGTATCCCTCCAACTCGTCTTTCTCCTCATTATATCTTGTACATTCCGTTACTATGTGCTCTACGTCCTCCACTATTGGGTCTCCTCCCATTTCACATTGGTTGCAGTGCGGTCCCATTCCATTCCATCTCCTTGTTCTCTCATTCGTCTCTTATCTAGCGATCCTTTCCTTGCTTTAAACAGTAGTTTCGATCCCCATCCTCCATCATAGAATAGCTCTCTAGCTGGTTTTTCCCTCTCTCTGTAATATGACAGCGTGGCTTTATTTTCTACCCCCTCCCTCCACTTTCTTCTCCCCTCCTCCTTTATCCCTCTCTCTATCTCTCTGACACATCCCCTCCCATTTTCCAGTATGACCCACTCCTCTCTCCCATTTCGTTTTCTAAATTCCCCTCCCACACGGTCCTGTTTTATATTTATCCTCCCCAACCTTCTTTTGCACTCTCTCTTCCATTTACTTTCCTCGCTCGCCCATCTGTATACCGGTACTTTCTTTGGCCACCTATCTTCCTCCATCCCCTCTAGCCTCACTTTGTACTTCCCTTTCGCTTTCCCTATCCTTTCTTCAAACGTACTCCACCCCATCTCCCCTCGGATTGCTTCTTGTGCTACGTATTCATTTGCCCCCAATCCTGTCCCGATTTTATTTTGTACGGTTTCTAATTTCTTCGTTTCTGCCTCTGTTGTTTCTACGACCATTGCCACGACCATAAAGCCCAACCTCAAAACGAAACCTAACCAAATCTAATCCAACCTACGAAACCTAACCAAATCTAATCCAACCTACGAAACCTAACCAAATCTAGTCTAACCTACGAAACCTAACCAAATCTAGTCTAACCTACGAAACCTAACCAAATCTAGTCTAACCTACGAAACCTAACTCAATATAATCCAACCTACGAAACCTAACCAAATATAATCCAACCTACGAAACCTAACCAAATCAAATCCAACCTACGAACCAACCTACGAAACCTAACTCAATATAATCCAACCTACGAAACCTAACCAAATCAAATCCAACCTACGAAACCTAACCAAATATAATCCAACCTACGAAACCTAACCCAATATAATCCAACCTACGAAACCTAACCAAATATAATCCAACCTACGAAACCTAACCCAATATAATCCAACCTACGAAACCTAACCAAATATAATCCAACCTACGAAACCTAACCAAATCAAATCCAACCTACGAAACCTAACCAAATATAATCCAACCTACGAAACCTAACCCAATATAATCCAACCTACGAAACCTAACTCAATATAATCCAACCTACGAAACCTAACCAAATCAAATCTAACCTACGAAACCTAACCAACCTACAACCTACGATAATCCAACCTAAAAAATCCTACGAAACCTAACCTATAATCTACGAACCTAACCCAATATAATCCAACCTACGAAACCTAACCAAATATAATCCAACCTACGAAACCTAACCCAATATAATCCAACCTACGAAACCTAACCAAATCAAATCCAACCTACGAAACCTAACCAAATATAATCCAACCTACGAAACCTAACCCAATATAATCCAACCTACGAAACCTAACTCAATATAATCCAACCTACGAAACCTAACTCAATATAATCCAACCTACGAAACCTAACCAATATAATCAACCTACGAAACCTAACCCAATATAATCCAACCTACGAAACCTAACCAAATCAAATCCAACCTACGAAACCTAACTCAATATAATCCAACCTACGAAACCTAACCCAATATAATCCAACCTACGAAACCTAACTCAATATAATCCAACCTACGAAACCTAACCCAATATAATCCAACCTACGAAACCTAACTCAATATAATCCAACCTACGAAACCTAACCAAATATAATCCAACCTACGAAACCTAACTCAATATAATCCAACCTACGAAACCTAACTCAATATAATCCAACCTACGAAACCTAACTCAATATAATCCAACCTACGAAACCTAACTCAATATAATCCAACCTACGAAACCTAACTCAATATAATCCAACCTACGAAACCTAACTCAATATAATCCAACCTACGAAACCTAACTCAATATAATCCAACCTACGAAACCTAACTCAATATAATCCAACCTACGAAACCTAACTCAATATAATCCAACCTACGAAACCTAACTCAATATAATCCAACCTACGAAACCTAACTCAATATAATCCAACCTACGAAACCTAACCAAATCTAGTCTAACCTACGAAACCTAACCAAATCTAGTCTAACCTACGAAACCTAACCAAATCTAATCCAACCTACGAAACCTAACTCAATATAATCCAACCTACGAAACCTAACCCAATATAATCCAACCTACGAAACCTAACCCAATTTAATCCAACCTACGAAACCTAACCATATTTAATCCAACCTACGAAACCTAACCAAATCTAGCCTATAATCTAACCTACTAAAACCCCAGTGTAATCTAACTTATTCTAGATCATTTAGGACTATGGCTGTTTAGGATTGTGCTTGGTTTGTTCCAAATGAAAACACACATTACTCTTTCCCAGGGTGTCATACGAAAGCCGAATCCATTGTTTGTAGTCTTTATTATTGCAAATATAAAGGTAAAATTGTGGCTTAAACAATGCTATTACATGGTTGGTTTTAGGTTTTAATTTGTATTTATTTATTTACTTATTTATTTACTTATTTATTTACTTATTTATTACTTTTTATTTATTCTTGCTGACATTCCTATAAGTCTTAAGGGGAGGTTTTTAGTTTGGTCCCTAGATATCCTTCAAGCTTAAGATTACACCCCCTTGAGCTCCTTTCAAGATAAATTTGTACATTTTTCGGTAGAAGAATTTCCCGGCTGAAAGCCGGTTCCTCTTAAATTACAGGCTCGCTATCGCTCGCCAGGATAAAATCGACACCTAAATGGCACGAAAGGTCTTAAATTTACAGAATGGGGCGGAAATTCTTAAAAATCACCAAACTAATGGGGAAAACTTCTTAAAATTAGAAAAACAATGGGGCTAAACATGAGGGAGAAAGGAGTCAAGAATAAAAAACTCAAGTGGAAATCTCCCCTTAATAAAAATGGCTCCGGTTTGACCCCCTGCTCTGTCCTACATCCATCCTCTTCCGCCTGTGGGGAATAATAAGATGCTGGTCACTCCGCGTCATTTATCAAGGGTCAAGGTCTTATATTATAAGCCCGGCCGGACACGCCTTCCTGTGGTGCTGATAGAAAGAACTGATGGGTGACCGGACAACTCAACCACAAGTAGCTCTCGACCAGTGCAGACTCACCAGTAAAAATAGATTAGGTAAGATATGACGTTAGAACCGTTTTTGTTTTGTTTTCCCGAAATCTACTAGTTTAACCGTCTCAGTATATCAAGAGGCATTCTTTAATTTTGTTCCTTCTAGATGAATTGTAATAAGGGGAGGCAGACCGTTTTTCTGGACTCTCTTCTCCCTAATGTTTAGCCCCACTAGTATTGAGATTATAAGACATTCGGACTATTAGTTTGGCGATCTTAACACCTTTCGCCCCATTTCGTTGTCAATTTTAAGACCTTTCGTGCCATTTAGGTGTCGATTATTTCCTGGCGAGCGATAGCGAGCCTGCAATTTTAAGAGGAACCCATTTTTCTACCGAAAAATGTACAAATTCATCTTGAAAGGGGGTCTAGGGGGTGTTTTTCTAAGCTTGATGGAAGTCTAGGGAGGAAACTAAAAAAAATATATATATGAATAAATGAATTAATAGACCAAACAAACGGCCAGTCTCCCCTTAAGCTTGAAGGAGACCTGTGGGAGCTAGAGAGAAAACTTCAATGCATTCATCTCTTTAGTTGCTAGAGATTTTTCCTGTGTTGCATAAAATCATCTAACATTAGCAAACAAAATAATATATTTAAAAGGGTTATATGGTCTACTGTTTTAAGTTGTCCGGGAATCCAAGAAAGGCTATGAATAGACTGACCTGGAATGTTATAATGAAACTGATGTATCCTCTCTATGAGGCCATAGACAGCTCAATGGGGAGGCAGTTCCGCATTGCTTCTTATTGTGTTATGTTCCGCACTTCCAGACATATTAACCGGTAGACCCAGGATCCACACACTTAGTGTGTGGATCCTGGGTAGACCATTTATACCGGTAGATCTCAACCCGTTCCAAATAAACCAGGCTAACTAACTCCAGTGTCAACCTAATGTCCTAACATATCCTTAAATAAGCGAACGGTGTTGGTTGACTTAACAGTGGTTACAAAATATATATTTGGAAGATTTTCTGAAGATTTTCAAGGATCTGTGGTAGTTATAGTTGTTAGTTTAAAGAAAACCTATAGCATTTTAGTTGTTATGCGGGCTTCCTAAATTAAAGAAAATCTCCTAATAATAGCCATAATAAAATGAAAAGGACGTAACCGGTACTGGAAGGGTTAATCACACGAATCCTATTATAGTATTAACAACTGAGGGTACATCTATTCTTGGAAGGCCCTCGGGACAATGTGTGGGCCATCTTTATTATAGTGCAGAGCTTACTCCAAACGATTTCTTTCACATTGCAAAAAGACAAGTAGGGTGTTGGCGAGTCAAATGAGAAAGTGTGCTTATAGAGTAGAGTGAAGAAAAGTGTAGAAGTGTAGACTAGAAGAAGGAAGTAGAAGCGTGAGGAGCTGTCCGTCTTGCTATTTTGATAAGAGGCATTTTGAAGAAACATATAATAAAATCTGAGTCAGATCTATAATAGCCTTACTGATATCGCTCACTTCAACGTAGCTATTCCTAATTTCATAATAATTACAGTAGATATTACGTAGGTAAGAAAAACAATATTTTATTTAGTTTCACCTGATTGAAAAGGGTAAAAATAGGAAATATTCAGGTGTCCCATAGCGTATTGATTACCGCGCTCACAACCAAGATGATCAGGGTTTATTTCCTCCTCTGGAAGAGGTAATTGGTAATAGTCTCCTTACACCCTGTGCCGCTGTGGCATTTAACAGTATATAATCAATCGGGGTAAAAAAAAACATAGGGGTAGTTGGGGTAAAAACAAACATAGGTCATCATATGTTAATTTTTTTGAATAAATTTTTTTTTTTTTTTTTTACAGATTGCCCACAATATAAGCAACATTTTATGCAAACGGTTTTTTTCTATAAAAATGTGTGGGACGTATATATCGCTACGCGACAGATTTTTTTGTTTTGTTTTGTCCGTTCAACTTTTTTATTATTTTTTGTTAATGTTCAATACCTGGAATGGTTTGCATGCAGCGCTTTTTTTCTCTGCTTTAAGGTGTTATACTATAGTTGGTTTCTTCACTCCCCTGCAGTGATTCTCCTGTCAACTCCAGTATCCAACACACAGGTATGTTGTTTTTTACCCCGACTATTGACATGCAATGGGGGTAATAAAAGACAACTCCAGCATAGATGTATATATGATTTTTTTTACCCCGACTATTAACATGCAGTTGGGGTAATAAAAAATAATCCGCATTGAGATTGAACAGAATACAATTATCACACAATTGAATGATGTGTGCCACAATAGGTCACCCATTCTCTGCAGAGGAGCAGTAGTTATATCTCTGTTTTCATTTACTTCCATTTTTTTGCTATGTTTTTTTTTACCCCATACGTGATTCGTTTTTACCCCTTTGGCCGGGGTAATAAAAAATCTGTTTATTCTGGAATACCTGGTTATTCTTATGTGCTAGGCTATATTTACTGCTGCCAGTAAAGGCCTCATATGTACCCTATTCTATGATATATGTAGTTTCTCCCTAGTATTAATAATGCCTGAGGCACAGCAAACTTAAGACAAACAATTTTGTTTTACCCCGAATGACTATACAGTATATAGGAACCTGGTTTAATTAGGGGGTGTCCCAAGGCGTATTGGTTAGAACGCTTGCTTCACACCCAGGAGGATTGGGGTTCGATTCCCCTTTCGGAAAGTGACATTTGGACAAGTCCTGTGCCTGTTTCAATTAACAGTGCAAAATGTCATGTCAAAAGTTCATAATTGTCAATTATTAGAACCAATTTCATCTATATATTTGGGAGGCTAGGAGAAAAGTACGGTTCTAAATCTAGTTAATATATATATGTTAACTATTTGAAATTTCTAAAACAGGAAAACATATAGAGCCAATCAGGAATATCTGCGAGACGTGTAAAATGAGCTGCCAAGTTGTTGTAATTGGAGTATAGTATGCTTGGAATACCAAATCCTCTCTCTCTCTCTCTCTCCCTTTGTCCACTGTTTATGTTCCATTATCATCCGCTCGCCCCATAAACCAAGATACCAGAGATAAGGTTTGGTGTATGAGGGAAAGAGTGAGAAAGATAATTATTCATCTAATTTATGAATTTCACTCCCAACACCAAACACCTCCAATGAAATTAATGAAAGCGTGTAATCCTACCGGGATTCGAACCTGGGTTGGTGGTGTAATGGTTTAGGTGCTTACGTTCTGGGTGTGGTGTCCTGTGTTCGAATCCCGGGAGGACCATATACTTTCATTAGTGTATTCAAGTACATTGGGGTTTGTAATTGATGATTAATGTTAACCCCTTCTGTACCGACGACGTCTTTTGTATTTTATTCTAGCTATATTTAGACGATTTTGTGCAGCTTAAGAAAGCTCTGTGGTAGTAAAAGGGGATAATTAAGATAGGTCGCAGCCCTTTATCGCAATAACATCGTCTAAATAGAGATAGAATAAAATGAAAAAAGCGTCTCCGGTACAGAAGGGGTTAAGAACGGGTTGTTACTTATTACCACATACAGATCTTAAAAACTCTAACCATTACACCATCAAGACAGTTATAAGTACAGCACATGACCACGATTGATATCCATTTATCGAATACTGGATATCAATCTAATAATGTACTGTACCCAACTGTATTATGAATAGCACGACTATAGAGTATTATCAAAATGCATGAGCAAGGCGATCGAAAGTACTGTGATTCGAATGCAATGATTAAGGGGAGTCACCTGATTTGTTTTTCTATTTATCTCCTTTTTTCTCTTTCTCTGGCTTGTATCCGTTCGGCCCCATTCAGCCAACTGTTTTAAGACGTTTATCCCCATCCAGGTGTCGATTTCTTCCTGGTGAGCGATATCGAGCCAGCATTGTATGGAGAAATCCGGCTTCGCCAGAGACATTTTTCTATCAAAAAATTTACAAATTTATCTTGCTGTAAAAAAAAATTATATATATATATATATATATATATATATATGGCAGAGTGGTCTTGCCACTGGACTGGTAATCCAATGGACCCGGGTTCGAATCCCAATATGTCAATGGGAAGATATTATTGGGATGGAATTTGTGCTGTACCTAGCTAGTATCAGTGCATTACCACAGCACACCGAAATGCCAAAACAAAATACCCTCATTGTTCCCTGATTAAATAGCACTGTATGAATATTCCCATATTCAAAATATGCTACAGGGGGGCAATGCCTAGTGAGTTAATTGCTCAATAGGTGGCGTTCTGAGAGTGAGGGTCCGAGCCTGGGGAGTGAGACTGTGAAGCGCAGGAGCGAAGCAGCTTCAGAGATAGAGTTGGGTTCGGGCCGTGAGTGGGTGCTTCGCATGTCTCACTCCCTAGGCTGGAACAAGACCTCACGGGCCTCACCGTGTTCTGCGGTTGAGTGTAAAGGGTATCAGCCTATGCCCGAGAGGGAGTAGTTGGAATATAGAAAGAAAAAAAAAATATATATATACGGTATATATATATATATATATACTGTATATGCGGACTCGCTACCGCTTGCCAAGAAAATATTGACACCTGGATGGTGGTAAACGTCTTAAAACAGTGGGCTGAATGGGGCCGATTGGATACAAGCCAAAGAGAGAGGGAGAGAAAGATAAAAAAGCGAGGTGGGCTCCCTAAACAATTGAATATATATTGTGCAAGAGGAGTAAACTGAATATAATTATATATGTTGAGTATAATATGATTAAAGAGAAAGTGAGAAACATGAAAACATCGAGTACAGTACAGTACACTTGAATACTAATCTCTAAATCACTAATAGATATGCATGGATTTCACCTATTTCTAATCATGGAAGTATATCTCTGGAAACAAATTTATGAATATTAGTTTCTATACATCAACTACAAAACTGTATATACTATTTATTGAAAAAGCAAGTTCTCTATCCAAAAATAATCCATATAGTTATAAATGCCTAAACAACATAGGGGTTCAGGAATTCGTATTAGTGGGCTAAAGACTATGGCATTGGAGTGTACATTGATAACGGATGAGGGACATGAAAATCTTAGACAAAAATTAATATATAAATAGCTATGGTACTTAGCTCAAAATAGTAACCATACAAATAGATTAGTCAAGCATATCGTAGAGAGACAGCATGGTGACTAGATAGTGATAAAGAGCAACATAGACACGACACAGATAGGTAGACTATGTAAACAAGCATATCGTAGAGAGACAGAATGGTGACTAGATAGTGATAAAGAGCAACATAGACACGACACAGATAGGTAGACTCTATGTAAACAAGCATATCGTAGAGAGACGGCATGGTGACTAGATAGTGATAAAGAGCAACATAGACACGACACAGATAGGTAGACTCTATGTAAACAAGCATATCGTAGAGAGACAGCATGGTGACTAGATAGTGATAAAGAGCAACATAGACACGACACAGATAGGTAGACTATGTAAACAAGTATATCGTAGAGAGACAGCATGGTGACTAGATAGTGATAAAGAGCAACATAGACACGACACAGATAGGTAGACTCTATGTAAACAAGCATATCGTAGAGAGACAGCATGGTGACTAGATAGTGATAAAGAGCAACATAGACACGACACAGATAGGTAGACTCTATGTAAACAAGCATATCGTAGAGAGACAGCATGGTGACTAGATAGTGATAAAGAGCAACATAGACACACAGATAGGTAGACTCTATGTAAACAAGCATATCGTAGAGAGACAGCATGGTGACTAGATAGTGATAAAGAGCAACATAGACACGACACAGATAGGTAGACTCTATGTAAACAGATAGCATGAGAAAGACACTATATATAAATAGTTAAACCAATAGCCTATATAGTGTGTTAACCTATCGCGAGAGAGACAAAAAGTGTGTATGTGTGTGAGTGTGTGTGATAGATAGAGAGAGAGTGTGTGTGTGTATGTGTTTGTGTGTGTGTGTGATGGAGAAGCACCATCTATAATCAGACTATCCATGGCAATATTTTTAACTCTTCATATCTTACTCATATTTATGGACAAAAATGCAATTAAATGATAAGACAAGATTAACGGGGAGAAAAAGAAGCAGTGCGACGGGGAAATTAAATGAGAGAGAGAGAGAGATGATAAGCATTCCGTTCTATTTAACCCCTTCAGTACGGTGGTCCCGATCTTCTATATTCTAGCGAAAATTAGACGATTTTGTTCGGCTTAGGAAGAATATATGTGAGAGTCAGAGGGATAATTGAAATATTTATACACTTTTAATTCCTAAAGGTCTTTTTTAATTTAACAAAAATCGTCCTATAGCAGCCAGAAAATGACGTCATCGTACTGATGGGGTTAAGAGCCAATTATTACAAAACCCAAACCCATTGACCATCTTGTTCTGTGCTGCCATTCTGATAATCTATGTATTCACTATCCCAACACACACACACACACACAGCAAACACGCCACACAACATGCATAAAACATACACACTCAATACGCCACGCACACACACACTACGCACAAATACACAACAACTCTCTCTCTCTCTCTTGTTCTGGTAATTAGTATACCTGCCAATTACCTGTCCAATTATAATAGACCTACAAATTACAGTATCTGGCAAGTTAATGTAATAGCCCTAAAATAGTACAAACAATTAATTATTTAAATAATTTAGTAGCCGACTAAATGCAAGACATTTTATTAACAGTGAAAATGCACAAAATATTGTTATTGAATAATTAAATATTAATCTTTATAGTGTATTATACGAAATTTACGATATTGCTAATTGTACTCGTTTTTTTAGTTATTTTTTTGTACTCAACATATTGCCTTCTATTTATACATTTTCAGTATTTCAGTTGCTTAAATGATATCAATTGTTAATTTACTAAATTCTTCTACCGACAAACTATTGTAATCAGCTTCCGCAGGAACATTCAGGACAACTATTTGTCTAAATAATGCCTCATCTTAATTAACAAAAAATTACTTCTTGCACTTTTTATCTAATACAGGAACACCCCGTTCTTAACATTGATCCTCCATTACAAACCCCAATGCACTTGAATAAATTAATGAAAGCAGATGATCCTATCTGGATTCGAACTCTGGACACCACCCCAGAACATAAGCATCTAAACCATTACACCAATCAATCTAATCATGTACTTAGACCCAACTGCATTATGGACAGCCTAATATTTTAGTGAGAGGAAAGAACAATGAATGGAGACAAGATCACTACGTAGGACCATTGTAAGTCAAGAATGCCGTCAGGACTGGAGCCCCTTAGCGAGAACTCCAGTCCCTTGTAACCTTCATTATATTCTGGCTAATATTATGTGATTGTACGGAGTTTTGGGTTATAAGGATGTTAAGGCCATAGACATCGATATCTAGCAGAATTACCAACTAGAATACTGCATATATACAGTAAATACAAAAATAAAAATCAGAAAAGATTTTAATCCACCAAAAACCCATATACGGATTGTATTTCTGCTAAATATCAATGTTTACAGCTCCAACTTCCTTATAGCCTGAAACTCGCAGGTGGTCAATTAATTTTCACTGTCTCAAGTTGGTTACCAAATAGTGTACTAAACTCCATCCATTCTATGTAGGCCAGAAATGGCTAATCCTAACCTCTGTATCTCAAAAAGGGCTAGAGCCGTCCGGCTGGCTCAGTTGACAGCGTGCCTGATTCCCACCTTGAAGGTCTCGCGTTCAATTCCCGCTCAGATTGAAAAGTTTTTCTGGGATACAGCCGGCGGTTACCATCTCCCCATGAGCAAGGGGGATGGGTAATGGTCTCTGGTAGACTAAAGAAAGCCAAGCGCTTGCGAATTCTCGAAGGAGGAGAGACGGGCGCTATATAAGTAACCGGATATTATTATTATTATTATTAGAGCAAATGGGCTGTAAATTTCCACGACGATTCCCTGGCTGACTCTTCCCAATTGATAGAAGTATAAACTCGGTTACTGTAGTTACTAGTTGTTTTGGAGTTATAGTGGTCAAGATTTTCGTCGACCTACAGTATAGTGAACAAGGTATAGCAAATAATGAAGGTGATTGTGTCCTCTACCTTCATTGCTTGATTGAACGATTTGTCTGGTTAATATTCTAGTTTCTCCATGTTTCTACATTACAATACTATGCGTTGGTTAACCTAAAATATTTACTCAACAAGAAGCCTTTAACCACAAAATGCCGTCAACTATTGTGTATATCCTTTGGTTTCTGCATTTGTCAACTTTTCAATTATATAAGTTAGTTAATCAAAACTAAACAGGAAGCCCTTAATAACAAAATATCGTCAGTTATTGCGTACATCCTGTCATATTACCCATCAGCTTCTTCAACGACCTTCATCTTGCAGGTAGTCTTCTTCTTCACTATGATCACCCTCAACATCCTGTGAGCTCATCTTTAATCACTAGTTTCATTACTACCATTTTCTGACATCTCCCAGTGTTGTCTTTGTTGTAACCTTAAACACATCCCCCCTCTCTCTCTCTCTTTGTGTGTGTGTGTGTGTGTGTGTGTGTGTGTGCGAGTGTAACTGAATTATTGTATCACTAACAATTATTGTATCTAAATGTATCATTGTCTGCTCGCATCCAATCTGTCGGTAAATATAGATAATTAAACCAAGTCTCCCCCCACCCCACCCCACCACCTCTCCCTCTCCCTCTCCCTCTCTCTCTCTCTCTGTTGTATTCCTACCCCAGCCTCCTGTCACCTCGTCCTTGACCCACAGCCCGAGGACAGGAACAGAGGTCGGAGGATCACAACGTTATTAAATTACCCTATCTGGCACGTGGTGGGTCTATTTGGATCCCACACATTTTACTCCATAAGTTTGGGAATTTTAAGACGCTTCACCTCTGTAATTTGGTGATAATAAGACGCTTCGCCTCATTCAGGTGTCAATTATTATTATTATTGTTTTCTGAGAGAACTATAGCGAGCCTGCAATATTGAAAACAAAAATGGCTTGCAAGTGATCCGAGTGACGTTCAATTATTTGCAAGGGAGTCTGGGGAACGTTTTTCTTAGTTTTTGGGGTAAACTTAAATTTCATTGCTTGAAAATGGCAAAAGCAATCAAAGCCCTCAATAATAATTAAAGCAATCAAAGCCCTCAATAATAATTAAAGCAATCAAAGCCCTCAATAATAATTCAACCAAATATCATAATAGCACCCATGACGTCACACCAGATAGTGTTAACCCCTTTACGATAAGATGACGCGTTGCTTCATTATTTTCTGGCTATTATTAGACGATTGTATGCAGTTTAGGAAGGATCTCGAGGAATCAATGGGGTAAAAACTATCCTAATTAACTTTCTGACTTTCAAAATTCCTATCTAAACTAAATATAATTGCCCAATGATAAAAGCAAGAAACGATTTCTCGAAACGTTATTCTTGACTCACAGTGTGCTGGCTTAATAATCCAATAGGGTTGATAGCCTCTGAAGTCCTATTTTAACTAACTAACTTGAATTCTGATAGGGTTCATCACAATTCCAGGCATATCATATGGTGTACCCAGAACTCACTCAAAAAGAAACGGTACACTCGGATACCATAGTCTTTATTTAGCCCACTCATAAGAATTCCTGGATCTCCTACGTTTTTATCTATGCAAATAAAACTATCTGGATTGATTTTTGGATAGAACTAGCTTTTCAATAAATAGTATATATAGTTTTGCAGTTGATGTACAGTATAGACCTTTTTTGGCAGCAGGGTATATTTTTCGATAGAAAGATGTCTCCGGCTTTCTCCATACAGTGCTGGCTCGCTATCGCTCCTTAGAAATAAATCGACACCTGGATGGGGGTAAACGTCTTAAAACAGTAGGTTGAATGGGGCCGAATGGATAAAAGCCAGATAAAGAGAGAATGGTAGAGAGAAAAAAGCAGGTCACCCCCTTAAATAAATAAATATAAAATAAAAATAATCAAACTTCATTTCCATAAACAAATAGTTTATGTATTCCTCTACTAAACATCGATATATACGACTACAACTTCCTTATAGCCCGAAACTCACAAGTGGCAATTGAAATGCAGTAAATTAAAGTCTGTGTGCAGTGACGTGACCTGTGACCTCTACCCTCACCCCTCCCTCCTTCTCTGACCCCCGCTGGTCACGATTGTGTAAGGTCAGCACGTGCGACCTGAGAGAGAGAGAGAGAGAGAGAGAGAGGAAGGGTGGTGTGTATTAAAATGTAAAACTTGCAAACTAAACAAACCAAAACTGGGACGATACAAGATAAAGGTAAAATAACTAATCAAAATCGCTATGTGGAAATAACGCTTACTAAAATAAAATTTGTGTTATGAAATAAAAGAACGTGTTTGTTTGTGTGTGTATGGGTGTGTGTTTACCCATTATTATTTTTGGTTAACATTAGACCAAATGTGTTCACCTTACATAATAGGTTGCATAATGAAGGGTTGAGAACTATCTTAGATATCGCGAGGACACATTTCTTCTTAAATGTTGGCTACAATTAGTCGATTGCATTCAGTTTTTGGAAGAAGTTGTGGGTACAATTGAGGTAGATGTAAACCCCTTGATTACTGCCGGTATAGATCTTCCTAAACACCATAACACTGTCCAATGATAACCGAATGAAAATGTGAAATAGTGTCTAGCTTCTCAAGAGTTAAATGTGAGTAGAGAGAGGCACTGACAAAACAATATTATTTAACTTGCAGGATAGATAGTGCCAAGCCCCTAACGAACAAGATAATAAAAGTGTAAGTAGTGATGTCAAGGGACTGGAGTTCTCGAAAAGGGGGTTCAGTCCAGACGCTATTATTGACTTACAGTGTGCTGGCTGAATAATCCAGAAGGGTTGATACGCTCTGAAGTCTCTATTTTAACTAACTGGTAGTGATGTTAAGGGACTGAGGTTCTCGAAAAGAAGCCCTAGTCTTAACGTTATTCCTGAGTTATGCTGGCTTAATCATTCAATATGGTTGATAACCTTTAAAGTCCTATTATAATAAAACAAAAGTATTGAGTTTGTTCTGTCCATCGTTCTTCATTTCCTCCTCCAGATCCCTTCCTCACCCCCTACTGGTATCGGCTCAAGCTGTACTATATCAACGAGCTAAACTTAGTTTCATCCTAAATTAACCAAACCGTACTGGATGGTATATAGATGAAAATGAACGACTGGTGGAGTGGTTCAAACCCCTGCAGGGGTTATTAAGTACGGTATACAGTATTGTACATTGTAAAATGTGCTTTGTGGAAAGGGAAACTGTAGACACCCTGGGGAGTAACGGGACACGACTGAGACTGAAATTGTGTTCTGCTGGTGCTGTTGCGGAAGGACAAAAACTAGCCTTGGTGAAAAACTTGGGCGATTCTGCTCAATTTTCCTACCCCGCCCCGCACAGACCCGCCCATGTATTAGTCTTTATACCATGGACCGGCCCTTCCCTTCTGATCACACCTAGAACCTCCACATCCCGCCCAGTTCATTCTCTCTTCTACGCCCATTAACATTCGTCCCCGCCCAGCTCATCTCAATCCCGCCCACTTTCTCCATACTCTGCCCCACACCACACCAAACTTTCCCAAGTCTCTTTAGGTCTAGTTTTACTATTACATTTCATTTTCAAGAAGGTTAATGAAGGATCGCAAAGTAACTAACCAGCCCTTCCAAGCATAGTCTATCTTGGTGGCTGTTAATTAAGTAACAAGCCTACTCTAAACTATCTGAAATGAAATTAACCGAATCTAATCAAAGTTGCGGTTTCTTATGAAAATCATATAATTTAGTTTTGTTTCAACGAGCTAAAATTAGTTGTGGTCTTCCAATATCCTGTGACTCGAGACAGTGTAAATTTGTTGTGTTTTGTAGTCCAACTGATGGCAATAAGGAATCGCACTCACTCAAACACACATCTCCAGCTGTTTCAAGACTGGTTCCCACTGAAAAATTCTTGGCATTTGGAGACATTCGAGCAGTACGGTATATTAACAATAACAAGGGTGCTTTCCTACTGTATCTGCATAGACGATAATTTGCTGAAACTTAACTCAAATTAAATCCTAAATACATTTCCTCTAAACTTATCAGGAGTAATGTCCATCTATCTATATACTCTGACACATACCCATTTTTTTTTTTTTTTTTTTTTTGGGGGGGGGGGGGAAAGTGGAAGTTAAACAAAGTTGATAATTTATTGAAGTGGACTTTACTTTTGAGTTTGACTAAACATACTTGCACACTCCACACCAACCTTTCCCAGAGACTTGGTAAATATGCAACCTGGTCGGGTGCCTTCCTTCTCATGAAGTCACTTCACTTGTAGGTTATTATGATATTTTGTTTAATTGTTAGAGGATTTTGCTTGTTTTGCCATTTTTGAGCCATGTATTTTAGTTTGTACCCTAGGCTAAAAATAAAAACAAAACAAAATCCAGACTTCCTTCAAACTTAAAAAAAAAATATATATAATAATAAAAAAGCTCACCCACACCTCCTACCAGCTAAATTTGATTTTGTTTTTCTTTTCTTTTTTCAATAAAACTATGTCCCGGCCGCAATAATTCGCCCAGAAAAAAATAACGCTTGAATCAGGTGAAGCGTCTTAAAATCGCCAAACTGATGGGGTATAAGTCTTAAAACCTCAAAACTAATGGAGCTAAACATGAGGGAGAAGGAGGTCCAGAAAACCCCTCTTTAATCTTGCAAGCAGTCCTCCACACAAGAGCACTGTGTCCCCACCCACACACATTTCTCACACTGACAACCACACACCCATTCTCAAACCATTGTCTTTTCATATTCTTCCTTTGGGTAATATTCCGTGGATTTGTTTTATATTTTCTCTTGGTAAACCTTTGATAAAAACTAAAATACCACAGGAACGAAAACCCTGAGAGCGAAACCTCCAACCCTAACGAGCCACAGGAACGAAAATCCTGAGAGCGAAACTCCCATCCCCAACGAGATCCCAGGCCCCTTTTCCATTCCCGATTTGGTCTCTCTCTCTCTCTCAATTCATTCCACATATTATACGTCTCTCAATCACAGTCTTCTAATATACAAACCACAATACTTTACTCACTGATATTCTTGATGTACCACCTAAGTATGTATTTAATTATGTAACCACCATACAGGCTATAATACTTTCATTGTGTAGGTTGGAGGCGATCTAAGACACCTTAGCTTCCATTTCACACCAAATCAGATCGTGATTACGTCAGCCCTGTATTTAGTTATGCAACAATCAAAGTCCCCCCCAAATTCTAGCAATTCTATGTCTCTAACCTCCCGTTGTGTTATCCACTAACTATATATTCCCAACCTTTAACCACGACTCTATACACCCGATAACCCTATGCCAGTTATTGTATTGATTTAGGTCTGTTAATTCGGATAAACTCACTATGACCAATCTGCAGACGATTATCAGGAGAGATGCAGGAAAGCTACCTCTTATCTCTCTCTCCATGACGAGTATAGATATATGTACCCCGTGCTCAGTCCCCCCCCCCCCCCCCTTGCCCTGTTCTTCTAGTAACTAAGTGTATATATAATATTAACCGGAGATGCCACCAGTATTGATACGACATAGCGGCACTATCCTTGTGTCTTATTGTGCCACGTGCATACCAACCAGGTTTCATCATCTTATTAGGACGATGGCTATAATGTCGTCATTCATGCATGTATTCAATCCTTAGGTTAATTATCTTTTATCCGCCATTGTGTTCATCTCTTCCATTTACTTTTCCACAATTGTTATAAGTCTTCCAATCACCTCCTTCGTATCCACAATCCACACTACTCTATTTTGCTTCGTGACCCTATGCTCAGTGGTACCCTGTTTTGGGTCATCCTGTCCGCTTATCCTTCACGCCCCACTGCACACACCACCCTACCTGTTCGATCGTAGGGAAATGCCACCCCTATGTCCAGCGCATTAAGGGTCACTATCCTAGGTCACGAGCGGCGCGGCGCCTAGCCTCAAACCACCCACTTTACAATTTACAACCCTCCCCCACCTCGTGTATCCACTACCCCTCGTGTCCTACACCTCTTACCCGCCAGACTCTACCTACATGATGATGAACATGAATACACCTTAATTTAATACACCCATGCCCTGTCCCTAGGTTGAGCCAATGCCAACCAGTTCAGACAGGCATAAATCTATGTATGTTCTTCCATCCGAGAAGTAATATGTTAACCCCTGTCTTGCCAGACTAAGTTTCTGAAGACCAACCGCCCCCATAAATCTATGTATGTTCTTCCATCCGAGAAGTAATATGTTCACCCCTGTATTGCCAGACTAAGTTTCTGAAGACCAACCGCCCCCATAAATCTATGTATGTTCTTCCATCCGAGAAGTAATATGTTAACCACCTAAAATACCTTGTCTTGCCAGACTAAGTTTCTGAAGACCAACCGCCCCAATAAATCTATGTATGTTCTTCCATCTGAGAAGTAATATGTTAACCCCCATGTCATAATTGATAAGGAACTATGATACCCACGGGTACACCATTGTATAAAAAAAATTATATAACCATTATTCCTGCAAGACCTAGACAGAGATAATGACTGAAGATGTTAGCCACCATGCAGTAACTCTAATTCTTACCCCAACAAGAGATTGTATAGATAACCCTTTTTTACCATTGTCTCGACACATATCTACCACGAAACAATAACTAAGTACCCCTACGAACTGCCGCTTTCTTTGGTCTATATTTCATAGAAAACGCAGTTCCCAGGGACAACTAGATCAGCAAGAAATCGTGTCAAATAATAGTGTCCATAACCCCTCGTCTTGACGAGTAATAATACACCATGTTTTTCTCTACTTTTATCCACAGTCAAGCACACACCTACAGTTAACCTCCTTCCCCACAGCCCCACAGTCCACATGATTTTATCCTTTCCAGACTCATATACCACCCCATATTGCTCATCCCCCGGTAGCGTTTGGCTAACATACCTTCCCTGTCGTTAACCCTCAGGCTACAATACCAACTGTAGTCTAATGCCACCCCTACGCCCAGAGACCTTAGGGTCAAACTTCCACGTAGCCCTCCTTAACCCTCTCCCTCTCGTTAACCCCCCACGCTCCTCCACTCCCTCCTAACCTAGCCTCTCCACCACACCCCCTGAATATTCTTAACTTTTCCATTACTAACATTCTCAAACCTTTTGTATATATACTCCTATCCAGCCTACCTTCCCCCAGTAGGAAAGAACACCATTAGAACTTTACTAACCCTTTGCATGCCATCTATTCCCTCACAACCCATTCACAACCCTGTACCAAATGATCGTCAGTGCGAGGCTAGCCGCCTCGCCAGTGACTAACTTCTATTGCCATACCTCCAGATAAATGTGGCAGAGTTAGCAACCCAGTCTCCCCCACATCCAACAAACCATGCACTTAACAACCCAACCAATTAAACCAGCTGGTCAAGGCACCTTCGGTTTTAGTATTACGAACACCCACATCTGTCTCATAAACAGAGGGTTATTACAAACACTTGTAATATGGCAAGCCCCCAGCCACAGCCGCCCGGACGACCATCACAGAGAGAGGACGCGCACCTCCCCCTTTTCACCCACCCGAGGAGGGAGACCCCCACACCTGCGGAGGTATACCTGACCCCTGTTTTGACTTCCGGGTCATTGCCAGGTAGCACAGGAATTCTTCCTATCAATGAACTAACCATGTATGACTAACACCTTTACTAACCTCTATTAACCCACAATAACCCATTAACCTTTCTTGCATACTCTGATAACCAAATTAGCACCTCAGCTATACCATAGAATGAAGATTGAACAATCTAAGAGAGACTCTCCTATCACAGCTGTCCCAATCCTCCTCGCAAAGTAGATCCAGTCTCTCTCCCCTAAATACTTCCAGTATAGCCAAAATAGTACCTCTTACTAAGGCTCAGTTATATTCCATTATGAAGGCTCCATATATCCATGTGCCACAACAGTAGTCACCACCTTACCTAGTTCCCGTATCAATTGAGAGCTCAAATAAGTCCATCAAAACTAGAGATCCCTATGGCCTACAGGGTCCAAAACCGAGCCTATAAACCAAGCTCCAGCCCCCAGTAGTATCAGTTGAAAGATAGACACCAACCAGGGTTGGTCACCAGAGTTGACCTCGAGCTCTATCATTGTTGATTGCTGAGAATTGAGTTCCAGAGCCAGCAGACTCCGTGGCAGATTTGGATAGAAGGACCTGTCCACGTACTTGAGAACTTCCTACATATGGACCATCTGGACGGCCGCGGAACCAGTCGTTAGCCCCCAACATCACGGACGCAAGATAACCAGGACCAGACCAATCAAATACTACCCAAGATTCACTCTATCAGTACTACAGTGTTACAGTGCTATTTAGAGATTCACTTATTAATATTTCTATGAAGGGCTATATCTTTGCCCCAGTATAATTCATATATAACCATTCCATTAGGAAGTGCTAAGCGTATCAGTGTTTATTAATTAACAGGTGATATTAACTCTCGTAATTACCCATATATCCAGATATTATTACATAGAAGTGAAACTCTAGTGATATCTGAATGTTCGCCCACTGATTTGCGTTCTATGTATTTCTGATACAAGAATATAAAACTTAGATCAGTACCCCCTGAGGTTACTAGAATTCCCGTGCTCTAAAATACGCGTGTCTAATCTAGTCTGTGAACTACTACTTGTGCACCAGAGCTACCAGTAAGAAATCTAACAGTGAATATGAATCTATAAGTAACATTGATGGTCTCCAGTATATAAACTTGTGAATAAAGCCAGTGATCAGAAGATTAATACCTGAACGTTGGAAGTGGGAGACTAGGCTCCATCCAGATCCACTTATGCTAGTGTTGTTAAATTCTATCATTTGTCTTGCAAGAGTATTCAGAAGTGTGTATATCAATAAACGTGATCGTGTGTCTTGTTACCGTGTGTTTATTTTGTGTTCTCTATTCCTCATACCTTGTTTTGTGCAGTGCATGCAGCCTTCTATACCCAGTCAGTTAGAACTCACATTACCCAAGTTAATCCTGTAGAAAAACAGGGCATAACAAAAACAAATATATATACTGTATATATATACAGTATATATATATACTGTATATATATACTCAGGCCCAATCCCAATTTTTCCTTCTTTTTATATTTTGTACATGTCACAAGTCAAAATTTTAGAAGTGTACTGTCTATCTTCGTGAGCCTCCAGTGTAGTAACGATATAATATAAATTACAAATAGATTATATGCAATCGATATTTCTTTCCTCCAGCAGATTACTCCAAATTAGAAAAAGTAAGCATACTTAATTGATCGTTAATACTCGCGTTAAGCCTCATATTGGTATTATTTTCTCTCTTCTGCCGTAGGGTATAGCCTGTATCTACCTGTGTTATCCCTGAACAGGTTACTAAGAAGTAGAGATAACTAGAAATATAAACTATTAAACACACACACACCTCCCCCCCCCCCCCCCCTTGCCCTTGAGATCAGCTGATGGCACCATTTCGTAAACAAACCACTATCTGGCCGACTCACGACCCAGCACGTATACAACGGCCGAGGATCATTGATAACACAAGTAAACATAAAGATGATTTCGAAACAGATGCTATAAATGCTGCCTTCAGGGTCGGGGTCAAAATAATTATAAGTGAGGAAGCCTTTACTTTACAAAATCTATATATTTTTTTCTAACCCCTTTTAGTAATCGAGGACGCATTCATTAATTATGTTTTGGTTATTATTGAACAATCTAAGAAGTTTTGAAAGACATTTTGGGTTAAGCCCCGTCGCCTTCATCTCCTCCAGTTCCCTTCTGCATCCCCTGCTTGTTACTACGTCCCCGTTCTTGCTTTGAGGCATTAAGTGATTAGCATTATTACTTGTCTCACCTTTCCTACATTCGTGTCATGTAGGCCTATACTAGCTGCAACATTAACCTAAGAGCAGACAAGATCGCATATATATTATTTAACACATTATACAGAGAGAGAGAGAGAGAGAGAGAGAGAGAGAGAGAGGGGGGGGGGGGAAAGAAGAAAACAAGATAACATAATAGAACAGAGAGATTTATTACAACCTGGCCAACATAAGCCCCACCACCCGCCCCTCCCTTCACCACACTGGGTCCTAAACACCTCCCATTGGACAACTGGAGGTCGCTCATCGATTCATCAACCTTTGTCTTCCATGTCAGGCTTGGAATCCCGGGCATTGTGGCGGCCTGGCTGACAAGGTGAAGGAACAATAGAGATGTGAAGTGGGTTATCAATGGGGAAAGGGAAAGGTGGCATAGCATACGTACAGTCACGGACACTTCCTTACAAAATAAACAAGACAATTACAGTTGACAGAAAAGACTTGTGGGTGAAAAAGACCGTACACCGACAGAAACCCAGTTGCATGTTAGGTAGGTAGGTGAGGTGGATAGAGAGGAGTAAGTCAAAGTGTTCACAGAGGGGAGAGTGAAGAACCGTGTGGAAAGGAAGTAGAAGAGTAAAAGGTAACGGCACCGTTTTTTTAGGATATTTCTTTGATATACCATTATTAATGTTTTAAATCTTGCGAAACAATTCCTGGCCGTAGCTGCGAAATAATTATCCAAAATTCCTTCTCTGAAAGAAGACGAAGTTTAAATGCTAAAACAATGATGTCAAAAATGTCCAAGTTTGGGCAGCTCTCGCCGATGATTTTGTAATAAAATATGTGTTGATACTAGTAACATATAGGCACCCAAATTGGTTTACTATGAACAAGGCCAAAAATACCTAACTGAAAATTATCGCCGTCCCAGACTTCATTTAAATCAAAAGGCCTCACCCCTACCCCCATCCACCAACCTCTCTCTCTCTCATACACATCTACACACTAGACAGTTAAGTCAACACAGGAAACTCTGAAGAATCCCACAGATTGGACAGTTAATTTCACGGTGTTGGATAAAAAGTTAAAGGGGGTAACCTGCTTTTTTTCTCTCTGGGTTGTATCCATTCGACCCCATGCAGCCAACAGTTTTAAGAAGTTTATCCCTACCCTTGTGTCGATTTATACCTGGCGAGCGATAGCGAGTCACCATAATATCGATAATGAGTTACAGCTGGCTAAATTTGTACATTTTTCGATAGAAAAATGTCACGTAAATCACGTAATGATTTGACATTGGTGAGTCCTGGAATTTGTTTTGGATTTTCCGCAATGGCCGGCCATATCTATAGCCATGGATCAAACGAATCGGATAAAAATTGACGAACATGTGATTCCTCCGAAAGTCCCCATTAAGCCTTATTTGATTTGTTTTACTCTTCCTAAGCAAAATATATATAATACAGTACATGTATATTATATATATTTGAGTCTGCATCGAACCTAGATTATAATAATGCAACCTTTATACCAGATATAATTAAATATTTAGATTTCCAAATGATAGACCATTGACAAACACCCACGAACGTAATTCCATCTATTAGTGGAGTAGGCCTAAACATGATAATTTATATAACAGGAATGCGAGACGCAAACTTACATTCAAATTATGGGACAGTGTAATGGATATTGAAGAAAGAACGAAGAAAATATATATAATAAAATACCAAAGCTTAGGCCTATATTTGAATGGATGAGTGAATAAACGGGACGGAACGCCATCCAAACGTTCATCGAACCCTGAACTGGGAAAATGACTGAAATATTTGATGAGCATAAAGAAGCTAGATCAAAGAAATGGTCCAAATTAAAACATGACACGAACCATGACAGATAACTCGTGGGGAAGATTGCCTGACAAGACTTCTATAAACATACTGTGAAAGAAGACGAATAAAAATGTGAGAAGGAAGACACGTGAACGCGGGATCGTGATGGCCCGCGGATATCTCCAGACATAATAAAACTCAATAAAAAGGCAATTTCTTGATGTAAGGAGACCCTTCACGGTCTGTCCTTGGTTTGAGGCGCGACCGACCGTTTTTCTGGACCCCCTTCTCCCTAATGTTTAGCCCCACTAGTTTTGAGATTTTACGACGTTGGTTCCATTAGTTTGGGGATTTTATGACCTTTCACCCCATTTCTTTGTCAATTTTAGGACCCTTCGTACAATTTTGGTGTCGATTATTTCCTGGCGAGCGATAGCGAGCCTGTAATTTTAGGAGGAATCGGCCTTTGACCGGGACATTTTTCTACCGATTTTTTTTTACAAATCTATGATGGAGGGGGGTCTAAGGGGGTGTTTTTTCTAAGCTTGATGGAGGTCTAGGGAGGAAACTAAAAAAAAAAAATTATATATGAATAAATTAATTAATAGACCAAACAAACAGCCACTGTCCCCTTAAGTTTATATATTTCATCTCAGTTGACACATTATGTTAGCACCTCGATCACCGGTCGCCCCCACACTTGATTCTCTACATACAATATCGTGCTCGTGTTGGTTTGCTGGCCTTATTTACTTGCTATAATTCGATATATATATTGGAAAATGTTAGAATATAATAGTAATCTAGAATAAGTTAATTTATATATAGATATAATTAATAAGTGTTGGTTTTCTATCGTTCTTTACTTGCTATAATTAGATATATATTGGAAAATGTTAGAATAAACTAGTAATATGAATAAGTTAATTTATATATACAGTAGATATTAATAAGTTTTGGTTTTCTATCGTTCTTTACTTGCTATAATTCGATATATATGTATATATATATAATTATATTGGAAAATGTTAGAATAAAATAGTAATATGAATAAGTTAATTTATATATAGATATTAATAAGCAAGTAAATACAATAGTTTGGTTAGGTAAGATTACAATAGGTTTATTAGCATAAGAGTTGCCATATGTATAGCACAGTCCTGCATATAAGCTCTTCCACTCGCCGTTTTTTTTTTTTTTTTTTTTTTTTTTTGTATATGAGGGAGACAAAAGGTAAAGCTGCCTGTAACAAGTGTCTCCCTTAAAGTTGAAAGAGTGACAGCCAAATCAAGGGCGATTTCGAATTTAACGATGATGCATTACTGAAACTCATAGATCGGTATCCAAAAATAATGATCTAAGTTATATACAATATCTTTATCTAAACTAATATGCGTCATGTTTTCCATTTGAACTAGTTATATGCAATTATAAAAGATTCATTAGCGTTTATCCCAGATGAATCGTACTGGTTAGAGCTCGGTAAATCCCGTTGTGTGATTATATATATATATATATATATATATATATATATATTTATATATATATATATAATATATATATATATATATATATATATATATATATATATATAATATATACATTATATGTGTATAAGTTTTTTGAAACTATTCTTGCTTCCAAATTTCTTAAGCATTTCTCTTCTCATAATCTGCTCTCAGATCGCCAGTATGGCTTCCTTAAGGGTCGCTCTACTGGTGATCTTCTTTCATATCTTACTAACTCTTGGTCATCCTCCTTTCGGGACTTCGGTGAGACTTTTTCTATTGCACTAGACATATCGAAAGCCTTCGATAGAGTCTGGCATAAATCTTTAATTTCTAAACTACCCTCCTTCGGTTTCTATCCCTCCATCTGTGCCTTTGTCTCTAATTTCCTTTCCGGCCGTTCCATAGCCGCGGTTGTGGACGGCCATTGTTCACTTCCTCACTCTATAAACTCCGGTGTTCCTCAGGGCTCTGTCCTATCTCCTATTCTCTTTCTAATTTTTATAAATGATCTCCTTAACTGTACCTTAATTCCCATCCATTCATACGCAGACGACTCAACCTTGCACTACTCCATTAGTTTTTCAGAACGCCCCAGCCAGCAATCCCTCAACGACAAACGTAATGAAGCCATAGAACTCTTAAATTCTGATCTAAATACTATTTCCAATTGGGGCAGAGAAAACCTTGTTAACTTTAATGCTTCCAAAACCCAATTTCTCCATCTATCTACCCGTCAGGATCTCCCAGCGGACTATCCCTTATTCTTCAACAATACAAAAATCAACCCTTCATCTTCTCTCAATATTCTTGGTGTCTCTTTTTCTTCTGCTCTCATTTGGAAGGACCATATTACCAGTCTTGCTAAGGCAGCATCCCAGAAGCTGGGTGTGCTCAACCGCCTTAGGGGGTTCTTTTCCCCTGCACAGCTTCTTGCTCTGTACAGGGGCATAGTGCGCCCTTGTATTGAGTATT
>CM064493.1:24033986-24274290 GCA_032716605.1 Paralithodes platypus
CAACTGGAGGTCGCTCATCGATTCATCAACCTTTGTCTTCCAGGTCAGGCTTGGAATCCCGGGCATTGTGGCGGCCTGGCTGACAAGGTGAGGGAACAATAGAGATGGGAAGTGGGTTATCAATGGGGAAAGGGAAAGGTGGCATAGCATACGTACAGTCACGGACACTTCCTTACAAAATAAACAAGACAATTACAGTTGACAGAAAAGACTTGTGGGTGAAAAAGACCGTACACCGACAGAAACCCAGTTGCATGTTAGGTAGGTAGGTGAGGTGGATAGAGAGGAGTAAGTCAAAGTGTTCACAGAGGGGAGAGTGAAGAACCGTGTGGAAAGGAAGTAGAAGAGTAAAAGGTAACGGCACCGTTTTTTTAGGATATTTCTTTGATATACCATTATTAATGTTTTAAATCTTGCGAAACAATTCCTGGCCGTAGCTGCGAAATAATTATCCAAAATTCCTTCTCTGAAAGAAGACGAAGTTTAAATGCTAAAACAATGATGTCAAAAATGTCCAAGTTTGGGCAGCTCTCGCCGATGATTTTGTAATAAAATATGTGTTGATACTAGTAACATATAGGCACCCAAATTGGTTTACTATGCACAAGGCCAAAAATACCTAACTGAAAATTATCGCCGTCCCAGACTTCATTTAAATCAAAAGGCCTCAACCCTACCCCCATCCACCAACCTCTCTCTCTCTCATACACATCTACACAATAGACAGTTAAGTCAACACAGGAAACTGAAGAATCCCACAGATTGGACAGTTAATTTCACGGTGTTGGATAAAAAGTTAAAGGGGGTAACCTGCTTTTTTTCTCTCTGGGTTGTATCCATTCGACCCCATGCAGCCAACAGTTTTAAGAAGTTTATCCCTACCCTTGTGTCGATTTATACCTGGCGAGCGATAGCGAGTCACCATAATATCGATAATGAGTTACAGCTGGCTAAATTTGTACATTTTTCGATAGAAAAATGTCACGTAAATCACGTAATGATTTGACATTGGTGAGTCCTGGAATTTGTTTGGATTTTCCGCAATGGCCGGCCCCTATCTATAGCCATGGATCAAACGAATCGGATAAAAATTGACGAACATGTGATTCCTCCGAAAGTCCCCATTAAGCCTTATTTGATTTGTTTTACTCTTCCTAAGCAAAATATATATAATACAGTACATGTATATTATATATTTGAGTCTGCATCGAACCTAGATTATAATAATGCAACTTTATACCAGATATAATTAAATATTTAGATTTCCAAATGATAGACCATTGACAAACACCCACGAACGTAATTCCATCTATTAGTGGAGTAGGCCTAAACATGATAATTTATATAACAGGAATGCGAGACGCAAACTTACATTCAAATTATGGGACAGTGTAATGGATATTGAAGAAAGAACGAAGAAAGTATATATAATAAAATACCAAAGCTTAGGCCTATATTTGAATGGATGAGTGAATAAACGGGACGGAACGCCATCCAAACGTTCATCGAAACCCTGAACTGGGAAAATGACTGAAATATTTGATGAGCATAAAGAAGCTAGATCAAAGAAATGGTCCAAATTAAAACATGACACGAACCATGACAGATAACTCGTGGGGAAGATTGCCTGACAAGACTTCTATAAACATACTGTGAAAGAAGACGAATAAAAATGTGAGAAGGAAGACACGGGAACGCGGGGTCGTGGTGGCCCGCGGGTATCTCCAGACATAATAAAACTCAATAAAAAGGCAATTTCTTGATGTAAGGAGACCCTTCACGGTCTGTCCTTGGTTTGAGGCGAGACCGACCGTTTTTCTGGACCCCCTTCTCCCTAATGTTTAGCCCCACTAGTTTTGAGATTTTACGACGTTGGTTCCATTAGTTTGGGGATTTTATGACCTTTCACCCCATTTCTTTGTCAATTTTAGGACCCTTCGTACAATTTTGGTGTCGATTATTTCCTGGCGAGCGATAGCGAGCCTGTAATTTTAGGAGGAATCGGCCTTTGACCGGGACATTTTTCTACCGATTTTTTTTTACAAATCTATGATGGAGGGGGGTCTAAGGGGGTGTTTTTTCTAAGCTTGATGGAGGTCTAGGGAGGAAACTAAAAAAAAAAAATTATATATGAATAAATTAATTAATAGACCAAACAAACAGCCACTGTCCCCTTAAGTTTATATATTTCATCTCAGTTGACACATTATGTTAGCACCTCGATCACCGGTCGCCCCCACACTTGATTCTCTACATACAATATCGTGCTCGTGTTGGTTTGCTGGCCTTATTTACTTGCTATAATTCGATATATATATTGGAAAATGTTAGAATATAATAGTAATCTAGAATAAGTTAATTTATATATAGATATAATTAATAAGTGTTGGTTTTCTATCGTTCTTTACTTGCTATAATTAGATATATATTGGAAAATGTTAGAATAAACTAGTAATATGAATAAGTTAATTTATATATACAGTAGATATTAATAAGTTTTGGTTTTCTATCGTTCTTTACTTGCTATAATTCGATATATATGTATATATATATAATTATATTGGAAAATGTTAGAATAAAATAGTAATATGAATAAGTTAATTTATATATAGATATTAATAAGCAAGTAAATACAATAGTTTGGTTAGGTAAGATTACAATAGGTTTATTAGCATAAGAGTTGCCATATGTATAGCACAGTCCTGCATATAAGCTCTTCCACTCGCCGTTTTTTTTTTTTTTTTTTTTTTTTTTGGTATATGAGGGAGACAAAAGGTAAAGCTGCCTGTAACAAGTGTCTCCCTTAAAGTTGAAAGAGTGACAGCCAAATCAAGGGCGATTTCGAATTTAACGATGATGCATTACTGAAACTCATAGATCGGTATCCAAAAATAATGATCTAAGTTATATACAATATCTTTATCTAAACTAATATGAGTCATGTTTTCCATTTTGAACTAGTTATATGCAATTATAAAAGATTCATTAGCGTTTATCCCAGATGAATCGTACTGGTTAGAGCTCGGTAAATCCCGTTGTGTGATTATATATATATATATATATATATATATATATATATATATATATATATATATATAATATATATATATATATATATATATATATATATATATATATATATAATATATACATTATATGTGTATAAGTTTTTGAAACTATTCTTGCTTCCAAATTTCTTAAGCATTTCTCTTCTCATAATCTGCTCTCAGATCGCCAGTATGGCTTCCTTAAGGGTCGCTCTACTGGTGATCTTCTTTCATATCTTACTAACTCTTGGTCATCCTCCTTTCGGGACTTCGGTGAGACTTTTTCTATTGCACTAGACATATCGAAAGCCTTCGATAGAGTCTGGCATAAATCTTTAATTTCTAAACTACCCTCCTTCGGTTTCTATCCCTCCATCTGTGCCTTTGTCTCTAATTTCCTTTCCGGCCGTTCCATAGCCGCGGTTGTGGACGGCCATTGTTCACTTCCTCACTCTATAAACTCCGGTGTTCCTCAGGGCTCTGTCCTATCTCCTATTCTCTTTCTAATTTTTATAAATGATCTCCTTAACTGTACCTTAATTCCCATCCATTCATACGCAGACGACTCAACCTTGCACTACTCCATTAGTTTTTCAGAACGCCCCAGCCAGCAATCCCTCAACGACAAACTAATGAAGCCATAGAACTCTTAAATTCTGATCTAAATACTATTTCCAATTGGGGCAGAGAAAACCTTGTTAACTTTAATGCTTCCAAAACCCAATTTCTCCATCTATCTACCCGTCAGGATCTCCCAGCGGACTATCCCTTATTCTTCAACAATACAAAAAATCAACCCTTCATCTTCTCTCAATATTCTTGGTGTCTCTTTTTCTTCTGCTCTCATTTGGAAGGACCATATTACCAGTCTTGCTAAGGCAGCATCCCAGAAGCTGGGTGTGCTCAACCGCCTTAGGGGGTTCTTTTCCCCTGCACAGCTTCTTGCTCTGTACAGGGGCATAGTGCGCCCTTGTATTGAGTATTGTTCACATGTGTGGGGAGGTTCCTCTCACACTGCTCTCCTAGACAAAGTTGAAAGGAAGGCCTTTCGTATCATTAACTCCCGTCCACTCACCAACTCTCTGCAATCTCTCTCTCTCCGCCGCAATGTTGCATCTCTCTCGCTATTCTATCGCTACTATAATAATCAGTGTTCCTCAGAGCTATCCCAATGCATACCACCTCCTTTACGTAGGGCACGTGGTACCCGTCTTGCAACTCAATCCCACCCCTACTCTGTGCAACTCTCCAACCCAAGAGTGAAACGTTACTCTCAAACTTTCTTCTACTCAACAGCTGAGCTCTGGAACTCTCTCCCAGAATCAGTCTTTCCCTCTTCCTATGACTTAAATTGCTTCAAACTCCGTGTGTCCAGGCATTTTGGCTCGAACGTCCCTTGATTTTGGCCCTGTCACTCTTTCAACTATGGGCGAGGCACTCGCTATAGGCAGTTATGCCTTTTGCCTCCCTCAATCACATAGAAAAAGAAAAAAAAAAAAAAAAAAAAAAAAAAATGTGTGTGTGTGTGGGTGAGTAATATCAACTATGAACCGTAATAATTTGGAGAGATAAACGGATTTGATATAATAAGAAAAGTAATGATGTGTAATGATGATTGAATCTTATTCCTCTCTTCCACATGAACTGGGGAACCAAGTCATCGATCAATAGAAATTTAGAAAACGGTATTCCGCTCTTAAAAGTATATCAGTTAAAGAAGTCAATAAAATACAATGATCAATAATAATGACAGAACTCCCCGTCATAACAGGCCGCGGTAGAAATAATTCTGTAATAACAAAGTTGGAAAGAACCCCGTTCCTAATCCACGAATAACAGCACGCAGGAGAAAAATACATCACTGGAATAACAGATTCACAGAAAACCGCTCCACCAAACCTCGAAAACCTGGTAAACCAGAGATAGAACAACTATAATATATTCATTATAAGTAGGGCCATAAATTGCCACATATGGATTATGCTGTTCAATATTAGTGTTCTTATTACAGAATGGACATAGATTCCTTGGAGAGAGTAGGCCTACAACGAAGAATGACACAAATTATCCATAATATTAGAAATCTTCCATATGAAGAACGGTTGAAGAAATTAGGCTTACATTTGTTAGAGACATGCAAAGTTAGAGGGGATAATGATAAAGGTGTTCAAGTGGGGATGTGAGACTAATACAGGGGACATGAAAGTTGCTCAGTGATACCGAGAGAACTCGAACAAATGGTTTCAAATTGGATAAATTTAGTTTCAGAAAAGATATAGTCAAATACTGGTTAGGTAACAGAATTGTAGATAGGCCTATGTGGAATAGGCTACCTAGCGCCATAGTAGGATCAAGAACGATAAAGATCTTCCAAGATAAAATTAGATAATCATAATGGACGAGATGGGTTGGGTGTGAATGGAATCTGCTTTAATGTGGGCCAATCGGCTTTCGACAGACTCCCGTTTTCTTATGTTCATGACAAATCCTTATGGTCTAATGATGTGAAAAAGGTGATGTTGATAATTATAGCCTACTCACAAACTCCCCCACCATTACCCACAATCCCGACCCGAGCTTCCAGTACACACCAAAGCGCACACAATACGAGGGGATTTGTATCCATAATTTTGATAGAAGCTAATTAAATGCACCCCGAATTGGGGGGGAAAAAAAAAGGCTAATCCATCCTGAACATTATCTCATCCGTCATAACATTCACGACAAATCAGGCAAGTCCATCGGTCATCTCAAAACTAAAAAAAAAACATGTTATTGGGTGTCCCCTCATTGAGTATTAGGCTAGCTTATGCACATTGCACTTGATAAACATCAACATAAATTAAAGAGATATATGGGCTGTTATGAGTGACTGCACATCTTATATTCCATCTTATCTTACACTATAGGCCTACTTATAGCATTACTTAAAATAAGACTTCATTGGGTGTCAACGCTACTGGATTCAAATCTAAGAATAGCGTCAGGACTGGAGCCCCTTCTCGGGAAATCCAGTACCTTGAATTATGGCGGCATTAATATTAAAATAGGACTTCATAGGCTACCAACCCTTCAGGATTATTAAGCCAGCAGAAGTCAGGAGGAAATTCAAGACTGGAGTCCTAATTGTGAACCCCAATCCTTTCCCATGGCAATAAGTTAAAATAAGACTTCAGAAGCTATCAACCCTTCTGGATTATTATTAAGCCAGCACATTGTAAATCATGAATAGCGTCAGGACTCAGGACTGGAGACCCTTTCCGAGAACTCCAGCCCTTGATCTATGACAATATTAGGCTACTAATTCAGGTTTAATTAAGGTTGGCTGGTGTGGTGCAAATTTAGAGAAGCCTAGGGCCTAAATGCAAATATGAGAATCAATCACATAGGACAAAAAGGAAGGTTATGTGAAAAAGTGCAATTCTGAACCATTGTTATATTATTTATATTATTATTATTATTATTAATTATTATTATTATTATTATTATTGTATCATTTCTTACCATGCATTAATGACGCACCTTGATCTAATTCACAAGTATTAACACGAAGTAATCATAAAAGGTACAGTAAAGCGTTTATAAGTAGTGTCAAGGCAGCTTAAATTAGTCCTAGGCCTAAATGTAGGCTACAAAAAAAAAAAAAAAAAAACACACAATTTTGTATAGCCTAGCCTACCTGTCCTCTTATTGACAAGCACTTGAAGCTGAGGCGGTTGAAGCAAGGCCACCGAGAGTACCCAGGCGAGGCTGAAAGCGACGAAGATTAGCTGGGGCTTGAAGTATGAGGTTTATGATTGGCTGGTGGCTGGTGCCCAAGGACTGGAGTAAGAGAGGTAGCATTTAAAAACACACGAGAGCCATTTAGCCTACTACTTTACGGTACTCTTAAGTAACGGTAGCCTATACGTAGACTACATTGCTTCATTGCTGTGCATTAAGTTGACAAATATTGGCCTATAATGCTATATAATTAATCCGTTTAGTTATGTGAGGAAAGTAACGTAACGAGGTGAAAACAGTAATACAGTTTTCAATGTAGACATAGGCCTATGTAGGCTATTATTATACAATGGCAGGAGCGGATCCAGCTCAGGCTTAAAGGGGGGGGGGGGGGGGGCTGATATATATACATGAGGGGCGCCATAACTTTATATGTATTGTATTTCAGATAAAATGCAGTATATATCAGATGCAAGGGCGCAATTTTGGTCACTAAGGGGGGGGGGGGGGGGCGCCCACTTTCTCCCCCCCCCCCCCCGGGATCCGCCACTGTACAATGGCTTTATATCGGAGGGAATGGATTCCAGTTCTCGAAAAGGGGCTCCAGTCCTGACGCTATTCTTGACTGGCTAAATAATCCAGCAAGGTTGATACTGATAGCCTATGAAGTCCTAGGCCTATTATAACTCATCTTTATATCATGCTTCCCACTTACGTATTACCATATAAAACTATAATAATGTATCATTATACCTCCAATATTCTGCCAGTATTTATCAACTGTCGTGGCGTTAGCGAAAATGTTGCAAGATGGCGCTTTTTAAATGGCCATGAGAGGCAGATAAGCCTAATTAGATACCGTATTGACCTTACCGTAGCCGCTTAATCCCAGTGTTATTGATGACATGCACAGGTCTTGGCTCTTTCCACACGACACTTTCATTTTCAACATTCCTCGCTTATATTTGCGGATTACACGGATTTGTATCACTGCAACAGGCAAGCTCTCTCCTTGACGGAAGCTGGGGAGAGAAGGATGGGGTGAAGGCAGGGGAGATGGGAAGAGTATCATCGATATGAAATGCGCCAATGACAAAACAATAACTTGCGGAGGTCCTATATTTAGGTGCTGCAGTCCTCTCCATTATATTCTTGCAATAAGTGGTGACTAAAGACATACCATTAATTTTGAATCGGCATGGTAGGCTACAATGAAAAGTAAATGGTAGGCCTACACAAAATATTAGTTTGTAGCCTACCTTCCGTTTTGCGAGCACTTGCATTGCTATAAATATTACGTAACTCAACCCCGTTTATCAAAACCCAAAGCACCACATGTATTCATTAAATATTGATTACCAAAGGTTTACTTTGTCGAATAATAAAGGGGAAATCGTCTCATAATAGCTGCAAAGGCAATAATTTTCAAGAGTTCTTTGCATTTTGTTTTCGTTTCCGAGAAGGGTCAGCGTTTTCATACCTTGGCAGATGTAAACAATCACCCAATCCAATGCACGAGCTAAAAATTAAGCTCAAATTAATGCAGTATTCGGACATTGCTTACAAGCTGGATAGCCAAATTGTTTAAGATTCCTAATGAAGTACATGAAAGTTTAATAGGTACGCGGAAATTAATGAAAGGCTAGTTATATTTGCTAATTTAGATATTACGCAATTGGGCGTTTTTTTTTTTTTTTTTTTTTTAAAGATATTATGCTTAGGAATAGTAAAATAGGCTAAATTGGCAAATTAGTGTACTAACAGGATATGTAGCCTAGGCATTATGTGAATGAGGTTAGACAACAAGCTTACGTGTAGGCCTATTGGCTCGTAGAAGGTATCCAGGTAGCCTACATTAATAAAACACGTAATGCTGCCCTAAGCAACTTCCTGCGGTTGTCCCAATATTGTGAACTGATAAAGCTGTCCAGTATATTGTATTAATAAATTCCTAATACATTTTAAATGTTGGCCATTGTAAGCATGTGCAATGATGGTTTAACAATTATTTCCAATACATGAGAACAATCGTCGCTAATAACTAACTGCCAGCTAGAGAAGGAAGGTGAGAGTTGGGGATAGTTTAGTGGTGGAAGGTGTGGGTAGACTTGGACCCGACTCCCCCCTTCCACCTGCCCAGAGTCGTGTAGGGGAAGTAAGGCCCCACCCCTGAGCAACTTTTAGTATGCGTGAGCACATTGCCGGCCGAAATGTCTGTCGTCCGTCTGTCTGTCCGGAAACTCCTAGACCGTTCGATGGATTATAACCAAACCTCACATGAACATTCGGTGGGTCAATGCAACGGTCAGTCAAAAAAAAATTTGAATTTGTGCAATAGTTATAGTCATAGGTAAAAAAATATGGCCGATTAGGCTTATTTCCATTGGGGTCCTGTACTACTACCCCATCCCCTTGCTCATGAGGGATGGTGACGACTCGGTGCTTGTGAAAAATCTTTAATGCGCCGAGCGTGGGTGCGATCCTGGGACCTTCTGGGTGAACGTCCAAGATGCTAGTCACTACACCAGCGAGCCGCTGGTGTAGTGACTACCATAGATGATAGTAGTAGTGATGATAGTAATAATACTGATGATAACAGTAATGGTGATGATGGTAATAGTCATAGTGATGATGGTGATAGTAGTAGTGATGATGGTGCTAATAGCAGTGATAATGGTGATAGTTGTATTGATAATTATGACAGTAGGGCATATATAGGCTACTGATGATGGTAGGGACGCTGGTAACAGAAGTAGTGATGATGGTAGCAGTACTAGTAGTAGTGATGATGGTGGCAGTTGTAGTGATGATGGTGGCAGTAGTAATGATGATTGTAATTGTAGTAGTTAAGCTGATGATAGTAGTAGTGATGATGGTAACAGCTGTATAGTAGTGATGATTGCAATACGATAGTTATAATATAGTAGTGATGATGGTGACAATAGTAGTGATGATGGTGGTATTAGTAGTGATCGATGATGGTAATTTCCCATTGCAGAGTTGGGTATGCCGTTTTGATTTTGGGCAAAGCGGCACTTCTACTTAATGTTTACTTTCTATTGCAAACTCTAATTGCCTCTAACTGTTGAAAGTTTTATAATTACCCTCTAAGTATACCATTTTGTAATCTTTAAATTCAATCTGGTTATTATCAGAAGATCTGTTTTGGTTGGGAAAGATTTGTGTTATTTTACCCCTTTGACTGCTAAGGTGCATAATCTCGTCTATAATAATAGACGGGATTATGCACCTTGGGAAGGACTTCTAGCAGAATAAATGAAAGAGTTAATACAGTATATCAATAATATTATTGACGTTAGGTTCTTTTGAATTGAATTAGTTACCTATTCTTTATTCGTTTTCTTCACAGAACATCAATAACAGAAAATTATTTTAAGGCCCTTACTAATTTAGTTTATTATTATCGCACTAGGTTTATAATTACAACAATACAATATTATATAAATATATATATATATATATATATATATATATATATATATATATATATATATATATATATATATATATATACAGTATATATATATATGCATAAACATATAATGTAGGCCTATGAATGTATGTATATGCTCGGGCCCAATCCCCACTTTTCCTATATAGGTTTTTATTTTCTATTTTACTCTATTTTATTATTTTTTTGTTTTATTTTCTTGGGGGTGGCAGAGAGCGAGAGAGAGAGAGAGAGAGAGAATAGCTAAATACCATAATAATGCTTTGACCCGAGAGGTTGGACACCGACCCAAGTTCATCGACAGCTGTTCCATAGTGGAAACATTGGTTTTGGTTTAAGTAATTTGAAAACTGCTTAGAATTCTACCTCAATTAAGATGATCTGAACAAATTGTCTCTTCAAAAGTTTTTTTCACTAAGAATGTATTAACCCTTTTGCTGCGGGTGACGTTCTGGAATGTTTTGGTAAGTTACAGCAATTTCCAGGCTTTAAAAGCCTGTAAAAAACGTAAAAATGGAGTGACAGTGGGCGGGAGCATGAGGGGCCCACCTCCGACCCTCAGAGCACCGAGCGGCTCACTGAGCTAGGCTGTGTCTCGCGCGGGTCTCTCTCTGTCTCTCTCATAAGTGCAGCCAAGCGAGCGAGTGTTACATAATAGCGGGGTTCCCGCATTTCACTGGGATCACTGCGGGTGAACCAGACCACGTATACGGTCCGTTCTGGTGTCATTTTGAAGCTATTTTCCCCTAGTTTTCGGCAGAATACACTTCATTTAATGCAGATGCTTGATTTATCATTCAGGAGTGCCTGAATATGCCCTAAATAGCCCAAACAAGGTCGCAGCCAAAGGGTTAAACCATTTCATTATTCACTATTTAATATGAGGCTACCGGAGTATTATAGTCACAATATGCAAAGCTTGCTAATGAAGTTTTTGCATGCCGACGCCTAGAAACTCGAGGCCAACAGACCAGAGAGTCAATATATGAGTATTTTAGGCCCTAAAAAACTCATCATGATAGTAATTTACAGGCAGTGACAGCTGCTCAACAACGTGAAGAATCCATCAGAGATGCTTTTATCAGTGGACAAATATTATATTTGATCCGACAGTGGTTATTGGAGAATAAAACCCTAGATTTGGCCACTATAGATACATTGCTCGAAAATAGCTGGATCAGTCAAAACACCCGAAAGAAAGGCCCACAGAACGAAAGGACCAGGTGACCGAGCCAACCAGTTAAGACAGGCCGAAGCCCGCAGGGTTAAGCAGCTCAAAACCACACCTGCCTACCCCTTCTAAACACTGACCTTTCCCCCACCTCGCGTATACACTACCCCTCGTGTCCTACACCTCTACCTACATGATGATGAACATAAATACACCTTAAGTTAATACACCCATACCCTGTCCCTAAGTTAGGATATCAATATCAACATACCCTAAAATACCTTGTCTTGCCAGACTAAGTTTCTGAAGACCAATCGCCCCATAAATCTATGTATGTTCTTCCATCCGAGAAGTAATATGTTAACCCCTGTCTTGCCAGACTAAGTTTCTGAAGACCAACCACCCCCATAAATCTATGTATGTTCTTCCCAGGTTAAAACACTCATGCCCTGTCCCTAGGTTGAGCCAATGCCAACCAGTTCAGACAGGCCTAAATCTATGTATGTTGGACAAATATTATATTTGATCCGACAGTGGTTATTGGAGAATAAAACCCTAGATTTGGCCACTATAGATACATTGCTCGAAAATAGCTGGATCAGTCAAAACACCCGAAAGAAAGGCCCACAGAACGAAAGGACCCACCAACCAGTTAAGACAGGCCGAAGCCCGCAGGGTTAAGCAGCTCAAAACCACACCTGCCTACCCCTTCTAAACACTGACCTTTCCCCCACCTCGCGTATACACTACCCCTCGTGTCCTACACCTCTACCTACATGATGATGAACATAAATACACCTTAAGTTAATACACCCATACCCTGTCCCTAAGTTAGGATATCAATATCAACATACCCTAAAATACCTTGTCTTGCCAGACTAAGTTTCTGAAGACCAATCGCCCCATAAATCTATGTATGTTCTTCCATCCGAGAAGTAATATGTTAACCCCTGTCTTGCCAGACTAAGTTTCTGAAGACCAACCACCCCCATAAATCTATGTATGTTCTTCCCAGGTTAAAACACTCATGCCCTGTCCCTAGGTTGAGCCAATGCCAACCAGTTCAGACAGGCCTAAATCTATGTATGTTTTTTTCCCATCCAAGAAGTAATATGTTAACCCCCTGTCTTGCCAGACTCAGTTTCTGAAGACCAACCGCCCCCATAAAATCTATATATGTTCTTCCATCCGAGAAGTAGTATGTTAAAACCCCATGTCCTAATTGATAAGAAACTATGATACCCACGGGTACACCAGTGTATATAGAACCATTGTTCCTGTAAAACCTAGACAGAAATGACTGAAGATGTTAGCCACCATGCAGTAACTTTAATTCTTACCCCAACCAGTGATTGTATATACAACCCTCTTTTACCATTGTCTCGACGCATTTTCACCACGAAACAATACCGAAGCTACCCCTACGAACTGCCGTTTTCTTTGGTATATATGTCATAGAAAACGCAGTTCCCAGGAACAACTAGATCAGTAAGAAGTAGTGTCAGATTAACAGTGTCCATAACCATCGTATTGACGAGTAATAATACACCATGTTGTTCCCTACTTTCATCCACAGTCAAGCACACACCTACAGTTAACCTCCTCTTCCCCACAGCCCCACAGTCCACATGATTCTATCCTTTCCAGACTCATATACCACCCCATATTGCTCATCTCCCGGTAGTGTTTGGCTAACATACTTTCCCTGTCATTAACCCCCAAGCTCCGATACCAACTGTAGTCTAATACCACGCCTACGCCCAGAGACCTTAGGGTCAAACTTCCACGTAGCCCCCCTTAACCCTCTCCCTCTCGTTAACCCCCCACGCTCCTCGACTCCTTTCCGACCTAGCCTCTCCACCATACCTCCTGAATATCCTTGATTTTTCCGTTGCTAACATTCTCAAACCTTTTATATATATATACTCCTATCCAGCCTACCTTCCCTTAGTAGGACGGAACAACATTAGAACTTTACTAACCCTTTGCATGCCATCTATTCCCTCACAACCCATTCACAACCCTGTACCAAATGATCGTCAGTGCGAGGCTAGCCGCCTCGCCAGTGACTAACTTCTATTGCCATACTTCCATATAAATGTGGCAGAGTTAGCAACCCAGTCTCCACCACATCCAGCAAGCCATGCAATTAACAACCCAACCGATTAAACCAGCTAGTCAAGGCACCTTCGGTTTTGGTATTACAAACACCCACATCTGTCTCATAAACAGAGAGTTATTACAAACACTTGTGATATGGCAAGCCCCTAGCCACAGCCGCCGGACGACCATCACAGAGAGAGGGCACGCACCTACCCTTTTTACCCACCCGAGGAGGGAGACACCCACCCCTGCGGAGGTATACCTGACCCCTGTTTTGACTTCCGGGTCATTGCCAGGCAGCACAGGAATTCTTCCTATCAATGAACTAACCATGCATGACTAACCCCTTTACTAACCTCTATTAACCCCCAATAACCCATTCACCTTTCTTGCATACTCTGATAACCAAATTAGCACCTCCGCTATACCATAGAATGAAGACTGAGCAATGTAAGAGAGACGCTCCTATCACAGCTGTCCCAGTCCTCCTCGCAAAGTAGATCCAGTCTCCCTCCCCTCAATACTTCCAGTATAGCCAAAATAGTACCTCTTACTAAGGCTCAGTTATATCACATCATGAAGGCCCCCTATAGCCATGTGCCACAACAGTAATCACCACCTTACCTAGTCCCCGTATCTATTGATAGCTCAAATAATATTTAAAGACTCGAGATCCCTATGGCCTACAGGGTCCAAAACCGAGCCTATAAACCCAGCTCCAGCCCCTAGTAAAATCAGTTGAAAGATAGACACCAACCAGTGGCTGGCCCCCTTAAGTTGACCTCTAGCTCTGCCCTTGTGTTGTTCCTGAGCATTGAGTTCCAGAGCCGGCAGACTCCGTGGCAGATTTGAGATAGAAGCATCTGTCCACGTACAAGAAATCTACGTGCACCTTATAACCTTCACACACCAGTGGGTATATAAGCGTGTAGCCAGCAACGATCGCCAAGAGATCCGTCTTGAGAACTTCCTACATATGGACCCCCTTGGACGGCCGCGGAACCAGTCGTTAGCCCCCAATATCACGGACGCAAAATAACCAGGACCAGACCAACCAAATACTACCCAAGATTCACTTTATTAGTACTACAGTGTTACAGTACTATTTAGAGACTCGCTTATTAATATTTCTATGAAGTGGCTATATCTTTGCCCCAGTATAATTCACATATAACCATTCCATTAGGAAGTGTTAAGCGTATCAGTGTTCATTAACCCTCTCCGACATATGACGTGATTTTCAGCCTATTTGGGATACTTCAAAACCTTTGTTACCATCAGGGGTATTTAGAAACCTTTAGTTTAGTTACTTCAACCTCTGCAGTTGTCTTCTGAGTTAGCTGTGGGCAGAAATCTAATTTTGGAGAGGTAATTATAAGAGTGAGAGAACTCTATTTCTTATTGCTAATCTGGCAACCTCAGCGTCATATGAGTCTGAAGGGGTTAATTAACAGGCGACATTAACTCTCGTAATTACCCCGATCCAGATATTATTACATAGAAGTAAAACCCTAGTGATATCTAACGTTCGCCCACTGATTTGCGTTCTACGTATTTCTGCTATAAGAATATAAAACTTAGATCAGTACCCCCCTGAGGTTACTAGAATTCTCGTGCTCTAAATATACGCGTGTCTAATCTAGTCTGTGAACTACTACTCGTGCACCAGAACTGCCAGTAATAAATTTAAATAGTGAAATTGAATCTATAAGTAACATTGATGGCTTCCAGTATATAAACTTGCGAACAAAGCCAGTGATCAGAAGAGTATACCTGAACGTTGGAAGTGGGAGACCTAGGCTCCATCCAGATCCACTAATGCTAGTTGTTCAATTCTATCATTTGTCTTGTACGAGTATTCATACCTTCTTATGCTTCCTATTAATCATCCTCAATAAACGTGATCGTGTGTCTTGTTACCGTGTGTTTATTTTGTGTTCTCTATTCCTCATACCTTGTTTTGTGCATGCAGCCTTATATACCCAGTCAGTTAGAACCCACATTACCCAAGTTAATCCTGTAGAAAAACAGGGCATAACAATAATTAAACATAATATCATAATATCCCCCCAAGACACTGCAATCAGCCGAATGAGATAGTGTTAAGAAATTGTGACACTAATTCATCCCGTGAAACGTACTGATATCATGAATAGAGAGAGAGAGAGAAGGGGGAGGGGTGGGGGGGGGGGGGAATACACGGGACAATATGGGGGAATACACGGGACAATATGGGGGAATACTTATCACGATTATGAAAGGGCATCCTGTCTTTACTCTAGCCGAGAGTCGGAAACATAGCTTGACAGTTTTCATGATTTCGCACAGTATCTGTAGTTTACAGGCACGCACACACACATATAGCCTATAGGTAATTTTTTCGATTTACACATGCGCTAGTTTTCCAGACCAAACATGTTTTTTCTACTGTTTTTCATATGATTCGTGCGATTATAGCACCCATTTGTTGCGGAAATGTCCCGTTTTGGCCATACCCCATCACCCCAACAATTTCCATATATTTGCCATTAACTTAACCTAACAACCTAACCTAACTTGGCGGCCAGACCCCCGCTGGTATTAGCATTTATATAAAGGATGACAAAATACTAAAATTACGGGGGTAAAGGGGAAAAATAGATCTCCACTGATTCAAGATGGCCGCTATTCCCGTATAAACTCACATAGCCTAGTCTAATAAAAATAATTGCATTTTCACAGGTAATGGCATATATAATAATGTATAATTCATAAAAAATATTGTGTATATGTTACAAAGATTGGGATATTTTGCGCATGTGCTAATCGAAAATAAATCCCATATATATATATATTCTGACATACGGAGCCCTGTATGTTAATTTAAGAGTTAGAATTAGAGTTGAAGGAGCCAAATTACCCAAGCGGCGAAGCAAACTAGCGAGCGAACTAGCGAGTGGGGAAACCAGCTCGCCGCATACCAGCAAACAAGCCTTCACACCTGCGTGCGTCATAGGGGACCCTGCAAACTACCCGACGCTATGACGTATGATCGACGCCAGGAGCTGTGAATGGACCAGGCACCTGTTATGCAACTCGAGGAGCTGTGATTGGAGCGGGCACCACCCCCCGCCTCCTGATTCGTTCCTACACCATCATTGTTTAGTATATAAGACCCGAGTTGTGGGCATTCAAATTAGTCTCATTTGGAGTTGGGGAAGGTGAACTTGCAGCTGGAGGAAGACGGGGTGAAGTATTATAATGGGATTGTGACGGTCAGTCAGATTATATAAGTGTGTGTTAAGTGTGTTCGGTGTAAACACTTACGTTATGTTGGTTAGTGAGATATGTGATTGGGAATTAACGTTAACGCTACTATTATGTGCTTAACTATTTGATTGCGAATTAACGTTAACGCTACTATTATGTACGTAACTATTTGATTGGGGATTAACGTTAACGCTACTATTATGTACTTAACTATTTTAGTTGACTAACTTGTGGACTAAAGCAACTCTTTAAGTAATTGGGTTATGATGAAAGTAATACTATTGTTTTATATTAATACTTACGAGTTCTTTCATTTTCTTTGAATTAAGCTTACATTGCTTAACCCGGCAAGCGCGATAGGCCTCACGGAAGGCTTCCTATAGGGAACGCGATAGGCCTCACGGAAGCAAGACCATAAAAAAATCCTTCCAAAAAAAAAAAGGGCCTATCAAAACAAAGGATTTTGTCTCTAGGTGAGATAATTCCCCTCTAGTACTCATCCATGTGTTTCTCACCCCTCCCCCTCCCCTCCTTCCCCACCTTATTCCCCCCCCCCCCCCCCCCCCCATTATCACCTATTTTTCCTCTTATTATCATCATTTATCGGTTATTTTTCTCTCCCGCGATAATGTAGCACAAGTGGGTTGCATAAAAGATCGTTATGCAACACCCAGACACCGGCACACACCGCCCCGCTCGTCTCAGTTGACTCCCAGACAGCGAGAGGGGAGGGCTGCCTGTGGCTCTCTCTCGCCTGAGATTATGACCGGGTGGCCAATATCTTCGTTTTTCACCACCCAAATGCTTTTGGGTGATGCTTTTTGGGTAGCACTCTTGAAGGTTCATATATACATCATATATGTAAAATAAAAGCATACCGAAAACAAATAATGCTTTATATTGTAAATATAACGAATTCTGTCAGAATCCAGGGCTAGAAATGCACAAATAACTACCCTAGCACCTAGGTCTATATCGCGCTTGTCAGGTTAACGGTGCTTAGTACGGTGATGCTATTGTCTCATATTAGTAATATCGCCTTAGACTAACATGGCTGCGTTAATATTACTTCTAGTGATTTCTTAAGCTGAAGAAAATTCTTTTAGCTTCAAAATATTATTTTTGCTTTTCATATTATTTGAGTGAGACTTGAATCGAATCTATGAAGCGATCCTGTAACTTAATTTACTCATAATCAAACCTCAATGTTACGTGGTTAAGAAATACATTTAACTAATTATTAAATATATATCTAACTTTTTATGTGACTTTGATATTAATCCTGATGATAATAATAATATAATACTGTTAACGTAAGACAAGAACCAAGAATAATTACATTAAATATAAATAAAAGGACATATAAGAAAACTATCTATTCATTTCAAAAAGGGTAAGAGACAGAAATATTCTTACTTTAATATTTATCTTTCAAGACTTTTTATAAAATTAATAGTCCTTCTTTAGCTATAACTTATTCGGTTCATAACCATAGCCTACTAAGCTTCGGTTAAATAATAATTCTTTATAAATACTACATGACTTTAATTAGTTTCAGTATTGTTCATAATTAAAGAGTATCAGTCAATAAAGGATACTAAGTCCTAAGATCCAAAAGGAAAGGAAGCAACAACAGGAAATAATTTTATTAGATTTTACTTTTGTTTTGCCTTCAGCTGACTGATACCTTAATATATATCTCTGTGCTCTCTAGATTCATCAAGTTAACCACTTGAGGATCAAGATACGTAACAATATATATATATATATATATATATATATATATATATATATATATATATATATATATATATAGAGAGAGAGGGAGATGCTTTTCCTTTACCCGAAACTTTACAGGGGACTCCCTATTGTGATGTCCTTATCTACTGACCTTTCACACCGACATATATATAGAACCATCATCTACCAATGACCAGTTACTTCTGGCCTGGACACGAACATAGAAAAGCAGTTCTTTACAGGCCTATACAGTACAGTTCTTTAGTAGGTAAACAATTGGGATATCTTCAAATAAACATACACTTTCGATCTCCCTGACTTAAGCACTTGCTTTCAATACCAAATCTTGATTCCAAAGATTCCAGTAATTTGTCATTGGAAGGTTATATCACAGTTAACAGTCTTCTAGCTATTTATTTGTATAAAAACTTTTGATCCTGAAGTAACTCTATAACTTCACCATGTCGTATCAACAATCTACATCCTCAAGATCAATAGGCTATGCTTCGCATACAAGCTTGCAGTCCAGTCAGCTCTCGTACTCGAATAGTCAATATACCATGGCAGGAGACATGTCAATAAGTCAATATTATAACTATGGTTTTGTAGATGATGCCAGAAGTGTTGACATCAATACAGGCAGTGTTTATATCAATGAAGGCTACTCTTGGGGTTCATCAAGTAATATATTGTCAGCTCCACACGTCTCTGTTCTTCAGCTCAATAGTGGAAACAATTGGTCGGAGGAGGGGGAGTCCGAATCATGGAGACGGAGAGAGTCTTCCAGTAGTTGGGGTAGAGACAATGTAAACAGTGATGTCAGAGGAGAGGAGTGTGACGATGTTAGTGCGTGGAGCTTGGACACTATCAGACAGGTGGCCTCAAGTCTGCACAGAGCCACTCAGCCTGGCAATCCTCCATCTGCTTGGGGGACCACATGTACGACCTCTTCTACACAAACTCTCCAACACCGTAAAAGCGAGGTCAGTAATTTAGCCTGGGACAACGCCAACCCCCTTATCCCAGAAAGTTTGTGCCAAGGTCAGACAATAAGGGCAGAGAAGAAGAAAGACAATCATAAATCAAGAACAAGGAAAATAGGCGGACAAGATTCACAAATAAAGTCGAAGATGTACCAGCTACCGCCCCAGGAGGACCCCGAGAAGGAGAGGAAGAGACTGCGAGCCATCAATCGTTGGGAAATCAGACAGAAGAAGGGGCAGGAGGAGCAGGAACTGAATCACTACCTGCACCACACTACTGCTGAAATAACCAGACTGAAGCAAGAGAAACTTAGACTGCATCGAGAAGTGGAACTGTTGGAGAATCAGCTGGCCAATACTCTCACACTCTCTCATCAACATCACCACTCATTAAGGTAGGGGAGAGCGGTGATAGTTCGGACGGAAGGATGGTTCGGACAGTGCATTTCCTGAGAAACGTATGGGACCTAAGGCCCCGAGATTTTGCGTGAAACTGCGAGAGTTTGTCTACTTTCATCACGCGTGATTTGGTTCCTACATCAGCTACACTTTTTAATGCAGGTCCGATTTTATGGTTTTTTGCACTTCCTATGTAATATTTTCACTTTATATCGTAAGCTCTACCTCCATGAATATGTCAACCAGCGAAATATGCATTATTATGGTGAAACTATGTTGTATGCCGAAGATATTGACGTAAATAACAAATGCTGAAGTCGCTTGTGTGAACGTTGAGCGTACCCATCAATTAACTATATAGATTCGGGATCATTCGGACAGTTGAGGGTGGTGATAGTTCGGACCAGTCCGAACCATCCTTCCCACTAATTACCAAAAATTAACTTATCAATTGATAACACTACTTCTTGTAAACATCTATATTATGAACACATAGTGAAACACAACTCTTAATATCCATCAGGGAATAATATATTTATATATTATTATGTATTTATCTGTGTTAATACAATATAATATAAAGTAAGTCAATTATGTAATTTATTTGAAGTAACATAGTCCTAATCCATACCTATAATATTGTTTATACAAATAAAGGTACTGTATGTTTATTTGATTTATGGATAAGTAGCCTACATTATCCATAATTCTGGTTAAGTATAATCAATTTTTTTTTCAATATTATTTGTTTACAAATATGAAGAGGTTAATTTCGATTATGAAGTTTAATTTTGTATTTTAGCAAAATAAAATGTCTTTGAATTGATAAATTCTTGTTTTTAGCAAATCCAACTCACATAATTTTAAGATTATGCCAATTAATATACGTGACCGAACCATCCCACCCTTCTGACCGAACCATCACCACTGGTAGGGAAGGTTCGGACGATTTAGAAACTTGTGTTTCGGGAACTATAGCTCAAAACTGAAAAGCGCTAAGGGTTGAAATAATTAGGCTAAAGAACCAAATAACGAAGCAACATTTTAACATCAACTAGATTATACTGGTGCTTAAACCTGAATTTCTACAAATATTAAAAAAAAAAAAAAATCCGAAGTATCACCGCTCTCCCCTACATCCCTCTCTCTCTCTCTCTCTCTCTCTCTATATATATATATATATATATATATATATATATATATCACAATGATGATTTATTAACTACCGGTACTAGTCTAATCATAATGGCCAGTCTAGAAAGTCGATCAATCTCTCACAACTCGAAAATTAATATTTCATTTGGGAGGGAAGAGTCAAACAGTGAATAGATGTTGCGATTTACAGCCCGTTTGTGAAACATATCGTCACGACTATCCCAGGTCGTCCCTCGTTTAACTAACTTTCCACATTTAAGTAAATTATTGAGATATGTTTGTGAAGTTACTCACGGTTATTTTCTTTCATGGGACGTCGAGGTCACCCACTGGAAAGGAAAACACAATCGTTTTGGACTGGATATTATATGGCTATATTCAATGTTATGCCCTGTTTTTCTACAGGTTTAACTTGGGTAATGTGAGTTCTAAATTGACTGGGTATATAAGGCTGCATGCACAATACAAGATATGAGGAATAGAGAACACAAAGAAACACATGGTAGCAAGTTACATGATCACGTTTATTGATATACCACTGCAGAATACTTGTGTAAGACAATATAATAGAATTGAACAACACTAGCATAAGTGGATCTGGATGGAACCTAGTCTCCCACTTCCAACGTTCAGGTATTAATCTTCTGATCACTGGCTTTGATTTCACAGGTTTATATACCGAAGACCATCAATGTTACTTATAGATTCATATTCACTGTTAGATTTATTACTGGTAGCTCTGGTGCATAAGTAGTAGTTCACAGACTAGATTAGACACGCGTATTTTAGAGCACGGGAATTCTAGTAACCTCAGGGGGTACTGATCTAAGTTTTATATCCTTGTCTCAGAAATACATAGAACGCAAATCAGTGGGCGAACGTTAGATATCACTAGAGTTTTAATATCTGAATAAGGTAATTACGAGAGTCAAGGTCGCCTGTTAATTAAAGAGCACTGATCGCTTAGTACGTCCCAAATGGAATGGTTAAGTATGAGTTACACTGGGCAAGGTCTTAGCCACTTCGTAGAAATATTAATTAGTGAATCTCTAAACAGCACAGTAATATGTAGTACTGCTAAAGGGAATCTTGGGTAGTATCTGATGGGTCTGGTCCTGGTTATCTTGCGTCCATGATGTTGGGGGCTAACGACTGGTTCCGCGGCCGTCCAGGGGGCCATATGTGTGAAGTTCTTCAATACGTGGGCAGGTCCTTCTATCCAAATCTGCCACGGAGTCTGCCGGTTCTGGGATCTCACTCCGGAACAACACAAGGGCAGAGCTAGAAATTAAGCAGGGTAGTGACCCCTGGTTGGTGTCTAGCTTTCAACTGATTTGACTGGGGGCGGGAGTTAGATTTATAGGCTCGGTTCTGGACCCTGTAGACAGTAGGGATCTCGAGTCTTATGGACTTAATTGAGCTCTCAATAGATATGGGGACTAGGTAAGATGGTATTTACTGTTGTGGCACAGGGCGATAGGAAGCCTTTATATTTTCATATAACTGAGCCTTAGTAAGAGGTACTATTTTGGCTATACTGGACGTATTTAGGGGAGAGACTGGATCTACTTTGCGAGGAGGATGGGGACAGCTGTGATAGGAGCGTCTCTCTAGATTGTTCAATCTTCATTCTATGGTATAGCTGAGGTGCTAATTTAGTGATCAGAGCATGCAAGAAAGGTAAATGGTTTATTGTGAGGTAATAGAGGTTAGTAAAGGTGTTAGTCATTCATGGTTAGTTCATTGATAGGAAGAATTCCTGTGCTACCTGGCAATGACTCGAAAGTCAAAACAGGGGCCAGGTATACCTCCGTGGGGGTGGGGGTCTCCCTCCTCGGGTGGGCAAAAAGGGGGAGCTGGGCGCCCTCTCTCTGATATAGTCGTCCGGCGGCTGTGGCTAGGGGCTTGCCATATCACCAGTGTTTGTAATAACCCTCTGTGTATGAGACAGATGTGAGTGTCTTTAATACCAAAACCGAAGGTGCCTTAGCTAGCTGGTTTTACTCGGCTGGTTGTTAATTGTAGGTTTTGCTGGATATGGTGGAGACTGGGTTGCTAACTCTGCCACATTTATCTGGATGTATGGCAATAGAAGCTAGTTACTGGCGGGGCGGCTAGCCTCGCACCGACGACCATTGGGTGCAGGGTTGTGAATGTGTTGTAAGAGAATAGATGGCATGCAAGGGGCTAGTAAAGTTCTAATGTTGTTCTGGCCTACTAAGTGAAGGTAGGCTGGATAGGAGTATATATATAAAAGGTTGGAGAGCGTTAGTAACGGACAATTCAAGGATCTTCAAGAGGTATGAGAGAGAGGCTAGGTCAGACAAGAGTCGAGAAGCGCGGGTGTCTTAATGAGAGGGGGGGGGAAGAGTTCAAGGGCTACAGGGAAATTTTGCCCCTAAGGTCCCTGGGCGTGGGGGTGGCATTAGGCTACAATTGATATGGAAGTTTGAAAAGGCAGTAGAATACGTTAGCCAAATGCTACCGGGGAATGCAACTATGGGGTGGTATATGAGTCTGGAAAAGATAGAGTTATGTGATCAGTCAGAGGGTTATGGATACTATTAGTTGGCCCTGGGAACTGCGTTTTCTATTAAATATAAAATACCAACCACAGCGGCAGTTCGTAGGGGTACTTAGTTATTGTTTCGGGGTACTTATGACAGATACTGATAACCAGGTTATCTTATATAATCTCTGGTTGGGGTAAGAGGTGTAAGACACGAAGTAAATTGGCGTAGTGTGGACTGTGGATACGAAGGAGGCAAGGGGAAGACGTATGACAATTGTGGAAAGTAAATGGAAAAAGGTGAACACAATGGCGGATAAAATACTTAACCTAAGGATTGCATACATCGATGAACGATGACATTATAGTCGTCGTCCTAATAAGGTGATGAAACCTGGTTGATCTGTACTTGGCACAATACGACACAAGGACACTGCCGCTATGTCGCATCAATGCTGGTGGCAGTTAATATTATAGACTTAGTTACTAGAGGAACAATGCAAGGGGTGACTGAGCACGGGTTACACATATCTATACTCGTCATGGAAAATGATATAAGAGGTCTAGAGACAAGCGTGGGTGTTTGAACTTCTAAGATATATAACATCTACTTCTCGGATGCAAGAACATACATAGATATAATTATGGCTGTCTGATGTGTTGGCATTGGCTCAACGTCGGGACAGGCATGGGTGTTTTTAATATGAATGTATATTCCTGTTCATCATCTTTGTAGCAAGGACAGTGCCGCTATGTCGTATCAATGCTGGTGGCAGTTAATATTATAGACTTAGTTACTAGAGGAACAATGCAAGGGGCGACTGAGCACGGGTTACACATATCTATACTCGTCATGGAAAATGATATACGGGGTCTAGGGACAGCGTGGGTGTTTTAACTTCTAAGATAGATAACATCTACTTCTCGGATGCAAGAACATACATAGATATAATTATGGCTGTCTGATGTGTTGGCATTGGCTCAACGTCGGGACAGGCATGGGTGTTTTTAATATGAATGTATATTCCTGTTCATCATCTTTGTAGTTAGGAGTGTAGGACACGAGGGGGTTAGTGTACGTGAGGTGTGGAAAATGGTCAGTTTAGAAAAGGTAAATGGGTGTGTCCTGGAGCTGTTTAGCCCTGCGGGCTTGGGCCTGTCTGGAATGGCGGGCTCGGTCAGCTGGTCCTTTCGTTCTGTGGACCTTTCCTTTGGTGTTTCTGTGTGGTGTTCGTTCATGGCTTCTGTGGTGGGCTTCTCGTTCTGGGGCATTTTATTCAATATTATTATCGTCAATAATTATAATTAAATATGAAACAGATTATTTATCATAAAATGGAACGCGAACGATCATAAACTTACGGGGTGGTTTTTGGAGGTCATACTTCATAACGCCTATCCATCAAATAACAGCCTGTCCTATACCTACTGGCCAGCGGAATAACACACGGGCACTTATCTGTGGTAGCGATAGCCTACTGGACTATAGTACAGTCTTGGTGGACCATATGGTAATTTGTAGTTAATGTTGACTCCAGTTCAGTGATAAACTCGTAAGTCGTTCACCACGAAAAAATACACTCAATCCCGCATATAGTTAACACTTAGTAAAGCAAAGCAAGTTGATCCGTTGAGTGCTGGTAATAGACTAACCCTTTTCTTCTTGGCGCGTAAAAGTTATCAGGTAACCTGCCTCATTATTTCACTGTTTCGATTACCGGTATGTAGCCTATCATTCATTCGATCCCGTAAATAATGAGACTATATTATGAATAAATTAAAGAGTCATAAGTATTGACTATATAAACAAGTGAATCATTAATTGGCAACGTAAGTAATATTTATGTACTGTACGGTAACTTTAGTATATATTAAGTAATTATATTTTATAGACACCCAATATGGTAAAACTGATACATAAACTAAGATTATTTAGATAAGTTAATATTAAACAAACTACCCACCATTGTGTATTTACAACAAATATATACAAATTGTGTAACTGCTTCGAGCAGTGTATCAGTGCGTGTAATTCTGTGGAAATAGTTTCCACACCGTTTGCTCCAGGCCTCCCTGAGTTACAAGAAGAGGTAGGGGTGACGATAGACTCGTTATAATGAGTAGACATCTACCTAACCTAAGGTCACCTAAGGTTGTGTTCGCCACTCTTCTAGTGGCACCTAGGAGCGCACCACCCCTCGTTCTGGGTGGTGATTTGGTGCAACAGACTATTCGAAGGGGCAGCACGCTCCCCTGCGAAGATGGGCTCGTCTAGCACTTTTTTGTCTTGACGTTTAAAATGCCCCAGAACAAGAAGCCCACCACAGAAGCCACGAGCGAACACCACACAGAAACACCCGGAAGAAAGGTCCACAGAACGAAAGGACCAGCTGACCGAGCCAGCCATTTCAGACAGGGCTAAGCACCTCCAGGCCGCACCTAAACCTGTAGAAAAACAGGGCATAACAACGTTTGCAATGGTGCTCCGTGGGTCATAAGTTCATAACACTATCAAATTTCCGGGATTGTCTGTGTATTACAAGTCATATAAAATTCTACATAATGCAAATAATACTTGTAATTGTATCTAAATGAATGGATAATTCACAGAGTTGCCCACATTAATTTGGATACACTCCATGGCTTTATGAATGGAAGGATAATTAGTAGGATTGAATTGGAAGTGAATTTTCTTACCCAGTAGTTAAATAATATGACCAATTAACTGCTTTATAGGGACTGAAGTTCTCGAAATGAGGTTCCAGTCTCGAATTTCTTTTTTGACTTGTGCTGGCTTAATAATCCTAAAGGGTTGGTAGCCTATAAAGTCCTATTGCAAACTATTATTCCATGTCAACCATATTACGTTTCCTTCCAAACATAAAATCACTGAGTGAATACAAATTAATATTGCCAAATGTACTAATAATAATGTATAACCTTATCAAATTACAACCTGTCTGGGGAACTACAACAACACCCATAAATTAATTCTTATGGGATCTTCACACTCGCAGACTATATAATATTTCAACTGATAATGTATGTTTACTCAAATGTAATCTGCTTTTTCTTTCAGGTAAATCATTGAATACAAAATCTGGAGGCAAGAGCTGAACCAAAACCACCTTTACAGAGGCTGAACACAAGCAAGCAAAATACGGACCTCTCAGGTGAAGGTATTGAGGGATAACTGCTGTACTTCATGAGGGTTCCCAAATGAAAACACAAAATACAACTAGATCCGTTCTCAAAAGTCGCTAGAATGCTGTTAGACAGTAAATCAAGAATAATCTAATAAGGAGAAAGGTCTTAAACGGGTTCCCAATTGATCCCTAGTTTTTTACACTGAATGTATAGGTCACCCAGAACCCTATCTATAACGAGTCAAAGCTATAAGTACACTGAATGTATAGGTAACCCAGAACCTTATCTATAACGAGTCAAAGCTATAAGTACACTGAATGTATAGGTAACCCAGAACCTGATCTATCTTGAGTTAAAAGTTATTATACCAACGCTGAATTTATAGGTATCCCAATCCATTATCACAATAAAGTTTTTATACCTACCCTGAATATATAGGTAACCACACTCTATAATACATTAAGATTCAAAGCTATCATACCTACCCTGAATATGTAGGTAACCCACACTCTATAATATAAAAAGATGCAAAGCTATCATATCTACCCTAAATAGCCTATATAGGTAACCCAGGTAATCACAAGTCTGAGTTAATTTACTGCATACTGTAGCCTACCTATTGTGAAATTTTAGGTATCCCTGTTTTATATGAATCAAGAGACTTATTGTGGGCCTTTGTAATGTTCCCTTTGGAGTACAAGTTTATCAAATCTCTCTCCGGATATAACCAAATCCGGTATGTATAAAGGAGTACAAAGGAGTACAAAGGAAATCAAGCAACAACAGATCTAGTGACCCTTCTAGGCTGCTTGTCCTCCAAAACACTGAGGATCAAGTGTCCAATCAGTGGTTTAGAGTGGGTAAGGGAACATTGGAAAGGGAACTACTGCCCTGCCACTAACGTGGCAGGACTAGGAAGTTAGTAGGGGACATATGGGTTAGTAACTGAGGGGAGGATAAAATAAAGTTATTCATTTACAAACGCAGTCAGTCGCGGGTTTGATGCGAGATATTTGTCTAGGCGGAATTTAAATGAATCAACGGTATGTGTGTATGTTATTCACTTGCTTGTTCGTCAAGGGGAATCCACGCAATGCGAGCTAAGCTCATTATTATCGCGCCTCCTTAACTGGGAATGTATTGCGTGAAATGCATGTTAAGTGTTTATGTATCGTTGGAATGGCTGTGGATGTGTGTGTAGTCTGTATTTTAGCCAATTGGCGACATCTGGAAACGAAGGCTTAGGGTTAATCTGTACGGTACCATTCTCACTACGGTACCAGTCTCACCCGAAGGCTTAGGTTGACCAGTAGCTTAGGTTGACCAGTACGATACCCATCTCACCTTGTAACCGATCACCAACCCCAGATGGGACGTCACAACTTCGTCCACTTACACCAGGTTCCTATTTATACTGCTAGGTAAACAGAGGCTACACCGTTAAGAGACTTGCCCAAATGTCTCTTCCCCGCCCGGGTTACGAACCCGGGACCTTCTGGTTGTGAGCCAGACGCGCTATCAGTTACGCCACGGGGAGGTATGTGTGTGTGTGTGTGTGTGTGTGTGTTGTGTAGTGTGTATGTTTGTTAATGTGTTATGTGTGTATATGTGTGATTATTTGTTTGCTTGTGTCTAATACTGGGTCTTTATGTGTTCTGTTAATTATATTTGTGTGTTACTCAGTTACTCAGTTACTTGTTCGTCAAGGGGAATCCACGCAATGCGAGCTAAGCTCATTATCATCGCGCCTCCTTAACCCGGGAGCTGCGGGGAGACTCATAAGAGTTCCCCCGGCGCACTGCGGGGAGACTCTTATGAGTGAGTGAGAAAAAAAAATCAACTTTTGACATCGATTTTTTTTTTTTTTTTTTTTTTGGCCCCTGGGCCATGCAAAATCTCAGTCCTCTACCTCCCCTCCTTCCCCACTTTCCTCCTCTCCTTCAGTTATCACCTATTTTCCCTGTTATTCCCTTATTCTGAGGTATATTTTCGTGCTAACATTAGCGAGTTGCAAGCAGGGTGTTGTCATCACTGATGGCAAGCGAGTGCAAGAGAGAGAGAGAGAGTATCGATCGACTGTGTCTCAGTGGCCTTGGGGGAAATTGGCGGGAAAGCAGATTGCCTCACCCATACATTATACAACTCGCGGGCTATATCTCCGATTTTGACCATCCAAACGCTGTTTTCACTCGTTTTATTGTTGTTTCAGGTTAATACCTTTATAATCAACCCATAATAGGCGCATATGGATAAGTATTAATGCTATTAATGGCACAATGAATATTTTAGTGACGGAAACACCTCAAATACTTCAGCACAGGGGGACGTTTCCAATTACCCCCATGCGCACTTCAGAGGTTAACTGGGAATGTATTGCGTTAAATGCATGTTAAGTGTTTTATGTACTGTTGGAATGGCTGTGGATGTGGATTTATTTGTGTAAAGTGATTACTGTACTGTGCATTTCTATGCTATGTGTGTGGTGTGTGTATGTTGTGTGTGTGTGGTTTTTTTTTATACATATGTTTTGTTTTGTATTATAATAATAGTAATACAATGCGTTTTAACAATGGATGGTAAATAAAACCCGAAAAGTTAAATTTTTTATCGTATACAGTATATGTTTATTCAGTTATATATTGTTATTTTTATGTCTATATTTATTTATTTATGATCTGGCTTTGCATTTGGAGGAGAGTTGCAATGTCTGGTAATTGAATGTGTGGTGGTGGTGCCTCCAGTGAGGGTTCTTGTGAAGAGCATCTGTATGGGCTGGGTTTACTCTGGCCACCTGGAATGAAAGAAAATAGGTTCAAGCTATGTACTGAATATGAATTAATTCGTAAAAGATATTGCACATATATCACTTAATATGCATATGAATAAATTAATAGCTTATAGTTTAGTTTGGTCATGGAAGTGAAGTGAAAGGGATACCTGATAGTGGAAGATCACCAATGGTTTGAGAAAAGACAGTTGGATAATATAAAGGTGCGTTGCTGGGGCTGCTAGACAATGTTTGCTACTTGGGAGATAATATTTCTACCTGTGTTGAGGCCGAAGCCGCCACCATCGCCAAAGTTAGATGAGGCTGGGGAACGTTTAGAGAACTGCTTCTAATTATAACCATGTGAAGACTCTCACTCCTCTTAAAGGGAAATGTGTGCGCGTCGCGTATTTGAAGCGCAATGACCTATGCTTCAGAAACGTACGTGGCCGGTTAAAGAGGAGGATATAAAGAGAATGGAATGTAACATAATTAAAATGGTGACATGGTTGTGTGTGTGGAGCCAAACTGCAAGATAGGATATCAAATTAGGAGTTCAGGAGATGGACTGGTATCAAGAATATCAGTGATGAAATGCATATAATAAGCAGGCTAGGATGATTTGTATATGTAGAGAGGATGGATGAACGGGTAAAAATATGCAGGATCGTGAACGTAAAGGGAGCTACAGCAAGGGGGAGACCTATAAAGAGACGTGGGATCAGACCATATGTTCCGATCTCAAATTAACAAAACCTGACAAGTGATGCATCTCTGAAAAGAGTTGCCTGGAGTGTACCATTAGGACGTGAGACTGAAAATACTCCTCGTGTAGAACACTTGGTTTTTAAAGATATGTATGTATGTATTTATGCATATTTCAGAAATATTTATCATGAATGTCATTATTTTGGTTAAGTTAATATATTTCAAACTGATTTACTTTTTAGACATTATTATCTACATAATGTTGCGTAGGCCTATAGTTACAATATAAACAATTAACATATATGAATGTAGTGTAGTGTATTGCCTTACCATTGAGAATATCTGTGATCTTGGAGGAAATGAAGCAACTAGCCAGTTGATGTTTCAAGATGTCCACTCTATGGCGTCGCAAAGCAGCTTCTTGTCTCAGAGAAATAACTTCGCTTTTGGTCTCTTCAAGGCAGCGTTTCAATTCCTTCTCTTGTTGTTCCTCCTGTTGTCTTTTCTTCCACTGTTTGATGGCTCTGAGTCTCTTCTTCTCCAGCTGGGGGTCCTGCTGGGGCGGCAACTGGTACATCTTCAGCTTACGTTGCTGTGGTTCCTCACTACTCGAGCCAGGGACAGACATCGAGGAATGCACTGACTGTTTCAAACACTCATAAACTGGGCTCTGTAACTCAGGACTGCCCAATGATCTACTAAGTAGGTCATCTGTGGTTACTGGCTGAAATATGAGCTCACTCTCAAGACTTCCTGATTCAGAACTACTCCATGAGCTAAGACGTGAGTCATGTGTGCTTACTGCATAACCGAGGGACTCACTAAATGGACTTTGTAACTCAGGTTTGTTCCATGGTCTGGGAGATGCGCAAAGTGTGCTCGACGACTGATCCAACAGCATATTATCGTGGCTTTTTGAGACGGAAATATCCACTAAACTTCCATTTGCTTCCCAATTTGATGCTACCTGACTGTTATGATCCCTCGGCAAAAGAAGAGAAGTCGATCTTGAGACAGACAGGTGGGGGTCACTATGGAAGGCCTGGTGTAGATCCGAGGCCACCCTTCTGATGGTGTCTAGACTCCAGGTGCTCACGTCATCCAGTACCTCACTTTCACCTACACTGTCTCCCCCATCAATACTTCCTTCACAGTCTTTAAAAACTCCATCTCTCTTTCTCCAGGCTTCCTGATAATCTTCACTGAACCCATCCTTTACATGGCTGAACTTGATGGCAGATTCTATTGGTGGCGATACATTTGGTGATGAGTCCCATGAATATCCATCAGAATCATGTTCACATAAGTAATTGTCATTGATGACAGCACTGCCAAGTACGAGCCCTTGTTTGCTGCCGTCCCTCTGGCTCCTGTGGCAAGTGGAGTCGAATTCCGATATTGATTGAATATACGAGGATTGATATGAAGACCGAGTTTCTGGTAGTCCAGAAGACTTAAAAATATCGGTTGAACTTACAAGTTTTTGGAAAGACATATTTGGTGAATTGCTGTGGAAAGCAGTGTTCGAATTCTTATACAGATCCAAGAGCGTTGGCACTATTATCCAAACCAAAATTAGATAATGGAGAACAGAGATATTAAGTTTTCAGAAGCTTTCGGGAATCTGTCTCATTAAAAAATTAATATGAAGATAATTCTCAACAGCACTAAGGTTGTGGCTGTATACCGAACTAAACTGAGACGTATATTGATTCATGCAAGGCTTTTATATATAAAGAGATGGTATATAGGTAAATTCCCTCTATATTTATAGGTAAATAAATTAAAAGGGAAAGAAGAGTTTCTTACAACTCGTGAGCGGAAGTGTCATAGATTCCCCCGAATAGTCGTAACTCGGCTATTCTTTGTCCCAATAATAGTTGTGTACATCCGTTTGTTTATTTAATTAGTACTGAAGCATGATATCCTATACAGTTAAAGGTATATTATCTACCACAAATAAACATGTACATATTGTTATCTCCATCTTATTTTGAAGGCAGGAGAGGATACATATATATACAGTATATATATATATATATATATATTATATATATATATTATATATAATATATATATATCTATATATATATATATATATATATATATATATATATATATATATATATATATATATATATATAGATATAATATAAATAATATATATATAATGTATGTATGTGTGTGTGTGTGTGTATGTGTGTGTATCGCATGAGCTAGTATTAACCCCTTGAGGATTATGATGCTTTTTAGCAGTTTATTCTTACTACTATTGCACGATTTAATACAGCTTAGGAAAGACTTCTGGCAATCAAAGGGGTAAACTCGATCTCAATTAAACTTTTAACACAGACAGATCCCTCCTTTACTTAATAAAAATCGACTAATAAGAGCCAGAACAAACTGCCCAAACGCGTACTGATCCTCAAGGGGTTGTACAGTCGCGCTAATAAGTGATCTCAGCACTAATTATGTTTGATCAATAATGGGTACCAGCAATATTTACACATGCTTTTTTTTTTTTTTTTTTAGTGAGATATACCAACATTTTCTCACACTTACCCACCCTATTCCTCATCTGACAGACATTAATACAGCACAGAGCAAGCCAAACGTAATGACAGCTGGGACATGACTTATTAGCGCGACCGTACAGTTGGCCAAAAAAAAAAAAAAATTGTTTTCTATGTGATTGAGGGAGGCAAAAGGCATAACTGCCTATAGCGAGTGCCTCCCCCATAGTTGAAAGAGTGACAGGGCCAAAATCAAGGGACGTTCGAGCCAAAATGCCTGGACACACGGAGTTTGAAGCAATTTAAGTCATAGGAAGAGGGAAAGACTGATTCTGGGAGAGAGTTCCAGAGCTCAGATGTTGAGTAGAAGAAAGTTTGAGAGTAACGTTTCACTCTTGGGTTGGAGAGTTGCACAGAGTAGGGGTGGGATTGAGTTGCAAGACGGGTACCACGTGCCCTACGTAAAGGAGGTGGTATGCACTGGGATAGCTCTGAGGAACACTGATTATTATAGTAGCGATAGAATAGCGAGAGAGATGCAACATTGCGGCGGAGAGAGAGAGATTGCAGAGAGTTGGTGAGTGGACGGGAGTTAATGATACGAAAGGCCTTCCTTTCAACTTTGTCTAGGAGAGCGGTGTGAGAGGAACCTCCCCACACATGTGAACAATACTCAATACAAGGGCGCACTATGCCCCTGTACAGAGCAAGAAGCTGTGCAGGGGAAAAGAACCCCCTAAGGCGGTTGAGCACACCCAGCTTCTGGGAGGCTGCCTTAGCAAGACTGGTAATATGGTCCTTCCAAATGAGAGCAGAAGAAAAAGAGACACCAAGAATATTGAGAGAAGATGAAGGGTTGATTTTTGTATTGTTGAAGAATAAGGGATAGTCCGCTGGGAGATCCTGACGGGTAGATAGATGGAGAAATTGGGTTTTGGAAGCATTAAAGTTAACAAGGTTTTCTCTGCCCCAATTGGAAATAGTATTTAGATCAGAATTTAAGAGTTCTATGGCTTCATTACGTTTGTCGTTGAGGGATTGCTGGCTGGGGCGTTCTGAAAAACTAATGGAGTAGTGTAAGGTTGAGTCGTCTGCGTATGAATGGATGGGAATTAAGGTACAGTTAAGGAGATCATTTATAAAAATTAGAAAGAGAATAGGAGATAGGACAGAGCCCTGAGGAACACCGGAGTTTATAGGGTGAGGAAGTGAGGAAGTAGTGTCGCCGTTGTCATTACGTTTTGCTTGCTGTATGCTGTATTAATGTCTGTCAGATGTTGAATAGGGTGTGTAAAGATAGGAAAATGGTTGTATATCTCACTTTAAACGATGATTTAACCCTTAGATAGCGCTGATACCAATTATTGATCGAAATATACTTGGTGCCATGACATCATTTATTTGGCCAACTGTACTTAAAAGGGGATATTTTGGTTTTCTGGACCCCCTTCTCCCTCATGTTTCGCCCCATTAGTTTTGACATTTTAAGACATGCGCCCCATTATTTTGATGATTTTAAGACCTTTCACCCCATTTCTTTGGCTTTTCTAAGACCTTTCGGGCGATTTTAGTATACTTTGTTTTCCTGGCGAGCGATAGGTAGCCCTGAAGGTAGAATATAAACTAACGAAAGTTGTCTAATGGTAACCAGAGTATGATGACAATTACGTCATCGTGCTGAAGGGTAGATGAAATAACTTGATATGTGATGTTACCTTTATATGTGTGAATACTAATCCGTGAACACTGTCAAAAATAATGTGTTTGAAAAGGGTAATTAAAGTGTCCATAATAATGTAGGCTACAGGTTTGCTATCGATCACCAGGGAAAACATCTATCTATCTATCTATTGCCTGACGCCGTGATCCCCGAAGGGGTGGCCACGAACGAACCGCCCCCATGCACGTCTGTCCCCAGTCAGTCGACGCCCCTCCCCCCAACCAGCACCGCCTTCGTTCATGTAGTTCCTCACTCCATCCTTCCACCTCATATTCGGTCTACCTCTCCCCCTCTGTCCCTCCACCTCGCTCTCGTACACCCTCTTAGTCATTCTCTCGCTTTCCATACGTTCCATATGGCCGAACCATCTCAAGTTGTTCCTTTTCACAATTTCCAGCACATCTACCTCCACACCACACCTCCTTCTTACTTCCTCATTAGTCTGTCTATCCCTCCATGTAACTCCGCACGCACTCCTTAAGTAATTCATTTCCACTGCTCTCACTCTTGGTCTGAGTCTCTCAACCAACGTCCATGCTTCGCTTCCGTAAGTCAGTGTCGGGATTACCACACTGTCATGCAAGGACTTCTTCACTTCCATACTGACCACCCTATTTCTTGTTACTGCTTTTAGCGTTCCTACAACCCTCTTCCCCTGTTGTACCCTCTCCCGCACCTCTTCATCCATAGTCCCATCTTTACTCAACACACTGCCCAGATACTTAAAAGAGTTGACGATCTCCATAGCCTGACCGTTCAGCTTCACCTCACACTCTGTGACTTCACCCCTTTCGAAGACCATAACCTTGCTCTTCCCCCTATTTACCTTCAAATTCCGTTTTTCGCACACTGTTCCAAACTCATTTACCAGACCCTGCAACTCCCATTCATTATCACTCATCAGAACTGTATCATCCGCAAACAGCAGTATAGGTAGCTTCCACTCAATTCCCTCCCTTTTCAGCGATACACCAACATCCACTGCTCGATAGTATTTCTTTCATAACTCCATCCATATATACAGTAAACAACCACGGGGACATCACACACCCCTGTTTCAAACCAACATTCAGGTCAAAGAACTCGCTCTGCTCACTCTCCACACGTACTGCCGCCTTTGCACCCTCATACATGCTCTTCACTGCTTTCAGCAACTTGCCCGCTACTCCGTATATTCTAAGTACTTTCCACAAACCTTCTCTATCCACTCTGTCATAGGCCTTCTCCAAGTCCATAAAGGCAACATACACCTTTTGTTTCTTCTCCAGATACTTCTCCACAACACAATTCAGGGTAAAAATCTGATCTACACATCCTCTTCCCTTCCTAAAACCTCCCTGCTCGTCGCCTATCCATTTATCCGTTCTCACTCTCACTCTCTCAATCACTACCCTACTGTATACCTTCCCTACTACGCTTAGAAGACATATTCCTCGGTGGTTACCACACACTCCTCTTTCCCCTTTGCCCTTATATAGGGGGACTATTATGCCAGTCTTCCAGTCATCGGGTGCACTCCCCTTCTCCCATGCTAGTTTTCACATTTTCCATACCCATTCTATCACTATCTCACCACCATACCTCAACATTTCCCCACACACTCCATCTATTCCTGGTGCTTTCCCCAACTTCACTCTTTTCATGGCTTCCCACACTTCTGACCTCCTGATCCCCACCTCCTCCTCCACTACTTCTCTTCTTCTCCCTCCCATACCATATCCAGCTATGTTTGCTGGCTCTTCATTCCTTTCATTTAGCAACTCACTGAAGTACTCCCTCCATCTTTCGACTCAAAACATCAATATCTAAATGGCACGAAGTCTTAGTATTGGCAAAGAAATGGGGCAAAAGGTCTTAAAATCGCCAAACTAATGGGACAAACATCTTAAAATATCATAACTAATGGGGTTAACTATGAGGGAGAAGAGGGAGGCCATGTTTGCAGCACCAAATCCTTCCAAATCCTGTCCTCTGCGCATGCGTGAGAATCTTAAGCCCCTTGGCACGATTTGTTTTCCTTTATACTATTATATTATCTTAACTTAACCTAACTTAACCTAACCTAACCTTAAATTAACCTAACAGTTGAGCCTAAATAAAAAAATATATGGCGAGTTTGGAAGGGTTTGGTGCTGCAAGCATGGCCTCCCGGGAGAAGACGGGTCGTGTCATTAGTGTTGTTTTTTTTTTCCTGGCGAGCGATGGCAAGCCTGCAATTTAGGAGGAATCGACCTTCGGCGAGGGCACACATTTATTTCGAAGGGTGTATCTTTAAAGCTTAATGGAGGTCTAGGGAGGAAACTAAAAACATAAATTTATAATATCAAATTAAATGTAATACTTGCAAAAACAAAAACAGAAAAAAACACACACACACAGGAATCGCCCAATATAAAGACACAGACACCCATCAAGATCAGTGTAGAGTTGGGCCAGATGTAAATTTTTCAATATTTGCGGATGCGGATGTTTTTAGTCATCAAAGAGTTTTAGCCACAGATAATTGAAATTGTAAGATACTAAAACGTATTAGTACAAATTTATATCATTAAAATATTAAGAAATAGAGGAACCAAAAATGTGTGAAATCAATGATGGTGGAATTTCAATGATCTGTGTTACCAGGGTACGGGGCGTGGACCCAACTCTTATGCACCCCACCAACCTCCTTCACCAACCACCACCCATTAGAAAGAGGTTATACTGTAGCCTATACTTATAATCTGTATTTCTGTAATTCCATGCATGAAGAAATGCAACTAAAGACAGAATATCCATATCAAAATAAATAATTGGCAAGTTGTGCTTCCAAAACAGAAGCTTCTGGGCTCTTTCAGGCGAGAGTTTGCTTCGTTTTTCATCATTGATGATGCTTGCTCCACTGAAAAGACGCTCACTACCTACGCAACGGAAGTTTACAGTGTTTTACGTTCGTCGATAAATCCGAATTTTTACATTTTGCCCATATGTGCTTACAATATAGGCTATCATTATTATAAGTGTATAACTGTGTAGTATTTGATGTGGTACTTTCACAGTATCCGGTTTTATGCATTACTTTCACGGTCTATTACATTGTATAATTTGTATGTACAGTATGTATATGCTCAGGCACATACCCCATAGCTGGGGGTAGCCAACTCAAGACAGAGGCCGAACAGAAACAACATTTAAAGTTCCAATTCTTAGGGTCCGGGACCACTTTCGCGTTTCTCGCCTCTGTCTCGTCAAGTAGGTGAATTGTATAAGGAGAGGAGGATTCTTAGCCTGCCACCAGAAGGAAAAGTAGGACAGCATAAGAGACAGACAGAAACGGCTAAGGTTGGGTAGAGGATGCCAAACCTCACTCTGGATAGGACCAGCCCTCACCTTGTAAATAATTATGACTAAGGAATTATTCAAGATATCCGCTTAATATTTTCATTCATAGATGCGGATGCTGATACAGATATTAAAAATGATGCGGATTTCCGCGGATTCGGATATCCGGTCCACCTCTAAAAATCACGATGAGGAAATAACGCATTGAAGATTTAGCAATAAACAAATACAATAAAACAAATTAATAAAAATCTGGCCTTAACCCATTCAGTACCGGAAGAATAATTATCATTATATTCTAGCAACTATTAGACGATTTTATTCAGCTAAGGAAGGACGTCTACCCATTGAAAGGCTACAGACTATCTCAATTGATCATTTTAGCTGCCATATATCCTTCCTAAGCTTAATAAAATCGTCTCTAAATGTAGCTGAAATCCAATACAAAAGACGTTGCCAGTAATGAAGAAGCTAATTATGGCTTTCATACTTTATTAGATTAGCATTCTCATTCTCACACTATCTCTCTCGTTTTATACCTCTAAGAATCCTAATTATGCTTCACTTTGTACTTATCACAATGTTCAGTTGAAGGGGGTCACCTGCTTCTTTTATATTTCTCTCCTTTTCTCTCTTTCTCTGACTTGTATCCATTTGGCCCCATTCAGCCAACTGTTCTAAGACGTTTATCCCCATCCAGGTGTCGATTTTTTCCTGGCAAGCAATAGCGAGCCAGCATTTTATGGAGAAATCCGGCTTCGCCGGAGACATTTTCTATCAAAATATGTACAAATTTAGCTTGCTGTAAGACAAAAATATATATATGCTGGCTCGCTACCGCTCGCCAGGAAAATATTGACACCTGGATGGGGGTAAACGTCTTAAAACAGTTGGCTGAATGGGGCCGAGTGGATAAAACCCAAAGAGATAGGGAGAGAAAGAGAAAAAAAAAGCGGGGTGGGCTCCCTTAATAAAAATCATCTCTAAATGTAGCTGAAATCCAATACAAAAGACTTCGCCAGAAATGAATGGGTTGAGAGCACAGACGGGACTTTTACAACGGGTTTTTTACCAATACACACCGCTGGCTGGCACTACAAGTACCGGACGTGTGTATAGTAGCCTACAGTATTAGTTAGGCGATTTTAAGACCTTTCTTGCCATTTAGGTGTCGATTTTGTTTCATAGTAAGCGATAACGAGCCTGCAATTTAGGAGGAACCGGCACACATTTATTTCGAAGGGGGATTTTGAGGGTAGGCCTATTCTTTTAAGCTTAATGAGGTCTAAGTAGGAATCAAAGCAAAAACAAAAAAAAATAATAATAATAAATAAATATACAGTATATATATATATATATATATATATATATATATATATATATATATATATATATATATATATACAAACAAAGAAACTAGTACATGAACCTGTGGCCTTCAGAACCCAAGCAATACTATGGGCCTTCCACAACGGGGTTTTACCAATTAACACACCCCCTGGTACCACATGTACCGGACGTGTATGCAGTAGGCTACAGTAAAAATACTCTCGTTACTTGGGAGGTGGAGGGGGGACAGTTCTGATGAGTGATAATGAAGTAGAGTTGCAGGGTCTGGTATATGAGTTTGGAACAGTGTGCGAAAAACGGAATTTGAAGGTAAATGCGGGGAAGAGCAAGGTCTTCGAAAGGGGTGAAGTCACAGAGTGTGAGGTGAAGCTGAACGGTCAGGCTATGGAGATCGTCAACTCTTTTAAGTATCTGGGCAGTGTGTTGAGTAAAGATGGGACTATGGATGAAGAAGTGCGGGAGAGGGTACAACAGGGGAAGAGGGTTGTAGGAATGCTGAAAGCAGTAACAAGAAATAGGGTGGTCCGTATGGAAGTGAAGAAGTCCTTGCATGACAGTGTGGTAATCCCAACACTGACTTACGGAAGCGAAGCATGGACGTTGGTTGAGAGACTCAGACCAAGAGTGAGAGCAGTGGAAATTAATTACTTAAGAAGTGCGTGCGGAGTTACATGGAGGGATAGACAGACTAATGAGGAAGTAAGAAGGAGGTGTGGTGTGGAGGTAGATGTGCTGGAAAGTGTGAAAAGGAACAACTTTAGATGGTTCGGCCATATGGAGAGAATGACTAAGAGGGTGTACGAGAGCGAGGTGGAGGGACAGAGAGGGAGAGGTAGACCGAATGAGAGGTGGAAGGATGGAGTGAGGAAGTACATGAACGAAGGCGGTGCTGGTTGGGGGGAGGGGCGTCGACTGACTGGGGACAGAGGTGCATGGGGGCGGTTCGTTCGTGGCCACCCCTTCGGGGATCACGGCGTCAGGCAATAGATAGATAGATAGATAGTCTCACTCTGACCCATTGCCTATTAATTTAACCCTATCTCTGCGGGGTGTTTTGGGCTATTTAGGGCATATTCAGGCACTCCTGAATGATAAATCAAGCATCTGCATTAAATGAACTGTATTCTGCCGAAAACTAGGCGAAAATAGCTTCAAAATGAGACCAGAACGAGCCTCGTACGTGGCCTGGTTCACCCGCAGCGGTGCCAGTGAAACGCGGGAAACCCGCTATTTGTTAGCACTCGCTCGCTTGGCTACACTGTTGCGAGAGGCAGTGAGAGACCCGCGCGAGACACAGTCTACCTCAGTGGGCCGCTGGCTGCTCTGAGGATCGGAGGTGGGCCCCTCACGCTCCCGCCCACTGACACTCTATTTTTACGGTTTTTACAGGCTTTTAAAGCCTGGAAATTGCTGCAAATTGCCAGGACGTTCCAGAACGTCACCCGCAGCAAAAGGGTTAAAAGCAATTGTTTTTGTATTATTCCCAGTCAAAGCCGGGAATGTACAAAAAAGTGAGATCAACTCAGTTTTCGCTGACCCTACCACTCAGCCTGTGTGTGCCCCCTCCGGACCCTGGACAGGGTCGGAACGGTCATCAATACACAGGACCACAGTCTCAGTGCCGCTTCCCGTTCAGGGGATCACACTCAGACTCATATCCTCGTAGCTATGTGGATAAGGAGAAAATCGTGCACTTTTTGACAAAATCATCATACTTTCTACATTCATAGTAGGACCCAATGGGAACATTTTAAAAGGTGGAGGGAATCTGTATCTTCATACTGGTGCCTGTGGCAGCCCCTTTTCAATTAATTTCCATTAGAGTTCTGAAACACTGATTTTTGCCCCAAACTGTATACCGTGATAGAGATGTCAAACTAGTCTCAAATGACTCGTCTGGACCAGGGAAACAAATTATGTTCAGACAATGTTTGGCTAATATTGACCGTTTGACTTGTAAAGTCTCTTGTAGTTCATCATCATGCTACAATTCGGTAAGAATTGTTGCCAATTATCCCTAATTTGTTAAACTACAGGATCCAGTACAAGTCAAATGGTCAACATTAGCCAAACATTGTCTGAATATAATTTGTTTCCTTTGTCCAGGCGAATCATTTGAGACTAGTTTGACATCTCTATCACGGTATACAGTTTGGGGCAAAAATCAGTGTTTCAGAACTCTAATGGAAATTAATTAAAAGGGCCGGGCTGCCACAGGCCCCAGCATGACGATACAGATTCCCTCCACCTTTTAAAATGTTCCCTTTGTGTCCTAGTATCAGTGTACTAAGTATAATGCTTTAGTCACTGAAATGCTGGGTGTGAAGGGAATTTTTCTGTCCTGACAACTCCCCAGGCCCACTTAGGGTCAACCTTTCCTGGGGCCTGGCGCGGGGCTCGAACCTCTGAAGGGAGTTTAACCCTCCTAAAAACCCACAGGTTTTGAGATGCCTTGGGTGGGGTTCGAACCCTGGTTAGTGACCATGACCATCATAGGTCAACCAGGCCCGCGCGCTAACCCACTGTACTACCACGGACGTACAAAAGTATAGTAACCTTAGTCTGATTTGTAAGAACCAGGTGATAGTCTCGTGGTGTTTCACGTGATGAGTTTATTGGACTTCCCATCAACGACTATTTTACACTATACCTGTGTCTTCTATGCCAGATTAGCTGAACAAATATCGGAGAAAAAGCGCCAGCATAGAAGCCAAGTCATAACTTGGATGAGATGCCGGCTCTCTTTCTCTCTTCTCAGGTCTGCACTCCTATGTCTCAGGGGTACAAGGTCCTCCCCGCTACAGAGGACAAGAGTGAGAGACTTGGACTTTGAAATGGTCGTGGCGGAGGGACGAATTGGGGAACAACTAGGTTGATTGTAGGGAGGTACTGGTACAATAAGATAAACTACAATGTAACTAGAATAAGATAGATTGTACACCACTTTGTAACTGTCACCTTAATAAAAAATTTGGGTAGTACATTATTGGGGTTGCAGGATATTTTCGAGGGCATTACAGTCACAAAGTGCACAATTTCACCAAACATTGTTCCTTAGCAGCTGTCCTATCGTGTTTACAGAGCATTTCGAGTTTCAGACAAGGAACTCGGCAATCATACTATAGAATTGATCCTATGAAGTATGATCATACCATATCTGGCCAAATGGGCGGCCCTAACTTCAGAGTACAGTACTGCCTACTTAACCCGGGAATGGCGAAGGGGGGGGGGGGGGGTAATAAACTAGCTCCCCATGGGCGAGCATATGGGCTCCATTCAGGCCTATAATCGTCATTTTACGATAAATATTGTTATTACCTATTCATATGAGCCTATTTTACCTTCACTATGAAGATAGTAACCTGTAACAACAATCAAACCAGTGAAAATATAATTTTTTCTGGTCAAAATCGCGAATATAGATGGACCAGCCCATTCATGAATTATGGAGAAAATTGAGGCAACCCCTCCCTCCACGAGGCCTCAAGCCACACTGAGCCCTACTCATACACACACTCGCTTGTGTAACACACCCGCTAGGCACGTAAGCACATCCCCCACACAGTTTGCTAATGTTAGCACAAAAATATACCAACAAATTAGGGAATAACAAGGAAAATAGGTAATAATTGAAGGGGGAGGGGAAAGGGAGGAAGGAGGGGATGTAGAGGAGTGATATGAGGTAGGCTATAGGGCAAAAAAAAAAAAAAAAAAAAAAATTGTTTAGTGCTGTTTAAATGGTTTTTTTAGGCCTCCCTCTTAAGAGCTTTGCCGCCGTCGCCCAGTAAAACCTCTTAAGAGCTTTGCCTCCGTTTACGGGTTAATGGGAATTGATGTATCAGTTTTATGGTATTTTAAACTAAGAACTAATATAATCGACATGTTTTTATCTCATTCTACTCTGTGCTTAATTTGCTAATATTTTGGTAAACAATATTTATATATACAGTATGTAGTTAATTATTTAACCAACTATTAATAATACAACCCTCAAAAAGAAATTCCGAGGACATCATTGGGACAAATCTTCTCATTTTCACCCTTATCCAAGAACAGTCCATTTTGAGGACTTTTGCTTGAAATTGTGTATGAATTGCATGGCCTTTAGCAAAAACGTTCCCCAGTGTGTTGGGGCTTGTACTGAATGGTAAATAAAAAAAAATATATATATATAATTATATAGGCCTATATACTGTATATACTGTATATATATATTATATATAAATATATATATATATATATATATATATATATATATATATATATATATATATATATATATATATATATATATATATATATATATATATATATATATATATATATATATATATATATATATATATATATATATTGTATATGTAGGCCTATATGAATAGATTTTTAAAGTAGGCTAATCTCAAAATACAAAGTGACCATTAAAATGAGTTAAATTATCCCAACAATCCTAACCCTACCTATTTTGAATAAACACAAATATATCATTGTAATTACATAAAATTGTGAAAGCTGGTAGGCTACATGTAGGAAGTAACCCGGCGCCTGTACTTACATTCGGCATCTAATGATCTTGTCCCATCATGTAGTAAAGTTTTGTTTTCACATTTATTTGCAATTTTATATAACCATACAGAGTATAGGCTACATGACAATGTAAAATATGGTAATAAAATATTCATAGGCTAATCGTGAAAGCAAATACTGTACTTGAATTATAAGCCTACTGTACAGTACAATAGGCTACATGTCGATGAAAGGGATATATAAATAAGGTCCTATTAAAACTTGATAACTGAGACATAACCTGTTCAATATGGCTTCAAATTCGATAAGTTCTGCTTTAGAAAAGATGTAGGTAAGCAATAGTTTGGAAAGAGAGTTATGGATGTGTGGAAGACGGCCTAGCTAGCTAGTGCAGTGTTTAGCTCAGGAATGGTAGAACATCAACATTTCAAGCGCAAACTGGATGGTCAATGGTCATAGGAGTAACGTGGGTTGGGTGTGAATGGGATCTGGCTCGTGGCTGGTCAACCTTATACAAATCTCCAAGTTCTTATGTTCTGCTTGGAATTATTGCATACGTTATAATGAAATGATTATAGGTGCATTTATAGTACGAACTAGAGGGGCACAATCGAACTGTTCACAGAATTTCCTGCGACTATCATCACTCATATTATTCATATACTGTAGCCTATATGTTCCTATTAAACATACTGGTGGTCGTTGTAACATTGTATCAAGCTATCCAAGATAGAGAAGACAGCTAGCTATACATAAGATAGACCATCCTAATATGACCAATTCACAATGTAATACAAAATATAATCATAAATAAAATTGTATACAAAGCAACGAATGACTGTGCATTCCGTTAGGTCCTTGTAGCCCCTGAGGTATTGCCATCAGACAATATCAGTTTCATCTTAGACTATCCTGTATATCGCCGGCAGTAGTAACTCTGATTTCCCTTCAAAACGCGTAAATCTTTCGCCTTTTACTAAAGATTTCCGTGGAGGGAAGCAGCTCAATGAGTCTGTAACATTTATTTCTTGGCTCACACAAGTGAGCCCTAAATATGGTTAATTAATAGATTACTGGAAATGCATGCCTAAGTTGGGATGATGGCTAAGGCATCTGAAAGAATCTGTGGGGTGTTGAGACAGACAGTTGTGTAAGCTACAGTGTTCTCAACACGACATAGTGGTCAACATTAATTTATACAGTGTCCTCAACATGACATAGTGGTCTACATTAGTTTATGATTTCTCAAACATTTTATTTTAATAACTGAAAACGTAAATTCCCAAAATCGCCTTCTACGTTTATAATTATATGTTTCATGTTTATTATAAATTAAGGCAAAACGTAAGTAGCCTACAATATTGAGGATTACTCTAAACTTTGAGACACAGCATAATGGTCAACTATTTTTATAGCAACAACTGCCCTGTAATCAATAGAAAAGAACTACTAAATATGGTTTATGGTAAAGACCTGAGAGTAAACTCAATATTGTAAAAACTACAAACAAGACTGCTTATATTATTCCATAGTCACCCATCCAACTTCCGTTTTCTTCCACGATGTTTTTACGGTGATCAGGTGACAGCTCACAGGTGACTGTGATATTTGTTGGAGTACGTATAGCTGTGCCGCAGGTCTGTCTGGGTAACGTATACGGATTATATGGTAGCCTACATTCAGTTCAATTCCACCTCTTGACAACGATAACACGTAATTTATTAAGAAAGAGGAGAAAGAAGAGTCAATATTCTAGTGCTGTTATGCCCTGTTTTTCTACAGGATTAACTTGGGTAATGTGAGTTCTAACTGACTGGGTATATAAAGCTGCATGCACAATACAAGGTATGAGGAATAGAGAACACAAAATAAACATACGGTAACAAGACACACGATCACGTTTATTGAAGATGATTAATAGGAAGCATAAGAAGGTATGAATACTCGTACAAGACAAATGATAGCACCTATTGTGCTACACTCTAATTAGCTGCGGAGATGTAGAGACCAACCCCGGCCCTAGTTCAACGTTGAAGAAACCTCACCACCAAACAAGTAAGGCAGACACCGACGTTTCAACAGTCCCTGTTATGCCAGGTTTTACTGGGGTTTAATTGGTTTTGATCAAGTGGGCTCTTCCTAACTGGAGAAGTTATATTGTTTTACCACAGACACAGAAAGACAATAGAGGATAATTATCACAAGACGTGTATTCATATTCCGTTTATTTGCACAAGAATATCGCATACATAAAAGCTAGAACAATAATGGTCAAGAACAAAACAATTAAAGTGAACGAACGAGGCTCCACTACGTCTGACTCGCAAGACTGGATTATTCTATGCTATATCTAAGTAAGTATTAGGGACCGCTTTCTAACTGAAAGATTACACTTGTCCTGTATTTATTTCAGAGTTAAGATCGAGTAGCACTCCTTTCAATCGAGGATTTACACTTGTGCTTAGAAAGGTTATATAGTAATTAGATATGTGAACTATTGGTATTTACCTGCGTAGAGTGGTTCTGGAATTTGGGAGCTAAACGTAATTATTTTCCTGAGGTTAAATCACTGTGGTGCTTACGCATAAGTTAACTTGAATTTATTTGTTATTAATTTTAGCAGAATTATTATCAGTACTTCCCTAATTTCTTTGAGTTTCACTAGAGTTTCCTTTCTCTCGCTTTTGTATACGTGCGTAGTATCCGATGTTTCCAGAATACCTTTTATTATATACGCAGTAGATATATTTAATTACTTTCACTTTCGATCTTTATATACTTTCTCTCTGACAACATACCAAGTATAATTTCTTTTCACAGTTAGATCTTCTATAACTTTTACGGTATAATAACTTCACTTTCGATGTGTAGAATAATTAATCCAATGGGTGTAGAATTAGTAATCCAATCTGGGGTAGATCCGCTGGCCGTGGGGTTGTCCTGACGCCACTGGGTTCCCACAGTGTAACTCGAGCACTTTGGTTTGGGACCTTAAATAACTAAATTGCCTAGCCCAAGCCGTGACAAAATAGCATCGAGCGAACGCAGGAGTGAACTCCTGTCTACTCTGGTCTTTATAAGTACTTTGATGAATTTCTTGTGGTTTGGTCTATCCTGGATAAAGCTAGTTAGTACCTGACTGTCTGCTTATATCCACAATAGCGCCGGGGTTGAGGTAGGCCGAGAATATTAGATTACTTCACCCAGAAGGCTCTAATAAACCAGCTTGTTGATACCCACTAAAAAGAATTAGTATAATGGGTGACTACAGTCTCGTAATTGTGTCTACGCCTTGCGATCAACTGAACCAACTCTTCAACTGTGTCCTCAACTTTCGAATCTGTCCTTTTACCCGGGTGTCAAGAACAGCTCTAGATTGAGATGTCGATCCTAAAATCTTCCGTAATAGTCATACCGTTTCTCAGGGCCTCGGGGGTGATATTGTTGAGCATCAGAAAGGCACCTAGGGGTAGGATGTTGTAGGGTGGTTAGTTCCTTGTGGCTTGGAGAGGGGTGATATACTTTTTTACTTATAGTGCCATTTCTTGATTAATTTCTCTTCTTCGCTTTTCTTCTTCTGTTGGACTTTGGAATTGGTTATGTTGATGGATAAGTTGTTCCCTGGTGTTAGAGGGCGTGTCATCTCGATGGTAGTAACTCGTGTTGTCTGGGGGCGGTTGTGTGTTTTACAGGCTGGAGGTAGATGGAGTGGACAGTGGTTGCAAGTTTGTAGGTTTGGGGTGTTGCAGGAGAAGTGTAATATCGGCGAGAACTGATCACATGTTATCTTCTGCCCTGCACAGGTATATAATTGTTATCCTTGAGTCTTTGAGTCGACGTTTTCTCTGATGCGGGAGAGGTGTGGTAGAGAGAGAAAACGACTTGTGGTGGTGAATGCTTGGGTAACTGTTTCTCTGTTATTGGTAGAGGTGGTGGTGGTGGTGGTGGTGAGCAGCTATAGGTCTTGGTATGTTGGCTGTGGTGGTGAATATGTTTTTCTGTTATTTCACTCCCTAGCAGTAAAATTCGTTATAACAAACTGGGCCAGCAGGCACCCAAGTCTCCCGTCACGCTCCAACTCACAACCAAGACCGCAGGGCAACCGCCAGCACAGTGCCAACATTCTACCTACTCAACATTACCCTCAACTGTATCATCACTACCACAGATATCGGTGACCCAAGTAACACAACATGCAACCAGAACACCCAAACAAACAGGAAGCTCTAGCAAACACATCGACAATGAAGTAACAGCAACAACGGCCAAGAACAAGGACATAAAACAACAAATACAGGTAGGGGTGGGAGAGGGGAAGGGGGAGCCACAACCTGTCCTCATCTCACGCGCTCACACACCATCAGCCGCTCACGGCGCACAGCTGATCACCACACCGCCAGACGTACGATGAACAGTAACAGGAAAATATGTATAGTGTGCGTATTGGATTCAACAAAAGGAGTACAACGTCACAATGTAGTAGTTGTAATGAAACAGTACACGATCGATGTACTTACGTTACTAGCAGAAAAGAAGTGGAATGCGATAAATGTAGGGAAATAGCTATTAAGGGTCCTAAAATCATTTGTGAAATATGTGAATCACTCATAACAAGAAAACAAAGGATCATAAACTGTGTTAAGTGTAAAACTGTAGCTCACATGAAGTGCATCTCTAAGAAGACCAACAGTGAAGAACGGGAATTCCTATGCAACATATGTGCCTTGCATTCATTACCGAATATTAATGTAAATGAACCAATTAGTATTAACAACTCAGAATCCAGCCAGGACACATTCAAAATCAAAGATGAATACAGAGTGTTCACCAACAAAGGGCTCCATCTTATCCACATTAACGCCAGATCAATGTACCATAAATTGTCAGAATTAAACTTGTTAGCTAATAAGGCCAAAGCTTCAATAATTGCAATCACAGAAACCTGGCTGGATTCAAGTATAAACGATGGTGAAATAAACATTCAAGGTTTCAATATGGTTAGGAATGATCGCAATAGGCATGGGGGAGGAGTATGTCTGTATGTAAAAAACAACCTCACACACACAACCAGGACCGACCTCCATGTAGAAAATCACGAAGCTCTGTGGATCGATCTACACCTGCCGAGGACAAGACCCATCACAATTGGGGTATGCTATAGGCCACCAGACGACACACAATTCTTGACCAAATTTGAACGAACGTTGTCATCGCTAGACCCTCGGAATGAATCCATCATACTAGGGGATTTTAACCTGTGTTACAAACAACGAAATGATAGGCTTGTACGAGAATATAGGCATATACTGACAATGCACAATCACAAACAACTCATCACAACCCCCACACGTATCTCTGAGAACACTGCCACAATAATAGACCACATAAACTGTAACAGAGAGGACAAAATATCCCAATCAGGGGTTATACAGACTGGGATAAGTGATCACTTCGTCACATATTGCACACGAAAAACCACAAAAATTACCCTACAGAATCACAAGATTATCAAAACAAGGTCACTCAGAAACTACAATAAAGAAACATTTCTGGACATTTTATGGAATACAGACTGGTCTCCAGTGTTTGGAAGTACAAACGTTAATGACGCATGGGTTGGCTTCAGAACCATCATCACAAACATTCTAGACGAAATAGCTCCTCTGAAAGACATACGAATTAAAGCAAGGTCAGACCCATGGATCAACAATGACATACTGCACCATCTGGAACACAGAGACAATCTGTTAAAAAGGCTAGCGAAACATAGGCAGGATCAAGGTCTGAAACATGAGTTCAACAGGGCCAGGAATAAACTAAATAGGAAAATAAAATCAGCGAAAACTAATTATTTTCACAATAAGGCAGAGGAATATCAGAATAACCCAAAGAAACTATGGAGGCACCTAAAAACAACAGGCTACAGTAACAAGACAAGGGATTCGTCTAACACTAATATTGCTCTCACCATTAATGATCAGATTTGCCACGATAAACGACAAATTTCAACCTACTTCAACTCCTTCTTCACCTCCATAGCAAACACACTTGCACAGAACCTACCTCAACCTCTCAATAAATACACGACAACAAAGGCCACCTTTCGAAATTTCTACAGAGATAAAGACATACACCCAAACACATTTGGATTGCAAAATGTTACACCAAAATACACTTTTGACGAGCTGTCTAACCTAAATGTACATAAAAGCACAGGACCAGACAAAATTCCTGCCAAATTTCTACGAGATGGAGCCATTGGTATAGCAGGCCCCCTAACCCACATCATCAACTTGTCAATTAACACCAACACTGTACCTGCTGAACTGAAGGAAGCTATTGTAACCCCTCTATTCAAGAAAGGAAATAAACTAGAAGTTGGTAACTACAGACCAGTTAGCATATTATGTATTGTATCTAAAATCCTTGAAAGAGCGGTATACACCCAAATTGAACACTACCTCAAACAAAATGATCTATTCTATAAGTTTCAATCAGGTTTCAGATGCATGTACTCGACAGACTCCTGTCTCATCCACTTAACGGATCACATTCGTAAAGAAATGTCTAAAGGTAACTACACCGGTATGGTTCTTCTTGATCTACAAAAAGCGTTTGACACAGTAGACCATGATATCCTATGTAATAAACTACAAGCAATGGGCATAGGATCTGTGAACTGGTTTAAATCTTATCTTAGTGGTAGAACTCAAAGAGTCAAAATTGACGATAATATATCTGATCCTATGCCAATTAACTGTGGGGTCCCGCAGGGAAGCATCCTTGGTCCCTTACTCTTTCTCTGTTATGTGAACGACATGGAACTGAGCGTCTCATGTAAATTATTACTGTATGCAGACGACAGCGTGCTCCTGGTTTCAGGAAAAAATCCAATAAGTATTGCCGCTTCACTTTCCAAAGAACTAGAATCATGTAGTGAATGGCTAGTGGACAATAGACTATCTCTTCACCTGGGCAAGACGGAAGCCATCTTATGTGGAACAAAACGCAAACTGAAAGACATTGTGGGCTTCTCGGTCAACTGTAATGATATTCCTATAACAACAGTGTCACAAGTTAAATATCTCGGACTAAAACTGGACGGGAGTTTGTCAGGTGAAACAATTTTGGAATCTATCCTGAGTAAGTGTAGAGCACGTATAAAATACCTGTATAGACAGGTGGGATGCTTGCCCGCGGCGACCAAAAAGACCCTCTGCCAAGCGCTTGTTCAATGTCATTTTGACTATTCTGTGTCATCCTGGTACTCTGCATCATCTAAATCAGCACAGCACAAACTTCAGGTCACTCAAAATAAAATGGTTAGGTTCATGCTGAACCTAGGACCCAGATCACATGTTGGCCAGGAACAACTTCAGTCACTAGGTATGCTCAATGTCGCTGACAGGGCCAAACAAATCAGGCTCACTAATGCCTTCAAAATGTTCTATGACAGAGCTCCAGAGTACCTAAAGAATGATTTTGTTTACCCTGTCCAAGGACAGGGTAAGCAAACATTCTTCTTCACCACCATCAAAGACTGGAACGACCTACCCCAGTCAGTCCGTGAAAAGAGAACACTGTATTCCTTCAGACGTAGCCTGAAGGAACATCTGAACCGGACAGCTGCGAGAAGGGAGCACCAAGCTTATGTCTACTACTAAATGCGACATAAGAGATAGACAAACCAAACTGAAATGATTACTGATTACGGATTACTGATATTTACTATAGGATGTAAGGTATCTTAAAATAACCCCCTAGAAATACTTTCTCTAAAGTATCTATTTCTTTATCCTCCCATTTTCCCCAGCTAACCTAATCCCACAAGGACCCCAATGGAAATACACCTAACGGCCTTATTGGGCTATCCTTAGTTGGAATTATGCAAGGCTGGTACATGTCATATTTGTAACAAACTATGTGGTACCAACTCTGTAAATTGCTAACTGAATAAATATTATTATTATTATTATTATTATTATAACAACTAGCATTAGTGGATCTGGATGGAGCCTAGTCTCCCACTTCCAACGTTCAGGTATACTCTTCTGATCACTGGCTTGGTTCGCAAGTTTATATACTGGAAGACATCAATGTTACTTATAGATTCAACTTCACTAATTAGATTTATTACTGGCAGTTCTGGTGCACAAGTAGTAGTTCACAGACTAGAATTAGACACGCGTATTTTTAGAGCACGGGAATTCTAGTAACCTCAGGGGGGTACTGATCTAAGTTTTATATTCTTATAGAAGAAATACGTAGAACACAAATCAGTGGGCGAACGTTAGATATCACTAGGGTTTTACTTCTATGTAATAATATCTGAATAGGGGTAATTACGAGAGTTAATGTCGCCTGTTAATTAATGAACACTGATACGCTTAGCACTTCCCAATAGAATGGTTATATATGAATAATACTGGGGCAAAGATATAGCCACTTCATAGAAAGATTAATAAGCGAGTCTCTAATTAGTACTGTAACACGGTAGTACTAATAAAGTGAATCTTGGGTAGTATTTGGTTGGTCTGGTCCTGGTTATCTTGCGTCCGTGATGTTGGGGGCTAACGACTGGTTCCGCGGCCGTCCAGGGGGTCCATATGTAGTAGTGATGGGAATTCCGGCTCTTTCAAGGGAGCCAGCTCTTTCGGCACCGTTCACTCAAGGGAGCCGGCTCTTTCGGCTCCCAAATGGCTCTTCATTTAGTATCACATTGTTTGTATATATAATGAGCCCAAAATTTGCAATATTGCACCATATGTTAAAAAAATGGTTGTAGTCACAATAAATATGAATTCCACAAACATATTTATTTCTGTAAACATCATAAATCATTCTCAATGCCAATAAGATTATGTATATTAACCATTTACAGTTGGTGAAATTAAATTACCCTTACACATGCATATTTTCCATTTGCAGTGTGGTTGTAAATAACAAATATAAACTCCATTAGCTTAATATATAAAACAAAATAGAATAAATCTTAGCTATATCTCTATTTCTTATTACCAGAATTGCGTTATTATTAAAAAACACACAGTAAACGGCTCTCAAATGAGAGTCAAATGGCTCTCATATGAGAGCCGGCTCCCATCGTTCACTTAAAAGATCCGGCTCTATGAGCCGGATCGTTCACGAACGACACATCACTAATATGTATGAAGTTCTCAAGACGGATCTCTTGGCGATCGTTGCTGGCTACACGCTTATATACCCACTGGTGTGTGAAGGTTATAAGGTGCACGTAGATTTCTTGTACATGGACAGATGCTTCTATCTCAAATCTGCCACGGAGTCTGCCGGCTCTGGAACTCAATTCTCAGGAACAACACAAGGGCAGAGCTAGAGGTCAACTTAAGGGGGCCAGCCACTGGTTGGTGTCTATCTTTCAACTGATTTTACTGGGGGCTGGAGCTGGGTTCATAGGCTCGGTTTTGGACCCTGTAGGCCATAGGGATCTCGAGTCTTATGGAATTATTTGAGCTCTCAATAGATACGGGGACTAGGTAAGGTGGTGATTACTGTTGTGGCACATGGCTATAGGGAGCCTTCATAATGTGATATAACTGAGCCTTAGTAAGAGGTACTATTTTGGCTATACTGGAAGTATTGAGGGGAGGGAGACTGGATCTAGTTTGCGAGGAAGACTGGGACAGCTGTGATAGGAGCCTCTCTTATATTGCTCAGTCTTCATTCTATGGTATAGCTGAGGTGCTAATTTGATTATCCGAGTATGCAAGAAAGGTGAATGGGTTATTGTGGGTTAATAGAGGTTAGTAAAGGGGTTAGTCATGCATGGTTAGTTCATTGATAGGAATAATTCCTGTGCTACCTGGCAATGACCCGGAAGTCAAAACAGGGGTCAGGTATACCTCCGCAGGGGTGGGGGTCTCCCTCCTCGGGTGGGTAAAAAGGGGTAGATGCGCGCCCTCTCTCTGTGATGGTCGTCCGGCGGCTGTGGCTAGGGGCTTGCCATATCACAAGTGCTTGTAATAACCCTCTGTTTATGAGACAGATGTGGGTGTTCATAATACCAAAACCGAAGGTGCCTTGACTAGCTGGTTTAATCGGTTGGGTTGTTAATTGCATGGTTTGCTGGATGTGGTGGAGACTGGGTTGCTAACTCTCCCACATTTATCTGGAAGTATGGCAATAGAAGTTAGTCACTGGCGAGGCGGCTAGCCTCGCACTGACGATCATTGGGTACAGGGTTGTGAATGGGTTGTGAGGGAATAGATGGCATGCAAAGGGTTAGTAAAGTTCTAAGGTTGTTCCGTCCTACTAAGGGAAGGTAGGCTGGATAGGAGTATATATATAAAAGGTTTGCGAACGTTAGCAACGGAAAAATCAAGGATCTTCAGGAGGTATGATGGAGAGGCTAGGTCGGAAAGGAGTCGAGGAGCGTCGGGGGTTAATGAGAGGGAGAGGATTCAGGGGGCTACGTGGAAGTTTGACCCTAAGGTCTCCGGGCGTAGGGGTGGCATTAGACTAAAGTTGATATTGGAGTTTGGGGGTTAATGACAGGGAAAGTATGTTAGCCAAATGCTACTGGGGGATGAGCAATACGGGGTGGTATATGAGTCTGGAAAGGATAGAATCATGTGGACTGTGGGGCTGTGGGGAAGAGGAGGTTAACTGTAGGTGTGTGCTTGACTGTGGATAAAAGTAGGGAAAAACATGGTGTAATATTACTCGTCAATACGATGGTTATGGATACTGTTAATCTGACACTATTTCTTGCTGATCTAGTTGCTCCTGGGAACTGCGTTTTCTATGATATATACACCAAGGAAAACGACAGTTCGTAGGGTTAACTTCAGTATTGTTTCGTGGTGAAAATGCGTCGAGACAATGGTAACAGAGGGTTGTATATACAATCTCTGGTTGGGGTAAGAATTAAAGTTACTGCATGGTGGCTAACATCTTCAGTCATTGCTGTCTAGGTCTTACAGGAACAATGGTTCTATATACACTGGTGTACCCGTGGGTATCATAGTTTCTTATCAATTAGGACATGGGGTTTTAACATACTACTTCTCGGATGGAAGAACATACATAGATTTATGGGGGCGGTTGGTCTTCAGAAACTTAGTCTGGCAAGACAAGGTATTTTAAGGGGGTGAACATATTACTTCTCGGATGTAAGAACATACATAGATTTATGGCTGTCTGAACTGGTTGGCATTGGCTCAACCTAGGGACAGGGCATGGGTGTATTAAATGAATGTGTATTCATGTTCATCATCATGTAGGTAGAGTCTGGCGGGTAAGAGGTGTAGGACACGAAGCAAAATAGAGTAGTGTGGACTGTGGATACGAAGGAGGTGATTGGAAGACATATAACAGTTGTGGAAAAGTAAATGGAAGAGATGAACACAATGGCAGATAAAAATAACTAACCTAAGGATTGAATACATAGATTTATGGCTGTCTGAACTGGTTGGCATTGGCTCAACCTAGGGACAGGGCATGGGTGTTTTAACCTGGGAGGAACATACATAGATTTATGGGGCGATTGGTCTTCAGAAACTTAGTCTGGCAAGACAAGGTATTTTAGGGTATGTTGATATTGACATCCTAACTTAGGGACAGGGCATGGGTGTATTAACTTTAAGGTGTATTTATGTTCATCATCATGTAGGTAGAGGTGTAGGACACGAGGGGTAGTGTATACGCGAGATGTGGGAAAGGTCAGTGTTTAGAAGGGGTAGGCAGGTGTGGTTTGGAGCTGCTTAGCCCTGCGGGCTTCGGCCTGTCTGAACTGGTTGGCTCAGTCACCTGGTCCTTTCGTTCTGTGGGCCTTTCTTTCGGGCGTTTCTGTGTGGTGTTCGCTCGTGGCTTCTGTGGTGGGCTTCTCGTTCTGGGGCATTTTACCTACCATGATTTTTAGTGGGTTATAATTGGTAAATAGGGGAGTTCTATCTCAACTGGGTAAGAAATGAATATATATACTTAAAACATATGGGAAAGCATGCCTAGGAAAGAGATAACACAATGGTAGCCTACATTTAAGTATTCTTATTGGTTATAAGATATACAATGGCATACCGGTACATATTTACAAAATACAATGGATAATGGTACGATAGGTTTGCAGCACGACTAGGGGCCTCAGGCGTCTTGACGACACCTGGAAGTGATGGAAAACGAATCCCTAAATATAACTTCAACTATTGTCTTCCCTTTCGATAAGTCAATTGTATCTCCTGCACAATTATTTAAATATACGATACTATCTAGGCCATTAACTAGTATTTCAGCAAAGCTACCCCACACAATCTTTTCTGCCTATTAATCAGCTGTCAAATTTACTCATAGTTGGTGGAGAGAAGGGAGTTGTGCCTGTTGGGAGTGCCCCAATAGCAACACACTTTCATTATGACTAAGGGCCATTTTATTAAACCATAGTAAGAGCTTTCCCTACGATCTTTCCTGACCCTGATTGACCTTTATCGCTTATCTGTATAAGGGTCAATCTGGGTCGGGAAAGGTCGTTGGGAAAGCTCTTACCATGGTTTAATAAAATGGCCCTAAGAGGAAACCTACCAGTCCTCTGACTCAGCAGATCACATCCCGTAGAAGGGTCAGGAGCGTAGGAGACGACGTTGGGGAATTATGGGGTACTGGAGAGGACAGTCCGTGTCGAACCCCAGACATGAGGTTGACGCCAGAAAGTCAGTCTCAGTCTCTGGATCTGTGATTATCACAGGAGAGCCAACCAGAGTCGCCAGAATCGGATCTCTGATAAGACAGTCAACCTCTCCACCAGCCACCCTCATCCAGAACATATGCCGTCACTCTAATCCAGTCGACCAGCCAGGGACGCCCCAGCCACCATGTATCTCGGGTACAGGGCAGCAGGGATGGGGAAGCTAGGTACCACTCAGGGCCAGACCAGAGACAAGGCAGGAGTATATCATACCCAAATACAAAATTCCCAAGACAAGATCGAGCCTTTCCTATGGCCTTCCACATAGTGAAGGAGATGGAGGCAATGCGTCCTGGCCTGAAATTGGACATCAGGCCAAATTTGAAAGGAAAAATAGTCCTCACTCCTCCAGACTGGGACACTGCCACTTTCCTGGAGAGCATCACCTCACTCTCGGGTAGGCTACACCTCTCCTCCTCGAGAAGCTGGATCCAGAGGAGAGGAGGATAAAGGTGGTTGTGCTCCAGTACCCAGTAGACATTCCGCTCGAGCCCCTACTACAACACCAGCAGGTGGAGGCAGCAGGGTGCTGTACCAGTCCCTGGACAAAGGGGGCGACTTGCCAAGTCGTCATCACAGTGACAGCTAGGCCACCTAAAAGGGGTCCTGGTAGTCGGAAACTGGGGACGGTACAAAACACAGGCCTATATCCCGGAACCAGTACGGTGCTACGGCTGCCACAGGTACGATCACATCCGTGCGAGGTGCACGCTTCCTTTGAGATGTGGGGTCTGCAGGCTGCAGCAAGGCACACGACACCAAGGAGTGCATAAAGCTTCACGAGGAGGGGAAAAGCACGACTGCAAAATGCGTAAACTGTCAGGAAAGCCACCACACGTGGAACATGCGTTGCCCGGAGAGAAGGAAAAAACTGCAGGCAGCCACCCAAAAGGAAAGCCGGCCTGCAGCACCTAGGGGACCAACCAGGGAGGCAAGTACGGGCAGTACACATCCGGAAGGCTCCACTCCTGTGCCTCAAGCATTGCCTTCTCACACACCACTGGAAAACAACACTCCTCTCATGCCCCGAACCACTCGGAGACGGCGAAGGAACCAAAAGAGGAAACTCATGAAAAGTGGGAGAAACCAGCAGGGTATACAGCCTCCAAGTGCAACCATGCAAAACCCTGTTGCAAGACAGTCACCTCCACAACAAAGTGCCACACCGAATCCCCAAAATACACAGGCTGTTGCAATAACCAAGCAAGAATTATGCAACATCCTAGCAGCCTTCACCAGTACTCTAACAGCAGCACTAAGCCTCACACCAGCACAAGGCCAAATAGTTCAGGCGGCTGCCAACTCCATCTTGGAAAAAGCCACTGTCGGTCCACAAATGGAAAAGACACTAGTGCAGCACAACAAGCCCAACCAAGAGGACACCACCAGCCCCCTAACAACCATCCACCCCAATCCCCCATCCCGACACGACAGCCTCAGCAGCATAGAGAGCCTCAGCGACTCGGAGAAGGAGTTGGTGATCGACGAGAGCCAGTGACTCCTCCCCGTCGCCAGCAGCTCAGGCTTCTCCAGTGGAAGGAACATTAAGGGATTGCGCAACAAACGCCATCTCCTACAGGAAGCAGCAGTGACAAGAGAAGTGGATGTCTTTCTACTTCAAGAAACCCTGCTGCCAGAGGCAAACTCTTTCTCACCGAGAGGTTTTCATTCCTATCCACTGCCATTTATTCAAGATTGTACGATCACCGCTCAACATATAGGGTTAGAGCACCAATTACTGTAAACAAACATAAACCAACACCACCCACTACACTACATGGCAGCACACCCACAGACACCAAGGAATATCAAAACACGGTATCACACACAAATACTGTCATCTCTCCCTCCCTGCCCACCCCAAACCAGCTTCCAGCAGAACATCCATACTCATATCTCTCGCCATCCCATCCAATCACTCATAGACAACACGCAGCTGCAGGCACGACCTCCCGAAATACATCCTTCTAAATCCTCCCTTCATCGCGAGGACAGAGTCCACCTGGCCAGGCTGAGATGTGGGCACCATCCAGCTCTTCTGAGCTATCAGAAGATACTGGATATCCCTGTCGTCGACACCTGCCCAGTATGCAACACGGCACCCCATACTATTAAACACATATTAGAAGACTGTATTCTACACAATCACTTATGCCAAAAACATAATCTACAATCCTTGAGAGCCCTGTGGGAAAGCCTGATCGTGGTCATGGCCTTCCTTAGGGACTCGAGGCTGTTCGGCCAGGCAGCTTAGGTAACAACAACAACAACATAAGTTAAATGCCAAAATCTTACCATATGGCATCCATAGGGATACAACAGTCCACAATCAACGCAGCGGGAGAACGGGAGCATAGAATATACAATGAACCATCACTAATCCCACAGGGAGTTATTAGATGTACGTAGGCCAAATCCCATTCTAATCCGATTTGGGCAACTCTGGTCTGGCCTCACTTCATGTGTGCCTCTGCTATCTTGATATTGACATGCCCAGACACATCAGGGAAAGTTCCCACGACCACACCTCAAAACCAGCAATTAGAAACCTATTACTTATTTGGAGACCTCATTAGTGATGTCAACCCTTCATTTGTAACTACCCGCTTCGCTTGCAACTAGCGGTGTAGTGAAATCTTTTTTTGCACCTAGCTGACACCCTCCATTTGCAACAGGGACCCCTAGTGTACCAACCCCATTTGTAACTGGTTATGATACATTTGCAATTGGGACTCAGAAACAACCTCCTTTGCAACAGGCTGCTGTATAAAAGAGGAGCAACTGTAAGCGACCACAGAGCTACTTTTCCACCCAAGGACATCATCTCCACTGAACCCCTACCACTAAGAAAATGAAGGCCTTGGCTGGATTCTCCCTGTTATGATGCCACATGAAGTGCATCTCTAAGAAGACCAACAGTGAAGAACGGGAATTCCTTTGCAATAAGTGTGCCTTGCATTCATTACCGAATATTAATGTAAATTATCCAAGTATTAACAACTCAGAATCCAGCCAGGACACATTCAAAATCAAAGATGAATACAGAGTGTTCACCAACAAAGGGCTCCATCTTATCCACATTAACGCCAGATCAATGTACCATAAACTGTCAGAAATAAACTTGTTAGCTAATAAGGCCAAAGCTTCAATAATTGCAATCACAGAAACCTGGCTGGATTCAAGTATAAACGATGGTGAAATAAACATTCAAGGTTTCAACATGGTTAGGAATTATCGCAATAGGCATGGGGGAGGAGTATGTCTGTATGTAAAAAACAACCTCACACACACAACTAGGACCGACCTCCATGTAGAAAATCACGAAGCTCTGTGGATCGACCTACACCTGCCGAGGACAAGACCCATCACAATTGGGGTATGCTATAGGCCACCAGCCGACACACAATTCTTGACCAAATTTGAACGAACTTTGTCATCGCTAGACCCTCGGAATGAATCCATCATACTAGGGGATTTTAACCTGTGTTACAAACAACGAAATGATAGGCTTGTACGAGAATATAGGCATATACTGACAATGCACAATCACAAACAACTCATCACAACCCCCACACGTATCTCTGAGAACACTGCCACAATATTAGACCACATAAACTGTAACACAGAGGACAAAATATCCCAATCAGGGGTTATACAGACTGGGATAAGTGATCACTTCGTCACATATTGCACACGGAAAACCACAAAAATTACCCTAGAGAATCACAAGGTTATCAAAACAAGGTCACCCAGAAACTACAATAAGGAAATATTTCTGGACATTTTATGGAATACAGACTGGTCTCCAGTGTTTGGAAGTACAAACGTTAATGACGCATGGGTTGGCTTCAGAACCATCATCACAAACATCCTAGACGAAATAGCTCCTCTGAAAGACATACGAATTAAAGCAAGGTCAGACCCATGGATCAACAATGACATACTACACCATCTGGAACACAGAGACAATCTGTTAAAAAGGCTAGCGAAACATAGACAGGATCAAGGTCTGAAACATGAGTTCAACAGGGCCAGGAATAAACTAAGTAGGAAAATGAAATCAGCGAAAACTAATTATTTTCACAATAAGGCAGAGGAATATCAGAATAACCCAAAGAAACTATGGAGGCACCTAAAAACAACAGGCTACAGCAACAAGACAAGGGATTCGTCTAACACTAATATTGCTCTCACCATTAATGATCAGGTTTTCCACGATAAACGACAAATTTCAACCTACTTCAACTCCTTCTTCACTTCCATAGCAAACACACTTGCACAGAACCTACCTCAACCTCTCAATAAATACACGACAACAACGGCCACCTTTCGTAATTTCTACAGAGATAAAGACATACACCCGAACACATTTGGATTGCAAAATGTTACACCAAAATACACTTTTGACGAGCTGTCTAACCTAAATGTACATAACAGCACAGGACCAGACAAAATTCCTGCCAAATTTCTACGAGATGGAGCCATTGGTATAGCAGGCCCCCTAACTCACATCATCAACTTGTCAATTAACACCAACACTGTACCTGCTGAACTGAAGGAAGCTATTGTAACCCCTCTATTCAAGAAAGGAAATAAACTAGAAGTTGGCAACTACAGACCAGTTAGCATATTATGTATTGTATCTAAAACCCTTGAAAGAGCGGTATACACCCAAAATGAACACTACCTCAAACAAAATGATCTATTCTATAAGTTTCAATCAGGTTTCAGATGCATCTACTCGACAGACTCCTGTCTCATCCACTTAACGGATCACATTCGTAAAGAAATGGCTAAAGGTAACTACACCGGTATGGTTCTTCTTGATCTACAAAAAGCATTTGACACAGTAGACCATGATATCCTATGTAATAAACTACAAGCAATGGGCATAGGGTCTGTGAACTGGTTTAAATCTTATCTTAGTGGTAGAACCCAAAGAGTCAAAATTGATGATAATATATCTGATCCTATGCCAATTAACTGTGGGGTCCCACAGGGAAGCATCCTTGGTCTCTTACTCTTTCTCTGTTATGTGAACGACATGGAACTGAGCATCTCATGTAAATTATTACTGTATGCAGACAACAGCATGCTTCTGGTTTCAGTTAAAGACCCAATAAGTATTGCCGCTTCACTTTTCAAAGAACTAGCATCATGTAGTGAATGGCTAGTGGACAATAGACTATCTTTTCACCTGGGCAAGACGGAAGCCATCTTATGTGGAACAAAACGCAAACTGAAAGACATTGTGGGCTTCTCGGTCAACTGTAATGATATTCCTATAACAACAGTGTCACAAGTTAAATATCTCGGACTGAAACTGGACGCGAGTTTGTCAGGTGAAACAATTTTGGAATCTATCCTGAGTAAGTGTAGAGCACGTATAAAATACCTGTATAGACAGGTGGGATGCTTGCCCGCGGCGACCAAAAAGACCCTCTGCCAAGCGCTTGTTCAATGTCATTTTGACTATTCTGTGTCATCCTGGTACTCTGCATCATCTAAATCAGCACAGCACAAACTTCAGGTCACTCAAAATAAAATGGTTAGGTGCATGCTGAACCTAGGACCCAGATCACATGTTGGTCAGGAACAACTAAAGTCACTAGGTATGCTCAATGTCTCTGACAGAGCCAAACAAATCAGGCTCACTAATGCCTTCAAAATTTTCTATGACAGAGCTCCAGAGTATCTAAAGAATGATTTTGTTAAAGCAAATGAGAGGAGTGGACATAATACAAGAAACAGGATGTTTAATTTTAAGGTCCCGAGAATTCAAGGACAGGGTAAGCAAACATTCTTCTTCACTGCCATCAAAGACTGGAACGACCTACCCCTGTCAGTCCGTGAAAAGAGAACACTGTATTCCTTCAGACGTAGCCTGAAGGAACATCTGAACCGGACAGCTGCGAGAAGGGAGCACCAAGCTTATGTCTACTACTAAATACGACATAAGAGATAGACAAACCAAACTGAAATGATTACTGATTATGGATTACTGATATTTACTATAGGATGTAAGGTATCGTAAAATAACCCCCTAGAAATACTTTCTCTAAAGTATCTATTTCTTTATCCTCCCCATTTCCCCAGCTAACCTAATCCCACAAGGACCCCAATGGAAATACGCCTAACGGCCTTATTGGGCTATCCTTAGTTGGAATTATGCAAGGCTGGTACATGTCATTTTTGTAACATACTATGTGGTACCAACTCTGTAAATTGCTAACTGAATAAATATTATTATTATTATTATTATTATTATGCCGTTGCCCCACAAGTGACAAAACTAAATAGTGGTCAGCTCAGCCTCACTTCCCAAAGTCGGGGTTTCCTAGCGAGTCTTCCTAACCAGCTGTAGGAATTGGTTTTTACACCATACCCGAAAGAGGATTTATGGAGCTCCGATCTTACTCTCAACCATCTGAACAATTTTACCAGCACACCTAAACTTCGTTAGATGCGGGAATAGCCTCCCGAAAATATCAAGCCCTGGTGGGGGCTTGAACTCTCGACCCTTGGGTTGCGAGGCAGACACTTTATCAGTTAGACCAATAGAGATATCCCACTTGGCCTGGTCGGGTCAAGGTATTTCTTATTTCCGCATCCGGTTCTGTTTAGGCTAACCTATTTTCACTGACTTTACACATCATCTGTCATATAGACTAATAAAGCTATATGAACTGGCTCAGTGTGATTTATTTGAACCAGATATATAGCCTTATTTAAGTAAGAAAAATCAAAGACTTACTCTTTGTATATTTTGCTTCATATTTAATTATTGTATGTATGTGTGCAGAGGAAGTATGTGGTAAAAGGAAAGTAGGAGGCAGAGATATCACAAAGGGAAGCGAGTGGTGGAATGATACGGTGAGAATGGCAGTTGAGGAAAAGAGACAGTGGTTTGAGAGGGTTTTACAGGATGCTTGTGTTGAGGTATGGGAGAGGTGCAAGGAGAAAAGGAGAGAGGCAAAACGGAAGATTAGAGAAGCAAAGAAAACTACAAATGAAAGGTGGGGTCAAAGATTGAGTGCAAATTTTGAGTAACGAAAGAAGACGTTCTGGAAAGAGGTAAATAGAGTAAGGAAAGGAGAACAAAAGAGTATTTTTAATCTTTGCTAAATGTAAGAGATGGAAGGGAGGCAGTGATTGAAGCAGTGGTTGGTGGAGATAAGTTACCCAGGTGGCAGAGAATGATTGAAAGGATTGGGAAAAATTAGGTGCAAGAAGCAGCGAGACAAATGAGAGCAGGAAAAGCAGAAGGTATGGATGGTATTGCTGTGGAGTGTATTAATAGAAGGATGGAGATGTGATAATAGATTGGCTGGTGAGACTATTCAATGTGTGCTTAATTGTGTCCATGGTACCATTAGACTGGAGGAGTGCATGTATTGTGCAGTTGTACAAGGGGAAGGGAGACCGGCAGGAGTGTTCAAGTTATGGAGGTATTAGTTTATTATCAGTGGTTGGAAAGCTGTATGGCAGGGTGTTGATAGAGAGGATAATAAAGGGTACAGAAGGTGCAATAGGAGAAGAGCAGTTCGGTTTTAGGAGGGGAAGAGGATGTGTGGATCAGATTTTTGCAGTAAGACAGCTATGCAAGAAGTATTTAGAGAAGCATAATGAGATATTTTGGGCTTTTATGGATTTGGAAAAAGCGTATGATCATGTGAATCGAGAAGCAAAGTGGAAGGTGCTAAGGATTTATGAAATTGGAGGAAATTTGTTAAGAGCAGTCAAGAGTTTTTATGAAGAGAGCAGAGCGTGTGTTAGAGTACTGTAAAGTGATGGTGTGTAATAGAGGTGTTCGTAGGGTGAATCTAGATGTGCGGCTGGATGGGGAAATACTGGAACAATTGGAGTGTTATAAATATATAGGAGGAATGATAAGCAGGGACGCTGGTATGGAAATGGAGGTAAAACGGAAGGAAGGAAAGTTTTCGGAGCAATGGGAAGTATGTGGAAGGTAAGAAATCTCGGAATGAAAACTAAAAGTGCAATGTATCAAGGGATAGTTGTACCAACAGTGATGTATGAGGCTGAGACATAGGCTCTAAAGGTATAGGAGAGAAGAAAACTGGATGTGATGGAGATGAGCTGCTTGAGGAGTATGTGTGGAGTGACTCGTAGAGACAGATTGAGGAATGAAGAGATACGTAAGAGAGTGGGGCAGCAGGAACCTTTATCAGCCAGAGTGGAAAGAAGGGTGCTGTGTTGGTATGGACATGTAGAGCGAATGGAAGATGAAAGGCTTACAAAGAAAATATGTGAGCCAGATACAAGGGGAGGTTGTGGGGTAGGAAGACCTCCATTGAGATGGAGAGAATGTGTAGTACAAGCGTTGGAAGATAGAGGAATGACTATAGATCAGGCAAGAGAAGTGGTAATAAATAGGAATGAATGGAGAATGATAGTGAATAGACGAGTGAAAACGCGGTCGTTTGGGAGAGGGGGTCGGGCGCCAGTTGGGGGCACATACCCCACAGCTGGGGGTGGCCGACTCGAGACAGAGCTCGAACAGAAACAAGAAAATAAAATGTAAAATAGAAAATACATACCAATAATCACACTCATTTGTTAACCCTTTTCTAATTTGTATTTAGGATGAAAACATTTCATTAAGTCAAAATAAACTAGAAACTTATACTGAATGGTACTAATCTTGCCAACATCATCTGCTATATCTTACACTTAAGTAAATATTCTTGATGAGAAATTAAAGTCAGGATTAGGAAAAAAAATATATATTCTGGATCAAAATGTATAAAATGGGATGCTGAGAGTTGGCCTAGTCTACAATGGCTGTCTTGAACGATGTACCGTCCACAATAATAAGTCCCCACGAACCAAATTGTATAAGATAAAAGTCTAGCTGTTATACATCACAGTAGATAATAACTCCTTCATTAAGATGGTGATTAATTTATTCTATCTTGGGCATTGATAGATAATATTTCATTCCATTCAGGCTACTGGGTACCTATTAACAAATGTATACAGAACAAAATAGGAAGAACCTGAGCAATGCAAAAGATTAACTGGGCATTTCTTTACCTTTAATGATAAACTGAACAAAATGTCTTAGTGTTAGCCAGAATATTGTATATTTAACATTCACCATTGTGGTCAAAATCAGTAGTTCGCCAATAACCTTTACAATCTTTTGCGTGATTTCTAGTACTCTTTTCTCTTGGCTGAATGCAAATTGCCATGTCCCCATATTGATTACTCGGTTAGTATGAAGATACTGTAGTGGAATGGGTTGATAATTATTAAAACTCAGCATTAATTATCTACTGTAAGAAACTGTAAGAATTAATAAGGTGAAGAGACAGTAGTTCCATATCTTTTCCTTTTTTTTTTATATACCGGTAATTAGTTTAACCAGACCACTGAGTTCTACAAAAGAACTCTCATAGGGCTGGCCCGAAAGATTAGATCAAGATGGACAACTAATCAAGTCAAGATAGATAGGGAAGGGCAAGAGGTGAACAAATCTAGGAAGGCGAAGACACGCAGACATTTCTCGCCATTTCATCAGTTCAGCCGCAGACCACATGAGCTCCACAGCAGAGCTCTTATAGGGCAGGGCCGAATGATGAGTCAAGAACTGCTTCACTGCAGCAACAACCAAGAAGTGATCAAGGGCGAAAAATGAAAGATCAGGCCAAAGGTACAAAAAATTCACAACAAAAAAATGCAAGAAATGCATTACTGAGCGGACTCAAGTCAGCTCGGTCGCATCAGCAACCGAAAAGACAAATCAGGTCAGGAGCCTACTACCTAGTCAGGCCAGGGAGGCATGTGATATAGGCTGCCCGAAGACAACTGAATGGGACAGAATAAGAACAGAAGGGGAAAAAAATAGAAAGAGGAATACAAAACTAAGCAAAATTAGTCTAGCCAACGAAAAAAGCTTGAGGCCCCAAAGCCCCCCAACCTCGTCAAGGGGCGTAGTAGTATGGGGGGTATTTTTCCATTAAGTAACAAGAAAGTATCTGCTAAGGGATTAAAGTTTCCACCAGGTAAAAATTCATATTATCTGTCCATGTGCTATCTATCTATCTACAGTATTTACTAATTTTTTTCTATGTTTTTTCTGGGGTTGGCCGATTCAAGACAGAGCCCGAACAGGGACAACACAACAGAAACACAATGAACACACAAAAACAACACAAATTCACACACATCTAAGCTACGTGCTGCCCCCCCAAAATTGACGAAAACCAATTCTAGTATTTTTTAGTCTATTTTCGAACCACATGAATATATACGTAGTTGGCACTGACTGCGTTCAACCAGCTGGACAAGTATATACGTTGTTGGCAGGCGGAGGGTTAAACTGCATAAAATTTGCGTTATTGCACTGAAGGGGTTAAGGACTAGTTTCAATAGAGAGCCAAATCTGGCACTAAGTGGAGTTACACGAGGGATTTTATCAGCAACTTATGCAACCAGGGTTACCAAATCAAGTCTACTAGATAATATAAAAATGCCGAAAATCACTAGAATACAGTATTGCCAGAATCTCCACAAATCACTCTAAAATGGTTCAAATCTCCAGATAAAATCTCCAGATAAAAAAAAAATGCCTCTAGCGGGGAAGTAGCTAAAATGGCAACACTATCCGCAACTGTATTCTGGCAATAATTTGAGTAGTGGCCAGAATAAAATATTAAGACGTCACCGGTACAGACGGAGTTAAGGGCATGGATAGCTCCGATTGTAAAAAGAAGTTATTGACACCAGTGGTCCCAATATGGTGGAGGATTGCTATCTCCGTTACTATAGGGTCTCTGACCCACATAGAGACCATAGTAACAGAGATTGGAGCCATTGTCATTAGCCTACCTGTTTTTTATTTATTTAATTTGTTCATAATATTGTTTTGATGAATCTTCAATGCGTTATTTCCACATAGAGTAGTGATTTTGATAAGTTATTTTCTTTATATTGGGCATTTCCTGTTTTGATGTGTTTGTTTTGCTAAATCTTCAATGCGTTATTTCCACATAGCGATTTTGATCAGTTCTTTTGCCTTTATATTGGGCAGCTCCTATTTTGATTTGTTTGTTTTGCAAGTTGTACATTTCAATTTATATTCAAGCATGTCAGTACTCATAATTGATGTTTAAAAATACCAGTACAGCTTTTATATTATAATGTAAAACTTGCAAAATAAACAAACCAAAACAGGAACGACACAATGTATAGGCAAAAGAACAATCAAAATAAACAAACCAAAACAGGAACGACACAATATAAAGACAGAAGAACTAATCAAAATAAACAAACCAAAACAGGAACGACACAATATAACGACAGAAGAACTAATCAAAATCACTATGTGGAAATAACGATTTAGCTAATTAACATTTTGAAATAATAATACAAAACCAAAATTGAGTGCTAAGATCTAAATTCAACATGATCAAAAATAAAATATCACTGTTGTTGTTGTTGTTTGATAATTCGGTATCAAAATGGCATCCAAACAAAAAGATGATTAAGGGAGCTCACCTCACTTTTTTGCTCTTTCTCTCCCCCTCACTTTGGCTTGTATCCATTCGGCCACATTCAGCCTACTGTTTTAAGATGTTTACCCCCATCCAGGTGTCAATATTTTCCTGGTGAGCGGTAGCGAGCCAGCATATATATATATTTTTTATTTTGAGAGCAAGCTAAATTTGTACATTTTCTTATAGAAAAATTTCTCCGGCAAAGCCGGATATCTCCATACAATGCTAGCTCGCTATCGCTTGCCAGGAAGGCATCGACACCTGGATGGAGATAAACATCTTAAAACAGTTGGCTGAATGGGGCCGAATGGATACAAGCCCGAGAAAGAGAGAAAAAAAGAAGGTGACCCCCCTTAACCCTCGGAATCCGGGAGGCCTCATATGAGGCAAACAAAAATATTGGCAGGAATCCGGGAGGCCTCATATGAGGCAAAATGCGCGGCTAAAAAATCGCCGCTAAAATCATCATAACTCGGCAACCACGCGTCGTACCGATGTCATCTCAACGGCAGTCTACAGACAACAAAATGTTCTACAATTTGCAAAAAAATTGACTGCTCTAGGTGGTCTCAATCAGTAGCTACTGAATTATGAAGCTTGACTGTACGAAAATGGCCCCGGACACAGCGATCGGCCTCATATGAGGGCCCCCGGATCCGGAGGGTTAATAATCATGGTCACACCATTCAATTAACTGTTACTATTGCCATATAAGTGGGCCATGAATTTCTCAGTCGCCGACACTGAGTATAGTTAAGGCGAGGCAGTTGGTTTTTCCAGACCTCCTCCTCCCTCATGTTTAGCCCTATTGGTTATGAGATTTCAAGACATTCGCCCCATCAGTTTGGCAATTTTCAGACCTTTTGCCCCATTTCTTTGCCAATACTGTATTAAGACCTTTCGTGCCATTTAGGTGTCGATTTTTTCCTGGCGAGCGATAGCGAGCCTGTATTTGAAGAGGATACGGCCTTTGGCCGAGACATTTTACTACCAAAAAATTTACAAATTTATATCGAAGGGGAGTCTAGTGGGTGTTTTTTTTAAGTTTGATAGAGGTTTAGAGAGCAAACTAAACCCCCTCCCAATACCATTGAGCCGAACCAGTAAATTATGCTGCACAATACCGTCTGAGCTCCCTTAACCCGGGAGCTGCAGGAAGACTCTTAAGAGTTCCCCCGGCGCACTGCGGGAAGACTCTTAAGAGTCAGAGAAAAAAAAAAAAAATTAAACATCGAAAAAAAAATATATATATTTTGATTTTTTTGCCCCTGGGCCATGCAAAATATCACTCCTCTACCTCCCCTCCTTCCCCACTTTCCTCCCCTCCTTCAGTTATCACCTATTTTCCCTGTTATTCCCTTATTCTGAGGTATATTTTCGTGCTAACATTAGCGAGTTGCAAGCAGGGCATTGTCATCACTGTTAGCAAGCGAGTGCAAGAGAGAGAGAGAATCGATCGACAGTGTCTCAGTGGCCTTGGGGGAAATTGGCGGGAAAGGAGGTTGCCTCACCCATACATTATGTAACTCGCGGCCTGTATCGCCGATTTTGACCATCCAAACGCTGTTTTCACTCGTTTTATTGTTGTAACAGGTTAATACCTTTATAATCAACCTATAATAGGCGCATATGGATAAGTATTAATGCTATTTATGGTAAAATGAATATTTTAGTGATGGAAACAGCTCAAATACGTCAGCACAGGCAGACGTTTCTAATTACCCCCATGCGCAGTTCAGAGGTTAATACAAAAGTAGCAAAATTAATCAGATAACTAAATGTCGGATACGGGACTTCTGTGAGCTATCGACTTTGCCCTGTTCCAAATAAGTAGAACCAAAATTCTAGAACATAAACCTCTATAACTCACAATCGACTAGATTAATCGAGCTAATATGTCTACCATTCGGAAAGGGTCAGCCGGGGAATATGCGTGGAAAATTACAGCCCATTTGCTCCAGCCCTTTTTGAGTTAGAGAGATTGGGGTTCACGATTCTGGCCTCCCTATTTGTAACAGGATATAGTTAACCCCTTCTATACCGGTGATGTACTTTTCAGTATAGTCTGGGAACTATTAGACAATTTTGTTCAGCTTAGGAAGGACGTCTACCCATTAAAAGGCTACAAATGATCTCAATTAATCCTTTTAGCTGCCATATATCTCTCCTAAGCTTCATAAAAGTCTAAATGTAGCCAAAATCAAATTAAAAGATGTCACCGGTACAGAAGGGGTTAAGCCTACCCAGAAAATACAAAAATCCGTCACTTTTACCCTTGTATTCTTAAACAATTCTTTCCTATCATAGATTCTAATACCGAATGAATAACGTGGTAATGAGAGTTGCTTACAGAGAGTACAAGAAGTAACACAAATATTTCTAAAGGTACTGTAATGTAATTTTTCAAGTTATTTCTTCCATTAAGGTGGGGTTTTCTGGATCCCCTTCTCCTTCATGTTTAGCTCCATTAGTTTTGAGATTTTATGACATTCACCCCCTTAATTTGACAATTTTAAGACCTTTCGTACCATTTACATGTCAATAGTTTCTTAGCGAGCAATTGCGAGCCCGCAATTTATGAGGAACCGCCCTTTGGCTGGGGCATTTTAATTTTTCTACTGAAGAAATGCAAATTTATCTCAAGGGGAGTCTTGGGGGCATTATTTTGAGCTTGATGGAGATCTAGGGAGGAAAATATAAAAATATAAGCAAATAAATAAATAAAAATATTCCCATAACGGCACTGCGGAAGAAAGGAATTGTTTATGAATTCAGTGTGTCAATCTGCTGGACGTGCGGGACAAAAGGGGTTATACTCTAATAAATACATACCTCTCTTCACCACCGATCCATTATTATGTATTTGCCAGTGACGAAATGGCCAAAGCAATTTCATGTATATATTCCATATTTCTTCTTGTATGCATGCCAGTCTTAATTGCACTACAGTACGTGACCACAAGTCAGAGCGGGTAGTAGTAGATGAAACGTGTTCCACAAGAAGCTACCACTTTTAGCTCCTCGGTGGTCGGGTCGGTTTGGGGTTAGTCTGCTATGCTAAAGGCCTGAGTTTGCACCCGGCTTGGTCATAAGTAAAAAAAAATAAAACCAACTTATCCTGGTTTAATGCCATAATTTGAAGTATAGTCGCTGTATTAGAACAAATCTAGAAGTACCAATCCCCAATCTCTTGAAATTCAATAAGGACTTGGGCGATCGACCTGTTATTTCTACTATTTAGCAAGAGTCAAACATTAATAAATAGGTGCATTAATTTATAGACCGTTTTCTCTAGCCATCCCCGAGTTATAAGACTAGGGATCACACTTTATAGAATCATCTAAATAAATAGGCTATAGGTATAAGCATTCCTCACTTTAAATCTCTCCATTTTAAGTTACTGTATTTCATTATTACACTGTTCATATTTTGGGATGTTATTATGCTTCATTATTTAGAAGTAAATTAGAAAATGGTGCATAAACACAAGAAAAATTATAAAAAATATTTAATAATTGAAAATTGTGTCAAAGTCTTAATTTTCAGGAGGGTAACTAATATTTGACAGAGGTGCATGGGGGCGGTTCGTTCGTGGCCACCCCTTCGGGGATCACGGCGTCAGGCAATAGAAAAAATAGAACTAATATTTTAAGTAAGGAATTACTGTATACAGTCCGGACTTTACCTCCCTCTTGCTGAGGGATATTTCTTCATATCTTACAATACTATTTTGGGTATCATGTATATATACTTTCTGGTTTCTTTTGTTTATTTTTCGTGGTGAGCCACCATGAGCCATCATGCTCAAGCAGGACACACGGAGCTAAAAACCATATGGTACCGGTAATATACCCGCCGCCAGAGAACTTGAAAGAAATAGTGAACCACTAACTTATTATTCTGTAATTCGAAAAGCATGAGAGAAATCAAGCTGACATTTCTTTCATTTGGGAAGAGTCGACTAGGTAATAAATGTGGAGATTTACAATCTGTTTGCCCTAGCCCCTTTTGAGTTACAATGAGGTTATGTATCAATATTACTGTAAAGTTCACAGGCGCTGGGTTACTGGGTATATCCTAGCCGACATACAGGGCCAGGATAGGCTACTCAAAAGTCAAAGATCCCATAAGTTGCAATATCAATAAAAGAATACCTGTGTATGTATGTACACATTGTACAGTACAGTATATACTCAGGTACATACCCCATGGCTGGAGGTGGCCGACTCAAGACAGAGCCTAAGTTTCAATTCTTAGGGTCCGGGACCACTTTTGCGTTCCCTCGCCCCTTTATCTAGTCTAGTGGTGAATTTTACAAGGGGAAGAGGATTCCTAGCCTCCCACCCCCAAAGTAGGAAAAGAAGTACAGTACAGGAAAAGAGACAGACAGAAACGGCTAAGGTTGGCTAGAGGATGTAGTTAGATCAATAAATTTAGGTCTACAGTTCTGTAGTGCCCAAATGTACAGTACCGGTACACTTGGATGCTATAGTCTCTAGCCCACTAGTGGACTTCACCAAATTCTAATTATGGAAGTATATCTATGGAAACAAATTTATGAATAATATATTTTATACATCAACTACAAAACTATATACTGTACAGTTGGGTCCCCATCTATGCGTGTTCGTTCTATATCTATCTATCTATTATATCTATACGAGCTACCAAAAATATTAATTTAATAATTCAGAACTGTGGGAATACTGTTTGAAGTGTGCGAGCGCCGAAATAAAGGTAAGCAAATCCGTGGAGAAACCCAAATGTACGAGTTTCTTCCCTAGCCTTAACTTAATGTGAGTAAACAATGACTTATTATTTTTTAATTATTGCGTACTTTTATTTATATTATGTATTGTTATGAATATGTGTCAGTTTAGTGTTGTTTTTGATAGGTAATAAAAATTATGAAGTTGAACCCCTAAACTCGGGAGAGTCCATCCACCAAATGAATTATATATTTCCCATTAGATACGGTACATGTTTTGATTTATACGAGTTCGGTCTATGCGACCTCGTTCATCCACCAAATTCTAGTATAGCCTAGTCGGAGACCCAGCTATATACTATTTATTGATAAGCAAGTTCTAACCAAAAATCAATCCTGATGGTTATAATTGCATAAAGAAAAACATAGGGGGTCCACGAATTCTTATGAGTGGGCTAGAGACTATGGCATCCGAGTGTACCATAAATTTCTTTCACTTTAATTATTTTGTATACAGTAGCAATATCCTACCTAGGTGCCCAACTTGTCTGTAATATCATGTTGAATGTTACTGTACTGTTGGAGTAGCTGTGGATGTAAGTGATGTCTGTATCAATGAAATCAACTTTAATCATACTGATCAGGTGCAAGCATTTACATATACAATATAGCTCTACTACACCTCTGATGTCCACTAACCGTCTTGGTGGTGTAATGGTTAAGGTGTCTGAAAATCTGTGTGTGATAACCCGGGTTTGAATCCTGGTGGATCACATTATGATAAACTTTCATTAATTTCATTGGAGGTGTTTGATGTTGTGGTGAAATTAATTAAAGAAAACAAAATATATATAATAGATAAGAGGTTTGGAGGCCATTATTGTGAGTGTCAAATAAGAACTCGCCCAGCGAGGAATTGATCGTGGGCCACCCGCTATCAAGTTTAGAACGCTACCCCTGCTCTATGCAGTTATCAAAAAGATTTTGTTTTCTGTGTTTCGTAGAAAAATTTACTACAGACAGATAATTCCAACCCCACTAAAAAAAAAATACAAATATATTTTAATAAATAAATAAATTAATTATATGTAAGAAATCATAAGGGTTGTGTATCTTAAGAGCAAGCTAGACTTGCTCTTTCTGTAACTGAGGCACGGAAGAAAATATCAGCAAAGGAGTACAGGCAGTGAAACGGGACTTCTAGCAACCCTTTGATACTAAAATGTTTAATGTAACTCAACATTTTCTATGAGTAGTATTTTTATACTGGTAGATATTGTGTACGGGACTAACTGAACCACTTTGGATAAATTGGGTAATCTAACATACAACATTAATTTAACATTACACATTGATTAATATAAAACATACATGTCTTTATGTGAGCTCCAAGTTATTACACAGCTACAGTATCACTACCACTAGAGACCCTATAGTAATTGAGCTCCACCCACCTCCGCCATATTGGTATCGTAGTGTCCTCTTTTTACAAGCCAATATTTTCATACCCATAATGAACATTCAACAATACTGGTACAGGATACATAGTTAGGTCTTTGGATCACAATATATTATAAAACACTGTATCATCCACCTGCTTCATAATTAAAGCACCAAAATGGCGTCCCAAGAAAAAGATGGCTGATCTGTCGTACTTCAGGATCTCTAACTATCTATCACTATCTTATAAATCACTTATAAATCACTATCGCTATCACTATCTATAGTAATCACATGGCCATCGTCGTCACAACTTGGATAAATATGTTCGTCATCACTTTCATCCCTGACGCTCCTATGGTCATCTTCACTTTCACTCCCGTCACTTTCGTCACTGTTGCACTGATGTTCACTTTCGTCAGCGGAACTCCCGCTGTCACTTTCGTCACTGTCCTCATCGCTACTCACATCAATCACTTCTTTTTCACTGGCTGATTCGTCGTCACTTTCGTCGACTTTTCTCCTCTTATGATGGGAGTCATTATCACTATCATCCTCATTTTCCCTTGTTGGTCTTGTTCTCTTGAAACGGAATCCAAAACCTGTATCAACTGATGCATCGGACGATGCATCAGAGTCAGCCTCAAAGCCGGGAAATCTTGGCCCCATATCTCCTTCAAAAAAGTGAGTATAAAATGAATTGGCAATATTTTCAAAATTTGCAAATTTTTGATGGCTATTTTTTAATAGAGTCTCTAGTTGTTGAAATATATTATTTCTATCACTCTGGTAGAAAAATCCAGAACCAAAGATATTATTGTCGTCATCAGAATCTGTGTCCGACTCATAACTAGGGCTTTCGTCCGACTGATGACCTGCAGGATTAGCACGATCAGCATCAATCCTGTGGCCGTTGTTGTTCTGGTCGTAGAGGGACCGTTTCCGGGGGTCAGAGAGTGTTTCGTAGGCCGACTGGATCAGCTGGAACTGCACTTTGGCCTCTTGCAACTTGTCCAGGTTCTTGTCTGGGTGCCAGACTAGGGCCAGTCGGTGATAGGCCTTCTTGAGCTCCTTGTTAGTGGCCCGGGCTGACACTCCCAGGACCTCGTAGAAGCAGGTCATGGTGGGAGTCGATTTTTTCACTGGTTGGGAAGCGGCAATCCTCTGCCACTGCCGTGATTATTCCTCAGGATCTGTAGGGATAAAGAAAATACAATTGTACAGTCAAAATAATTTGCCAAAAACCTTGACAGTAATTTGCATGAAATTTACAAGTCTAACTTGACACTTATATGACATGAAATAATTAGTACTAGTCATGAGCAACTAGAAATATATGAGAACCAATATGGAGCCACTGTACTGGCATTGGGCAGCCGCGGGTCACAGTCCAGGGAGGCATCGCACCCCACAGCTCCAACAATTAAAGATGGCGTCAAGGGAAAAAAAACCCGCACAGACGGATGATCAGAGAATGAAGGAGACAAAGCATGGCAGCATGGAGGAAGAGGATGAATCTTGGGCGAGAGGCTGCAAGACCACCGACGCAGAGATTACCATCGGAGATGAATAGATCCCCACCTACCCACCCAATGAAAACCACAGATTCACCAACACCCGGGGGTATCTGCCGTCGATGGCGATTAGGTAGTCTCCCACATATCTAATGTCAAAGTATACCTTAATTATCATACATATAAAATTATATTGTAAATTTAATAAAGTAACTCATATATTTTTTTGTTGGTAGACTGAAACCCTCTCTCTTATGGATCATTCAGTCTTCAAATTAAATATACCGTTATGTTCGCTTGTGAGTACCGTACCTTTACCATACTAATTGGAACATCACATACAAATTGGATAGTCTACTCTATTAGAACGAAAAATCATTTGTAAATTAACCTAATACAGATCTCCCTCACCATACAATGGGGGACGAAAAAGTTGTCTGCTGCTCTTTCACTTACACCCCCAATAGTAATCAGTTTCCATCCAGTGAGTCGAAATATATAAATCGAAGTCATAAAAATATCACTCATTTCTATATTCATTAATGTTACAGACATATTACTCTCAAATTCTATTCAGCACATCACCTCAGTGTTATAAGCCCAATCTTCCATGCTCTGGGGATGGCTGGGAACGTTGTCAAGCACCAGAAGGAAGCGATTGGTATTTTTGTTGGCTGCTGCATAATCTCGAACCCAAGGGGAGAGATAGTTGGTGACAACTTTGGCTAAGGGTTGTCGTCATCCAAACCTTCTTGTCCAACTACCAGATCACAGGCAGGTATTCTTTGATGAAGCCCTTCAGTGCTCTGGGATTTTCCGACTGATAAGCATAGGCTTCAGCTGAAGGGCCCCTGCTGTATTACCTCCCAGCAATAGGGTCAGTCGATCCTTGGAGGCCTTAACCCCTTTTGTACCGCAGCGTCTTTTTAATTTCCTTCTAGCTATATTTAGACGATTTTGTGCAGCTTGAGAAGGATCTGTGGTAGTAAAAAGGGTTAAGTGATATAGTTTGTAGCCTTTTTTAATGGGTAGACGTCCTTCCTAAGCTGAATAAAACCGGATAATAATTGCCAGAATACAGTATAATGCAAAATACGTCACCGGTACAGAAGGGGTTAAAACCTGGTGCCATCTTCTCCTCCTTGGCGATGAAGGTCCTGGAGGAGTTTTTTCCAATACAAGCTGGTCTCATCAAAATTTATCACCTGCTTGCTGCTAGATCCTCCTTCCTCGATTCTCTTCTTCAGCATAGGCTTGAAGGCATCTGCAGCAGGCTTATCTGAACTGACCGCCTCACCAGTCATCTTGATGTTATGTAGGGCAGCTTGTGCCTTATACACCTCTCAAACCACCCCTTGCTGGCCTTAAATGTCACTCTTTCATCCACCGGTGTCTCCTTCTTTAGGTCGTTCCATATTGATAAAGCCTTAACAGATACCAGGGCAGTAGATAGAGGCATGCAGCGACAAGTTTGGTAATTTATCCACAGCTTTAAACCTCGCCGAACGGCTAATTAAACCTTCCCACTACCGCTGGATCCGGGTGAATCATCGAATTCTCAGGATTTTAGCGCACTTATAAATACGGTACGGAAAAAAATGGCCTAACCTTTTTTTTTTGTTGGCCAGACGCCGTAATTCCAGAGAAGGGATGGCCATGAAGAGTAGGTGTTTGTCACGAATTGCTAGGTCAAGTTGCCCGGGCTTGACATCTACCAATAACATTTTGACAGTGAGGATTCGATCCGCCAACCCTTTCATCAGCAGCCGACGCTCTCCTGACTATGCCACAGCATACACAACCACATACACAAATTTAAAGACAGAGTGCTCCACACAAAATGCGGTTCTGGTCTCACGTCCTAATGGCGACGTTCCAGGAAACCCTGTTAAGAGCTGCCTCACTTGTCAGGTTCTTTGATTTAAGATCAGACCGCAAAGTCCGATCCCACAACTTTCTTGGTCCGCCGCTTTCTAGGACCTGCATCTTTTCACCCAGCTTTGTTCATCCATCCTCTCCACGTGTCCAAACCATCCAAGCCTGCTAGTACACATCACATCACTGATACTCTTGATACCCAGTACCTAACCTTCTCCTTAGCTCCTCACTTGATATCTTATCTTGCAATTTGGCACCACACATCCATCTCACCATTCTCATCTCATTGCATTCCATTCTGTTGATATCATCCGCTTTGACAGGCCACATTTCTGAAGCATGTCATTGCGCTTCTAACGCATGAAGCAAATACCTTTCCCTTCAAGGGGAGAGGGAGTCTTCTCATGGCGAGTTGTGGCAAAAGATCTCTAAACTTTCCCGAGCCGCATCTTATTCTGGCTATAGTGGCGGCCTCAGCCCCACCACCGGCAGAGATAGTATCACCCAAGTAGCAAGACTTGTCCACCATCTCCAGTGCCTCGTTGCCAAAGTTGACACTCTCGAGCCAGTCATTGAATACAAGCTTGCCTTTGCATACTATGCATACAAATTTCTCAATTTTAAACTTCTTCCATGGTATAGGTCTCTTTATTCTAGTGCAGCACTTATTCCTGTGATGTACCAAGCTGCGGCAGACGCTACAGAGGCAGTACCGTACTCGTTGTTATCTTGCGATGGGTGAAGACTAGAACTCTCTAGACCAAGTGGTTCAGTTTATACAGTCAGGTCTCGATATATGCGGTTAATTCGTACCGTGTACGTACCGTTTATATCAAAACCGTGTTTTAGAAATAACAGGCCTTATGGGTATAAATTAATTCGTTCCACCCACTTTCCCAAAGTCCCCCTTTTGACCCTTTTTGCCTACCTTCAGCCGACTTACATTACATTATACCACCATTATCATTTATGACAAAACATAAATACATTTAAGCATCAATAAGGACTGTTTTGTACCTGTTATTGACCTATTTGTGTGGATAGATGTGTTGACATTCGGTAGATATCCCCGCCGCTGTACTCCCTCGGTCCCTCCCCCCGCCCCGTCCCGTCCCGGCCCCAACACTGTTACTGTGATGAAGTTGATAAGCCTTGTGCTACAGCTCGAATATCGGCCCCTCCATGATCATCGTCCTCATCGAAACCAGAGAACACAGAAATATTGTCCATCATATCATTATCATCATCAGACTGGTTGTCACTGTCGGGGGCGCTCCCTCCTACCCCTATTGATAATGCAAAACTATTGAAAAAACTTAAAAATGTATGTTATTTGGTCTCTATATAATCTGTGAATAATTTCCGATATGATGGAATTAAAGAAAAAAAAAATCCACCAATTCATAATCAGCAAAAATTACACAAATGTCAATTAAAAACATGTTACAATATCTACCCACCATTTTATGTACACACACTTTCAAGGCGAAAATATACCGTGGGAAAAAACAATAAATAAATAAAATGCAAATCTTCCGACGCTCCGAAGCTCAGCACTTATCTGCAGAAAAGACGGGGAAATATCTTTTGTTGACTGGAGAGTAAGAGGGTGGTGAAGAGAGTAGTGAAGGAAAGTAAGAGAAGAGTAGATGAGGAATTTGGAAGGAATCCGAGTGTAAAATGGAGGGAGAGTAAGAAACTGTTCTGGAAAGAAGTCAAGAAAGTTAGGGAAGGTAGCAAGGGAAACAGTAAGGGTGTGAAAGATAAGAATGGGAGAATGCTAGCCGAGAAGCAAGAGAGAGTCGAAAGATGGAGGGAGTACTTCAATGAGTTGCTAAATATAAGGAATGAAGAGCCAGCAAACATAGTTGGATATGGTATGGGAGGGAGAAGAAGAGAAGTAGTGGAGGAGGAGGTGGGGATCAGGAGGTCAGAAGTGTGGGAAGCCATGAAAAGAGTGAAGTTGGGGAAATCACCAGGAACAGATGGAGTGTGTGGGGAAATGTTGAGGTATGGTGGTAAGATAGTGATCAAATGGGTATGGAAAATGTGCAAACTAGCATGGGAGAAGGGGAGTGCACCCGATGACTGGAAGACTGGCATAATAGTCCCCCTATATAAGGGCAAAGGGGAAAGAGGAGTGTGTGATAACCACCGATGAATAAGTCTTCTAAGCATAGTAGGGAAGGTACAGTATACAGTAGGGTAGTGATTGAGAGAGTGAGAGTGAGAACGGATAAATGGATAGGCGACGAGCAGGGAGGTTTTAGGAAGGGAAGAGGATGTGTAGATAAGATTTTTACCCTGAATTGTGTTGTGGAGAAATATCTGGAGAAGAAACAAAAGGTGTATGTTGCCTTTATGGACTTGGAGAAGGCCTATGACAGAGTGGATAGAGAAGGTTTGTGGAAAGTACTTAGAATATACGGAGTAGATGGCAAGTTGCTGAAAGCAGTGAAGAGCATGTATGAGGGTGCAAAGGCGGCAGTACGTGTGGAGAGTGAGCAGAGCGAGTTCTTTGACCTGAATGTTGGTTTGAAACAGGGGTGTGTGATGTCCCCGTGGTTGTTTACTGTATATATGGATGCAGTCATGAAAGAAATACTATCAAGAGCAGTGGATGTTGGTGTATCGCTGAAAAGGGAGGGAATTGAGTAGAAGCTACCTATACTGCTGTGTGCGGATGATACAGTTCTGATGAGTGATAATGAATGGGAGTTGCAGGGTCTGGTAAATGAGTTTGGAACAGTGTGCGAAAAACGGAATTTGAAGGTAAATGCGGGGAAGAGCAAGGTTATGGTCTTCGAAAGGGGTGAAGTCACAGAGTGTGAGGTGAAGCTGAACGGTCAGGCTATGGAGATCGTCAACTCTTTTAAGTATCTGGGCAGTGTGTTGAGTAAAGATGGGACTATGGATGAAGGAGTGCGGGAGAGGGTACAACAGGGGAAGAGGGTTGTAGGAATGCTGAAAGCAGTAACAAGAAATAGGGTGGTCAGTATGGAAGTGAAGAAGTCCTTGTATGACAGTGTGGTAATCCCGACACTGACTTACGGAAGCGAAGCATGGACGTTGGTTGAGAGACTCAGACCAAGAGTGAGAGCAGTGGAAATTAATTACTTAAGAAGTGCGTGCGGAGTTACATGGAGGGATAGACAGACTAATGAGGAAATAAGAAGGAGGTGTGGTGTGGAGGTAGACAGACTAATGAGGAAATAAGAAGGTGTGGTGTGGAGGTAGATGTGCTGGAAAGTGTGGAAAGGAACAACTTGAGATGGTTCGGCCATATGGAACGTATGGAAAGCGAGAGAATGACTAAGAGGGTGTACGAGAGCGAGGTGGAGGGACAGAGAGGGAGAGGTAGACTGATAGAGAGGTGGAAGGATGGAGTGAGGAAGTATATGAACGAAGGCGGTGCTGGTTGGGGGGAGGGGCGTCGACTGACTGGGGACAGAGGTGCATGGGGGCGGTTCGTTCGTAGCCACCCCTTCGGGGATCACGGCGTCAGGCAATAGATAGATAGATAGACTGTTTCTTATTTCTTGTTTATCTATGTGCTGGAAGGATATTATATTTTTCAATTCCATCGCATTAGAAATGATTCATAGATTACAATAAGTCCAAATAAGAAGTAGTTATGTTAATGTATAAGGGAGATAGATAAATAGACAAACAGACATTTGATGCATAAATAAAAATTCTTAATTATTTATATATAGGGCCTACCTAGGCTTGGGCCGCCACCCATGTATGATCCCGACTTTTCTGTGTTGTGGCCCACTTTAGAACTTTTGGGGTTACCGTGTCCAAACGAATCCATGTATATAAAACGTGTGTATAGATCGAGACCTGACTGTATAATGAGTGAGGCCTGACTTGAGGTGAAGTATGGTATATAACACCTGTGAGGGTTAAGCATGAGATAATATAATAATAAGTAAAGAAATAAATTTACTACACTACCAAATTATTTACCATAGTTTTTGCACTGTTTTAATTAAAAATCCCAGTCCGGATTGCGTTTACGTTTAGCATTCAGCGTTCAGCAGGACCGTATTAATTAATTAATTAACGGTCTAGCGGATGCGGAGGCTAACGATTACGAGATGCGGCATTGTGATTACGAAAGTGGATAATTATTAGCGATGCCCACCACTGCTGTATACGGTATGAGTATGTTTATACTTTGTCATCCCCCATAATGTTGTATTTGTTGTCCTTTTTATCTCTTTGTATTGCCCATCCTCTTTTAATTTGTCCCTCCAATTTTACTGTAGGCCTACTGTGTTTTATTTATTTTTTGCTGGTTTTAGTTCCAGTTCTATAATTTGGGAGGTGATTCTTAGTTTGTTTTTTTGCCCTGTTTTGGAGGCATCATGTCCAGACTAACCTTACTGTAGAAAGACTCAACTAAGTCCAACTGCAGTACCTGCAGTATTTGTAAACCAAACCATCCTCAACAGTGGTAAAAGACGGTACCTTAGTGCTAGCACCCCTTCTGTTCCTCATTCTAATTTGCGACATAGATACCAACACAAGACACAGTACGGTGTCGTCTTTTGCGGATGACACAAAACTAAGCAAGATAGTAAACACACAAGAGGACACGGGCCAGCTGCAGGAAGACATAAATGTAGTGTTCCAGTGGACCAGGGAAAACAACATGCAATTCAATGAAGAAAAATTCCAATTAATAAGGTACGGAGATAATAATGGCGTTAAAGTGATCACAAACTACCTAACAGAATCTAACCACATAATAGAACGGAAAGACAGTGTGAAAGACCTTGGGGTGGTAATGTCTGAAAATATGTGTTTCAAAGAACATAACCAGGTCAAAGTTGCGGCTGCGAAACGTTTAACGGTTTGGATTCTGCGTACATTTAAAACACGCGGTGAATTACCTATGATAACGCTCTTCAAATCTCTAGTGCTACCGCGGCTTGAATACTGTAGCGTATTAACATCCCCATACAAAGCAGGTGAAATAAATTACTTAGCGAGTGTACAAAGAAATTTCACTTCGCATATAAGTTCGGAAAAACAGCTACACTATTGGGATCGTTTAAGAGCACTGAACCTGTACTCGCTGGAACGTAGAAGAGAACGTTACCTTATAATATACACGTGGAAAATCGCAGAGGGTTTAGTACCAAACCTACATACTCCGATAGTCATGAAATTCAGTAATAGGAGAGGCTGGGAATGTAATATCCCCCGGATGAATAACAGGGGTGCTATGGGCTCTCTGCAAGAGGGCTGGCTATCACACAGAGGCCCACGTCTCTTCAACAAACTCCCATGGCAAGTAAGAGACATGAGGGGCGTCTCTTTAGACAACTTCAAGAGAGCCCTCGATGTCGAACTGCAAAAAGTGCCAGACGAGCCCATCTTAGCAAGGGAGCGGGCTGTCTCTTCAAACAGCCTGCTGCACCAAAACACAACCCCCAACGAGGGGCGACGCGCTCCTCGGTGCTGCTAGGAGAGTGGCGAACACAACCAAAGGTAACCTAAGGTAAGGTAACCATACCAAGATTCTACTGTACATTAGTCAACTTGGAAACATCCCGCCATGCGAAGGTATTTTGGTTCATTCCTGACGAAAATTGTCATATTTACCATATACACTATGTACTCCAATTTTGCGAGAAATTGGCCGGCATTGCAGGCCGCAAAACTGGAATTCGCAAAATTGGATTAACTAACCTTTTGGGGGAAAATGAATATGGTCGACATTTCATCAGTGATGGCCCAATTTTTCGTGATTTCTGTCATTTATTTGCTTTGTTTGTACAGTACACACATACATGTAATTATACATCCCACAATAAAGAAAAATACAGAAAAACATAAGACATTATCATTATCCTTGAGAAAATCAAATTAAATGAGCAATTGAGCATTTACTTAGACTCGAAAGATGGCTGGGCTTGCGGGGATGGAGGGAGGGTGTCCAAGGCTTGGGTGGCCCGGCCACCCCTCCTCCCCCGAAAACTAGTGCGGAAAGCCCCAATTTCTTACGGCCCCACCCGCAAAAGTAGAGTTACATCGCAAAATTAGGTTTTCATCAAAAATTGGTTAGTGGAGTCTTGGTCGCAAAATTGGTGTTTCGCAAAATCAGAACACGCAAAAATTGGAGTGAGTACTGTACAGTACTGTAAATTATAATTATTTATCCATATGTGCCTATTGTACTTTTAATATAAACATATAAACATTGAAAAGCAATAACACAAGTGGTAACAGCAATTGGCTGGCAAAAATCTTATATTTTAGCTCCGCGGTCGTAATCTGACCCGGGTCGGCGAATCTTTCCCTCCCCTTTTCCACTTTGATGGCACAACCATCACTTCTTCCCCTGACAAAGCTGAACTCTTCGCTCAAACGTTTGCTAGAAACTCCGCCTTGGTTGATTCCGGTGCTATTCCTCCCTCTCTCCTACTTATGCCTAATATCCTAATATCTTCTAAAGATGTACTTTCTACGCTCTTTGGGTTTAATTCTAAGAAGGCGTATGGTCCGGACGGTGTTCCTCCTGTTGTACTCAAAACCTGTGCTTCCGTGCAGACTCCCTGCCTAGGCAAACTGTTTCGTCTCTGTCTCTCCTCTAACGTCTTCCCTTCTTGCTGGAAGTTTGCTCTCATTCAACCTGTCCCAAAGAAGGGTGACCGCTCTCAACCCTCCACAACTATCATCCAATTGCTCTCATCTCCTGTATCTCTAAAGTTTTTTAAACTATTCTTGTTTCCAAATTTCTTAAGCATTTCTCTTTTCATAATCTACTCTCAGATCGCCAGTATGGCTTCTTTAAGGTTCGCTCTACTGGTGATCTTTCATATCTTACTAACTCTTGGTCATCGTCCTTTCGGGACTTCGGTGAGACTTTTTCTATTGCACTAAACATATCGAAAGCCTTCGATAGAGTCTGGCACAAATCTTTAATTTCTAAACTGCCCTCCTTCAGTTTCTATCCCTCCATCTGTGCCTTTGTCTCTAATTTCCTTTCCGGCTGTTCCATAGCTGCGATTGTGGACGGCCATCGCTCACTTCCTCATCCTATCAACACCAGTGTTCCTCAGGGCTCTGTCCTATCTCCCATTCTCTTTCTAATTTTCATAAATGATCTTCTCAACTGTACCTCCAGTCCCATCCATTCATACGCAGACGACTCTACCTTACACTACTCAAATTAGTTTTCCAGAACGCCCCACCCAGCAATCCCTAAAAAACAAACGTAATGAAGCCATGGAACACTTATCCGCTGATCTAACTATCCGCTGATCTTCCAATTGGGGCAGAGGAAACCTTGTTGCCTTTACTGCTTACAAAACTAAATTTCTCCATTATACTACCCGTCCGAAACTCCCAGAGGACTTTCCCTTATACTTAAACAATACAAAAATCAATCCTTCATCTTCTCTCAATATTCTCGGTGTCTCTTTTTCTTCTGCTCTCACTTGGAAGGACCATATTATCAGTCTTGCTAAGGCAGCCTCCCAGAAGCTGGGTGTGCTCAACCGCCTGAAGGGGTTCTCTACCACTACACAGCTTCTTGCTCTGCACAGGGGCACGGTGCGTCCTTGTATTGAGTATTGTTCACATGTGTGGGGAGGATCCTCTTGCACCGCACTTCTAGACAAAGTAGAAAGGAAGGCTTTTCGTATCATTAACTCCCGTCCACTCACCAACTCTCTGCAATCTCTCTCTCTCCGCCGCAATGTTGCATCTCTCTCGCTAATATAATAATCAGTGTTCCTCAGAGCTCTCCCAGTGTATACCACCTCTACGTAGGGCACGTGGTACCCGTCTTGCAACACAATCCCACCTCTACTCTGTGCAACTCTCCAACCAAAGAGTGAAACGTTACTCTCAGACTTTCTTCTATTCAACAGCTAATCTCTGGAACTCTCTCCCAGAATCAGTCTTTCCCTCTTCCTATGACTTAAATTGCTTCAAACTCCGTGTGTTCAGGCATTTTGGCTCGAACGTCCCTTGATTTTGGCCCTGTCACTCATTCAACTCTGGGGGAGGCACTCACTACAGGCAGTTCTGCCTTTTGCCTCCCTCTCTCACATAGAAGAAAAAAAAATTCACTTTACTTTTATCGACGTTCAGTCAGCTTCCTCCTCCCACATACCAAACCAAACTCTTTGACTACTCGCTGCAGTTTCTCCTCAGAATCTGCCACCAATGCTGTGTCATCAGCAAACAGCAACTGGTTCAACTCCCAATCTTTACCATTCTTTCCTACTAAACCCAATCCTTTACCCATAGTTCTAATTTTCACCTCCCTCACCACACCATCCATATATACATTAAACAGCCACGGTGACATAACACAACCCTGTCGCAGACCTACATTTACCTCAAACGACTCTCTCAACTCATCATTTCCTACTCCAACACACGCTCTGCTCTCTTCATAAAAACTCCTGACTGCTCCTAACAAATTTCCTCCAATTTCATAAATCCTTAGCACCTTCCACACTGCTTCTTGATCCACACAATCATACGCTTTTTCCAAATCCATAAAAGCCCAAAATATCTCCTTTTGCTTCTCTAAATACTTCTTGCATAGCTGTCTAACTGCAAAAATCTGATCCACACACCCCTCTTCCCCTCCTAAAACCGCACTGCAGCACTGCTCTTCTCCTATTGCACCTTCTGTACCCTTTATTATCCTCTCTATCAACACCCTGCCATACAGCTTTCCAACCACTGATATTAAACTAATACTGTACCTCTATAACTTGAACACTCCTGCCGATCTCCCTTCCCCTTGTACAGTACAACGGCACAATACATGCACTCCTCCAGTCTAGTGGAGATTTTGATATGAATAAATTAATACAAGATCAATTTTGAATGTCCAATATCTAATATCCAATATCCAACAGTTTTCAGGATTTGGTTTGATATTGGACATTCGTAGGTATAGGTGTTAGGGTGAATATATCATATTTATGGAGATTTTGATATGAATAAACGAATACAAAATCAATTTTGAATGTCCAATATCCAACACCTTTCAGAATTTTGTTTGATAAAGTACTGTATTGGACATTCGTAGGTATAGGTGTTAGAAAAGTAATAAAATCTATTTTTGCTTCTATGATATTCAAACAGAATGGAAAGAGGGTGAATAATTGAATATATCATATTAATGGAGATTTTGATATGAATGAACGAATACAAGATCATTTTTGAATGTCCAATATCCAACAGTTTTCAGGATTTTGTTTGATATCGGACATTCGTATGTACAGTATTGTATAGGTGTTAGGAGTAATAACATCTATTTTTGCTTCTATGATATTCAAGCGGAATGGAAAGAGGGTTAATTTATTGAATAGGCCTATACCGTATCATATTAATGGAGATTTTGATATGAATAAACAAATACAAGATCAAGTTTGAATGTCCAATATCCAACAGTTTTCAGATTTTGTTTGATACAGTATTGGACATTCATAGATATGTGTATTGTGTCAGGAGAGTAATAAATTATATTTTTGCTTCTATGATATTCAAGCAGAATGGAAAGAGGGTGAATATCTCATATTTATGAAGATTTTTATATGAATAAATGAATAGGCCTTCAAAATCAATTGTGAATATCTAATATCCAACAGTTTTCAGGATTTTGTTTGATATTGGACATTCGTATGATTCGTAGGTAGGTCACGTAGGTGTTAAGAGAGTAATAACATATATTTTTCCTTCTATGATATTCAAGCAGAATGGAAAGAGGGTGAATATCTCATATTTATGGAGATTTTTATATGAATAAATGAATAAAAGATCAATTTTGAATGTTCAATATCCAACAGTTTTCAGGATTTTGTTTGATATTGGACATTCGTAGGTAGGTCACGTAGGTGTTATAAGTAATAAAATTTATTTTTGCTTCTATGATATTCAACCAGAATGGAAAGAGGGTGAATATATCATATTTATGGAGATTTTGATATGAATAAACGAATACGAGATCAATTGTGAATATCCAAAATCCAATATCCAACAGTTTTCAGGATTTTGTTTGATATTGGACATTCATAGGTATAGCCTAGGTGTTACTTTGTACTGTAGGCTACTTTTGTAGATGTTTAGGTGACAATCACCACGGTCGATCTGGGGATCCGCCGCTAATGATCTCGTCCTGGAATCTTTACGACTCTGAATCTTACGATTCTTTACAGGACTGACCATGCCATTTTTATCGGCACTAGCTCAGAGAAGAGTGTTGAGAGGGGAGGGGAGAGGGGTGTTGGAGAGAGAGGAAGGTGTTGGAGTGGCTTTGTTATGTGTGTTTAGTCTGTATACGTCGTCAGGATGTCCACTGACTGGGTGCAAGCATGTGAAACATGCTAGGACGTACTACCGCACCCACTAAATGTCCGCTGTGGCAGGGATTCGATCCCGGGTCTTTCAGATTCACACGCGAGCGTGCTCACCACTTGACCACCACAGCTCATTTTTTTTTATTAGACTAGACAAGACTCTCCGGGTGGTCGGGGCCGGGGGAGTGCTGGAGGGACCTTGGTGACCCTGGTCTCTGGGTCTTCTCCTGGATGACCTAGATGTGTGTGAATTTGAATTATGTTTTTGTGTGTTCATTGTTTTCTGTTGTGTTTTGTGTTGCCCCTATTATTGCTGTCTTGAGTTCGTCTGTCCGTTCCCCCCTCCCCCCCTGAAAAAAATGAAAAAAATAGGAATAGTGAGAATTGGTCAACATCATCATATAATCATGTGTCTCCAATTCAGGTACAGTACCTCGATAATTATTTCATATATACAGTACTGTACAGTACAATCTTTATGACCCATACATCATTCCTATATATGGCATTCTATCTATCTATCTATCTATTGCCTGACGCCGTGATCCCCGAAGGGGTGGCCACGAACGAACCGCCCCCATGCACCTCTGTCCCCAGTCAATCGACGCCCCTCCCCCCAACCAGCACCGCCTTCGTTCATATACTTCCTCACTCCATCCTTCCACCTCTCTTTCGGTCTACCTCTCCCTCTCTGTCCCTCCACCTCGCTCTCGTACACCCTCTTAGTCATTCTCTCGCTTTCCATACGTTCCAAATGGCCGAACCATCTCAAGTTATTCCTTTTCACACTTTCCAGCACATCTACCTCCACACCACACCTCCTTCTTACTTCCTCATTAGTCTGTCTATTCCTCCATGTAACTCTGCATGCACTTCTTAAGTAATTCATTTCCACTGCTCTCACTCTTGGTCTGAGTCTCTCAACCAACGTCCATGCTTCGCTTCCGTAAGTCAGTGTCGGGATTACCACGCTTGTCATGCAAGGACTTCTTCACTTCCATACTGACCACCCTATTTCTTGTTACTGCTTTCAGCGTTCCTAAAACCCTCTTCCCCTGTTGTACCCTCTCCCGCACTTCTTCATCCATAGTCCCATCTTTACTCAACACACTGCCCAGATACTTAAAAAGAGTTGACGATCTCCATAGCCTGACCGTTCAGCTTACACCTCACACTCTGTGACTTCACCCCTTTCGAAGACCATAACCTTGCTCTTCCCCGCATTTACCTTCAAATTCCGTTTTTCGCACACTGTTCCAAACCCATTTATATATGGCATTACCATCGGAAATTAGTGTTTACCCATTATCCAACAATGTTAAGATATCCCACCAAAAACCATATTTTGTCATTAACCTAACCTAATAGCCCCACCACAAAACATATTTTGTCATTAACTCTTTCACGCTTTTATGACGCAGAGGTTGCCAGATTAGCAATAAGAAATAGAGTTCTCTCACTCTTATAATTACCTCTCCAAAATTAGTTTTCTGCCCACAGCTAACTCAAAGACAACTGCAGAGGTTGAAGTAACTAAACTAAAGGTTTCTAAATACAGTGCTCCCCCACTAAATGCGCCTTCAGTAAATGCGGATTCCCTATATGCGGTGGCTAATCAAAAATAATATATTTTAAGGACTCTGTAAATGCGGCTTGAAATTCTGTATATGCGGTTTGGCCGTTTTGATTCCAGGGGAAATACGTACTTTCCGCCATATTACCGAATGTCGCCTACCGAAAATGCGGCCGATAGATGGCGGGTTGGGAGCGGTAACGCATTCATCCCAATGTTAAGGTCATGTTTTTGCCCCCAAACACTACATCTTTGGTACAGCCACTTGACCAGCAGTCCTCTATCTAAGGTAAATGGGGTTATATTTGTTGTTTTATTTGATATTTCTAATGTAAAGTGTATCTTTCTTTCATAAATGGTTATTGGGTGGGTTATCAGGTGTATGGTAGGCTAAAAAGGGGTTAGTTTGGAGGGGCTGTCTGACCATAAACATTTATTCCCATTGATTATTAACTCCACAATATGCGGATTCCGTAAATGCGGCGCATTTTGCAGCCCATAGAGGCGCATTTACTGGGGGTGCACTGTACTGTACCCCTGATGGTAACAAAGGCTTTAAAGTATCCCTAATAGGCTCAAAATTGTGTCATAAGTGTGAAAGGGTTAACCTAACCTAACAGCCCCCAGACCCCCGCTGGTCTTAGCATTGATGCAGAGGTTGATAAAATACTACCGCCTTATTTACACTATACCGACGCTCGCGATGATCATGTTCCCGTAACCTATATTTGACTGCCGTAGGATACAAAAATAGGTTAATGGGGGGCTTTGCCCCCACTCACCTGACCATGGCTTATTGTCATTATCATATATGATACGATTTTACCTATAGGACACGCATATGACAGGTACCACCAAGGATTTAATACATATTTGTTTTCGGTTTCCACGCATCCAACACCAAGCTACACCCTTTTCTGGTGTACGAAACACTAAAAAAACAATGGGAAAACTTTAATATTAATAATATGAGACGAAATATAAAGAGAACTCTGTTGCGTTCGTGGAAGTAGCGTCGCTTAGTTTACGCTCGAAGTTAGCCTACTTCCCGCCTTAGCAGTCGACTTAAAATGGCGGAGTGTGTAGGTGGTTTTTGTCCTCCCGCAGTACTTTTTAGTGATTTTATGTCTTCTACATCATTATTTAAAGCAGCGGCGGGGGTCTTGGGGCAGCAGCCCTAAGGTTAGGTTAGGTTAATGACAATATTGTCATGCGTCGTCGAGTGTCCTGTAATAAACAAACCGACGATCGGAAGCGACGACGGACTCCCGATTTAACGCGCCGTTTTATTCTCGTCGAAAACCACATTTAAAAAGTTATTACAGTATATCGTTTTCAATACTATTACCGGACCAGAAAAAGGCGTAGCTTGGTGTTGGATGTGTGTTAACAGAAAACAAAAATGTATTAAATCCTTGGTGGTACCTGTCAAATGCGTGTCCTTCTTCTTCTTCTTCTTGTGGAGTTGCTGTCCCTATAGTTTAAATCGTACCTCATAATATATACTGTATATTGCCAGTAGTCGGCAACTAACAGAAAAAATATCCTTCAAAATAGACGAAAACCTAACCGCGAGCGATCGACCTTTGTAACTAAACATACATGACGACCGTACGCCTGGAATACCGGATACTACATCCTTCCCTAGTCCCACCCGGCAAGGATGTAGGCTAGTGTTCGGGCGTACCGGCCGCCTTGTTTACATTACACGGAGTGGTGGAGGATGCTCGCAGCAGCTCGCGATCATGTTTCCATCTATTTTTATTGCCTTTGGATACAATAATGGGTTGAGGCCCATATATGTTGCCAGCAGGGGGCAAATAACGGTAAATATGTAGGAGCAGCAAAAATATAGCTAACAAATTTATAATGGTATTTTGGGGTTCCTATTATCATATGCTTCATTGCTAGGCTAGCCTATAGGCTATCATTTTTATCCTCAGGAAAAACAAAAAAAATCTTGATTTTTTTTTTTTTTTTCCTTGAGGATTTTTTTTTTCATTAACCTAACCAACAAACCTAACCTAAATGTATTTGAGGGCTAGCCTACTAGGTTAGGTTAGTTTTTTTTTTTTTTTTTTTTTTTTTTTTTAGGTTAGGCTAGCCTAATGACCAAAAAAAAAAAAAAAATCTCAAGAAAAACAAAAATAAAAATCTGATTTTGTTTTTTGTTTTTTTGTTTTCCCTGAGGATAAACATTATACAGCCTAGGCCTAGGCCTAGCAATGGACTTGCATAGCCTATGATGATAGGATCCCCAAACTAACATTATAAATTTGGGTCAATAGGCCTATACAGGAGAGTAGGAGATGCAACAATATAGCCTAGGTAGCAAATTTCTAATGGTAGTTTTGGGTTCCTATCAGCATAGGCTATGCCTTCATTTCTAGCCTATATACTTTTTATCCCCGGGAAAAAAAACCCACATCTTAGGATTTTTCATTTTGTCTTGGATTTTTTTTTTTTCTTTTTTAGGCTATTACCCTAACCTAACCAAAAAACGTAACCTAACCTTTACCTAACCTAACCTAAATGTATTTGGGGGCTATTAGGTTAGGTTAGGCTAGGTTTTTTGGTTAGGTTAGGTTAGGCCTAGGCCTAATAGGCCTAATAGGCCTAACCAAAAAAAAAAAATGCCAAGAAAAAAAATGAAAATCCCGAGATTTTTTTTGTTTTCCCCGCGGATAAAAAGTATAGCCTAGGCCTAGCCTAGGCCTATAGCCTAGAAATGAAACATAGGCTATAATGATAGGAACCCAAAACTACCATTAGAAATTTGCTACCTAGACCTATAGCCTAGGCTATTGGGAAAAATGTTATTTTAATACCACAAATTTTCCGAGTGCTTTTTATAAAATAAATTGTTCATTTGCATTAATATATAGTGTTTGTAATTAATTAGAAATCTCGGGAAAACCTATTTTCCCCATTAGGCCTATTGATCGATGTTGAGACACGCCCCCGATAGTGATTTGAAAAGACATTAGCCTAACCTAACAACCTTACCTAACCTAACCTAGTATTATGGGTGGGGGCTGCTGCCCCCACACCCCCGCTGGTTGAGTACTAATCCCTTGGTTAAAAAAAAAAAAAAAAAAAAAAATTGGCTGTCGATTATACGAAGCTGAAAGAAAAGTCGATGTAGTCTATGGTGTTTACTCTGCAATCTTCAGCTTCGATTGTACATGGGAAAGTACCGTATTGACAACCTTGTTACGAAAATTAAATTTTAGTACCATACTTTTATATTAGGTTTTTCCGAGGGTTTAACACATTTTCATATGATCTTTAGAGCTATCGATAACTAGAAGTACCGTATTGACAACCTTGTTACGAAAAAGACATTTTAGTACCATACTTTTTTATTGTTTTGCCGAGGGTTAAAACAAATTTTCTTATGATCTTTAGAGCATATAGGCCTAGATTCGGTCAATATACAGGAGGCGCTACATTATAGGTAGCAAAATTCTAATGGTAGTTTTGGGTTCCTATCATCATATGCTTCATTTCTATATACTTTCTATCCCCGGGAAAAAAACAAAAAATCTTGGGTTTTTTATTTTTTTATTGGATTTTGTTTTTATTTTTTTTATTAACCTAATCTAACCTAACCTAAATGTATTTGGGGGCTATTAGGTTAGGTTAGGTTAGGTTTTTTGGTTAGGTTAATGACCAAAACAAAAAATCCCAAGAAAATAAATGAAAAATCCCAAGATTTTTTTTTCTTTTCTTCCCGGGGATAAAAAGTATATAGAAATTAAGCATATGATGATAGGAACCCAAAACTACCATTAGAATTTTGCTACCTATATTGTAGCGCCTCCTGTATATTGACCCTAGATTCAATATTTATCTTCAAATATATCAACAAAATTCGTGGTATTAAAATAACATTGAACCGGCTATTGTTGCATCTCCTGTAGCCTATAGCCTATTGACCTAAATTTGTTACCTAGGTTAGCCTATATTATTGCTGCTCCTAGGCTACATATTGACCCAAATAGCCTAACAGGAAAAATTGCCGTCAAAATAGGCCTAGCCTAGGCCTAAACGGGAAATTAACCACGCCGATCGACCTAGGCCTAAGTAAACATGACGACTGTACGCCCGGACACTACATCCTTCCCTAGAATTATCCTAGATTTTTACCTAGGCTACTTTGTTGCGGATCGGTAATGGCCTAGGATAGCCTATTTACCAATCAAAGAACTAGGCTAATAAATAGGCCTAGGAATAACAGAAAAATAATAAACAATAACACATACGTGACCTAAAACACATATTGACCGAGGCATGCTTTGATAGCTTGGGCTGGAATAATCAATATTAGGCTAAGTCTCAAGTGTTAATGAAAATTAGCCATTTATCATTTTCTTGCCGACCTACGAATTGACCCCACAAGTTAAACACTCTGAAACTCAATAAAACAAACTAATGCTGATCAAACATAATAGTACACAATCATAGTAATCACCTCACACATCCAGGAAGACCGATAGGATAGTCAAAATAGTGATGGAGAAGTTTTTGGCGGGGGAGTGTGAGACATAATAGTGTCCTTTTCTTCTTCTTCTTGTTTTGTCTTGTTTACGATGGAGTGTTGGCCAGAGGTAACACAGTGTTGCCAAGGATGAACCGCTAAATAGTCTTTCCTAAGTTGTGATATGATTATAAATGTAGATTATAATGCTAGGAATTGGAGTAATCTGCATATTATCAGTATGAAAATGGCTCATAGCCTATACATCTATATAATAGCTATAATTAATTTCGCTAGATGCTAATATTTGTCAGTAGGCCTACTGTAGATGCAACTTAATTTGAAAGGTCAGTTTTCAATCACCACTAGAGGATGCCAGAAGGTTTGCCCGCGGTACATTTCGCCCTTAAGAAAGTTCACCCACGGGGAGATTCGCCCATGAAAAGTTTCGCCCAATAACAGTTGGAATGCTAGACTACTCGGCCCACGGGACAGCTCGGCCCACGGCGAGACAGCTCGGCCCAGTAAAAACGAGACAGCTCGGCCCCGTGTTAATTATGAGACAACTCTTAATTAACCTAACCTACACATTATGAATCGAGAGAACTAGCGTATGACATAATTATACAATAAACGAACATTTCGCCCACATTACACACACGCCATAAACGGGAGGCCATGTATGCAGCACCAAACCTGCAAATCCTGTCCTCTGCGCATGCGTGAGAATCTTAGGCCCCTTGGCACGATTTTGTTTTCTTTTATACTATTATATTATCTTAACCTAACCTAACCTAACAGTTGAGCCTAAATAACATCATAAAATTATTAGGGAAAAGGCCGCACATACGCAGAGGACAGGATTTGGTGCTGCATACATGGCCTCCACTTAGCTCTCCCCATCCTAATCCTGACTGGTCTCGTCAAATTGCCCCATAGCATAACATGGGGCCGAGCTGTCTCAAATAATGGGCCGAGTTGTCCAAAAGTGGGCCGAGCTGTCCGAGCCGAGTCGTCCAGTCACCTAACAGTTGCTATTTGTTTTAGGTAACACCGAAACATAGGCTCTATAATTAGCCATCACCATTTACAATTAATAGGGGTGATGGTAGGGTGAATCTAGATGGGGATGGGGAAATATTGGAACAAGTAGGGTGTTTTAAATATCTAGGAGGAACAATAAGCAGGAGTGGAGGTATATGGAAATGGAGGTAAAAAAGAGAGTGTGTGAAGGAAGGAAGGTTTTCGGAGCAATGGGAAGTATGTGGAGGACGAGAAATCTCGGAATGAAAGTAAATAAGTGCAATGTATCAAGGAATTGTTGTGCCAACAGTGATGTATGGGGCTGAGACATGGGCTCTGAAGGTAAAGGAGAGAAGAAAGCTGGATGTGATGGAGATGAGCTGCTTGAGGAGATATGTGGAGTTACTAGTAGAGACCGATTGAGGAATGAAGAGATACGTAAGAGAGTGGGGCAGCAGGAACATTTGTCAGCCAGAGTGGACAGAAGGGTGCTGAGCTGGTATGGTCATGTTGAACGAATGGAAGATGAAAGGCAGCTTACAAAGAGAATATGTGAGTCAGATACAAGGGGAGATAGAAGGGCAGGAAGACCCCCATTGAGATGGAGAGACTGTGTAAGACAAGCTTTGGATGATAGAGGAATGACTATAGATCAGGCAAGAGAAGTATGTGGTAATAAACAGGAATGAATGGAGAATGCTTGTGAATAGACTAGTGAACACGTGGTCATTTGGGGGAAGGGGTCGGGCACAAGTTGGACTAGATAATAGTCCATCAGGCGCCTGGCCCGGGGAGACGGTTTATATAAAGGGTGCGCCTGGAAGTGTGGTGGGCGGGCTTGTGGTTTCGGCTCTGCTGCATGTCTGCCTGCCGAGATCAGAACCTCTTCAGGTGGTCGGGGGCCGAGGGAGTGCTGGAGAGACCTTGGTGACCGGTCTCTAGTAGGTCTTCTCCTGGATGACCTAGATGTGTGTGAATTTGTATTTTGTTTTTGTTTGTTCATTGTTTTCTGTTGTGTTGGCCTTATTCTGGCTCTGTCTTGAGGTCCCCCCCCCCCTATTTTTTTTTTTTGAGGATTGGGCCTGAGTATGTAGGAATAGTGAAATGCTGGGTGTGAAGGGAATTTTTCTGTCCTGACAACTCCCCAGGCCCACTTAGGGTCAACCTTTCCTGGTGCCTGGCGTGGGGCTCGAACCTCTGAAGGGAGTTTAACCCTCCTAAAAACCCACAGGTTTTGAGATGCCTTGGGTGGGGTTCGAACCCTGGTTAGTGACCATGACCCCCATAGGTCAACCAGGCCCGCGCGCTAACCCACTGTACTACCACGGACGTACAAAAGTATAGTAACCTTAGTCCGATTTGTAAGAACCAGGTGATAGTCTCGTGGTGTTTCACGTGATGAGTTTATTGGACTTCCCATCAACGACTATTTTACACTATACCTGACGTCAACTCGGGTAGTACATTATTGGGGTTGCGGGATATTTTCGAGGGCATTACATTACATCCTTCTTTAACTAGGCTAGTCCCTAGCCTCTTTAAGGTCGTAAGGTATCGTAGCTGTATCACCTCAGAAATCTCAATATTGTTAGGGTCCGCGTGATGGGTGCTCTATGTAGCTACCAGATCACGTTCCGTGACTGCCACCAATGAAATACTGGGTGTGAAGGGAATTTTTCTGTCCTGACAACTCCCCAGGCCCAATTAGGGTCAACCTTTCCTGGGGCCTGGTGTGGGGCTCGAACCTCTGAAGGGAGTTTAACCCTCCTAAAAACCCACAGGTTTTGAGATGCCTTGGGTGGGGTTCGAACCCTGGTTAGTGACCATGACCCCCATAAGTCAACCAGTCTCGCGCGCTAACCCACTGTACTACCACGGACATACAAAAGTATAGTAACCTTAGTCCGATTTGTAAGAACCAGGTGATAGTCTCGTGGTGTTTCACGTGATGAGTTTATTGGACTTCCCATCAACGACTATTTTACACTATACCTGACGTCAACTCAGGTAGTACATTATTGGGGTTGCGGGATATTTTCGAGGGCATTACAAATAGGTTTATACACCATACCCGAAAGAGGAGTTATGGAGCTCCGATCTTACATTCAATCATCTAGACAATTTTACCAACACACCTAAACTTTGTTTGATGCGAAAATAGCCTCCCGAAAATATGCCCTGGGCTGGGATTGAACCCGGGACCCTTAGGCTATGAGGCAGTCACTCTACCAGTTAGAGCAATAGAGATATCTCTATTGCTCTAACTGGTAGAGTGACTGCCTCATAGCCTAAGAGTCCCGGGTTCAATCCCAGCACAGGGCATATTTTCGGGAGGCTATTTTCACGTCAAACAAAGTTTAGGTGTGTTGGTAAAATTGTTAGGAGGGTTGAAAGTAAGATCCGAGCTCCATAACTCCTCTTTCAGGTATGGTGTAGAAACTTATTCCTACAAGTATATAGATAGATAGATAGATAGATAGAATAATAACAATAGATAAATATAAACAAGTAGGCTACAATAATACATACAGACAAAAAGTAAGCAGAGGTTATACGAGAAACTTCAAGTTAAGGTAAGGCGCCTGGCCCGGGGAGACCATTAATATGAAGGGTGCGCCTGGAAGTGTGGTGGGCGGGCTTTTGGTTTCGCTCTGCTGCATGTCTGCCTGCCGAGATCGGAACCTCTCAGAGTGGTCGGGGGCCGGGGGTGCTGGAGGGACCTTGGTGACCCTGGTCTCAGGGTCTTCTCCTGGGTGACCTAGATGTGTGTGAATTTGTGTTTTGTCTGTGTGTATTCATTGTTTTGTGTTGTGTTTTTCCTGTTCTTGCTCTGTCTTGTGTCAGCCACCCCCCAAAAAAGGAAAAAAAAAACACACATAAAAGGGAAAAAAAAAAAAAAAAAAAAAAAGGAAAAAGAAAAGAAAAAATAGGAAAAGTGGTGATTGGGCCTGAGTAAAAAATAGATAAGATATATTACTTAACAATTTAGCAAGTGCTGCATAACCCTAACATAAACTCACTCTGGTTTCACCAACCATCACCATAAACAGCCAACAGGTTCTCATGCCCAATAAGGGAGACATTATGGAAGACTGCACTACACTCCATGACGCACGCCAACAACACTAATTACACTCAATGAGGGCTCTATGGGAACACCCGGTTCTGGCCATGGCCTTCCTCAGAGACTCGAAACTGTCCGGCCAGGCAGTCTAGGGAACAACAACCATAAGGACCGGCCTATCTCTGAGGGAACGATGACAGTATAGGCCTACATACTCGTACATCACCACTGTAGCATATTGCAGCTTGGTGAGGCCCTGTGCATAGTGAAAAGTGCTAGTAGAATATTACTTTCCACATAGCCATTTTGATAAGTTGTTTTGTCTTTTGACTGTGTTCGTCCAAGTTTTAGTTTGTTTATTTTGCAAGTTTTACATTATAATTTGTTGGATCACATAGTCTAGCAAGGTATACAGAAAATATGTGGTAATTACCATAGATGAAGATGCATTTGTCTGGGAATATGTCCTATGAGATGTAAGTAAAGTACCATAGTTTTTAAATCCTGCAATATTATGCACATATGTACCAGTATGCAAGACATTTCTAGTTAAAAGAAAAATAATAATAAACTATAAGTAAGACTTTAGGCATAGAAAATACCATATCATTAGATTTTTTATTTCAGTAAAATAAAACCATTTCATCCTGTAACTATAGTATAATACAATATATCTGTACTGTAGCCTACTCTGTTTACATTAACCTGGCAAAAAATTGTAATGCCCCTATCTTGATAAATAATTGAAGGACTATGTGGGCTGGCCTAATAAATCTTGCCACACATCACCACAGGGAGGGAATCGCAGGCGGCTGAGTTGACCTGAACGCCCCAGGAAATATGTGGTGTGGCGAAGAGCTCTTGACGCGTTTAAGGGAGCCCACCTTGCTTTAGTTCTCTTTCTCTCCCTCTCTCTTTGGCTTGTATCCATTCGGCCCCATTCAGCCTACTATTTTAAGATGTTTACCCCCATCCAGGTGTCAATATTTTCCTGGCGAACGGTAGCGAGCCAGCATATATGTATTTTTGTTTTGACAGCAAGCTAAATTTGTACATTTTTCAATAGAAAAATTTCTCCGGCAAAGCCGGATTTCTCCATACAATGCTGGCTCGCTATTGCTCGCCAGAAAGAAATCAACACCTGGATAGGGATAAACGTATTAAAACAGTTGGCTGAATGGGCCCAAATGGATACAAGCCAGAGAGAAAGATAAAAAAAAGGCCGGTGAGCCCCCTTAACTATGGAGAATTCTCAATACAGTACGGTACATAAGGCAAGGTCGTCCCCCATACATACGTCCTCATAATAAAGCAGTCAAATTTGAATGTGTGTTTGCAAGTTTTACATTTTAACTCATAATGTCAGAAGTACAAAAACCATACCTGTCTTCCACATAGCGATTTTGATCAGTTATTTTGCCTTTATATTGTCTTTGTCCCAGTTTTGGTTAGTTTAGTTTGCAAGTTAAGTTCGAATCCCTGGACTGCCACATGTATTTGTTGATTTCATTAATTGAGTTTAGGAGTAAATTCGGTTGGTGGAGGGAACATAATAATTTAATTGATAGCCTAGTGCTTAGTGTGCGGAATTTTGGTGTGAGTATCCTAGGTTCGAGTCCTTGGAGTACCACATGTATTCATTACTTTCATTGATTTCACTATACCTGATTTTTTTCCAGTTGAGGATCGAGAATCGTAGATGTGGCAACTGCGCAGTGATGGTGCGTGATTGGTTGGAGTGACTGTGTTTCATTTCGTAGGTTGCTTGTGATAAAAATTAAAATAACTGTTTCATTACAATTATTTGAATCATCATATCTACAAAGTATAATAGTGTTTTTCATTATAAATCTCGAAAATGCCGCTTAGCATTGATATTTTGCAATACAAGCAGGCATTAACCGAAAAAGCATCTGTATCCAAGTCAACTGATGCCCAAACAAACACTTACCTTTCAGTCCACTTGTTGTAGCTCATTATATTTGAACATTACAAGACATTTGACTGTTTTTAGCACATATAGAAGGTATTATAACACTCAAGTAATGTAATATAAAGCAAGTACTACATTTAAAGTAGCAGAAGTTTATTTCAAAATAGCCTTGAGGGGAGGGGCTAGAGAGGCTGGTCAACACATTTAAACTTCCCGCCTCAGGAGCTCCTCCCCCACCATCACATTTACAAACTTCCCTGAACATGTAGGCTACTTTAAATGAAGTAGATGCCTTATATTACATGCACTTAAGTGTTATGATATCTTTTAGAGGCGCTTAAACAGTCAAATGTCATTTAATAATAGACTAAGTTGACTGAAAGGTAAGTGTTCGTTTGGGCATCAGTTGACTTGGGTACAGATGCTTTTTCGGTTAATGCCTGCTTGTATTGCAAAATATCAATGCTAAGCGGCATTCTCGAGATTTAGAATAAAAGACACTATTATACTTTGTAGATATGATGATTCAAATAATTGTAATGAAACAGTTCTTTTAATTTTTATCACAAGCAACCTACGAAATGAAACACAGTCACTCCAACCAATCACGCACCATCACTGTGCAGTTGCCACATCTACGATTCTCGATCCTCAGCTGGAAAAAAAATCAGGTATAGTTACAGTAGGTTTATTTGTAAATTAATTGGTGAGTTTAGGAAAACAAATATGAATCATAGTGGTTACAACGGGTGGGATTAAAAGATTTGATTGTTCTCTATTTCCTTATTCCTGTACCTCAGTATCTAGACGTGTGTGAATTTGTATTTTGTTTTTTTGTGTTCATTGTTTTCTGTTGTGTTTTGTGTTGTCTCTATTCTTGCTCTGTCTCCCCCCCCCACAAAAAAAAAAAAAAAAAAAAAAAATGGGGATTGGGCTTGAGTACATACATAGATAGATAGATAGATAGTACTGTATATTGTAAGATTGGAGAATGCCTGTGACCATAGGGGACATCACACAAGACCTTTAATGGTCAGTTTTTGATGGCTAACATTTCTGAAATATTTTGCATTGGTGTCGGAAACTAGATGGAGATAGATTAAATTAGGCGACTCAGTTACTTAAAAACATGACCTCATAAGCTGCCTGACCAGTGTTAATCATAAAGTTGAGGGAAAAAGTGCTTGTGCGATACGGCTTTAACGAGACGACGGCAGGACCAGAACCTTGACAAGCAAACAATCTAATGGAAAGAAAACCCTGCAAAAAGATAAAATCAAAAAATAATATTACTATAAAATATCAAATGGAATCGTTACATGACATAAAGGTTGACGTAAAAAAATAAATAAATAAGATAAAATAAAATAAACAGGAAAAGTGGGGATTGGGCCTGAGTATATAGATAGATAGATAGATAGATAGCTGTAAAATTGTAATTCCAGTACTCCCGTCTCATGGCAAGTTAAACCTCTCAGTGTGCAGGCTCTTCTTTAGAACAGTGAGAGTAACCTTGGAGTATGACATTAGGTACAGGTCTCCCTCGATATACGATTGGGTTACATTCCTGAAAACTGGATCTTAAATAGAAAAATCGTATAGCGAACCCTAAAATTAATGGGGTAAATGGGGATGCTTTCTCGGACCAGCCAAAACCCAAACACAAACACCTAAATATCTATAATAATATCGTAAATCGGAGCATCGGATAGTGAGAGAGACCTGTATACATACTGTATGCTGAACAATGGATGTACGGTACGAGTGCTGCACTACTGGCCTGGGTTCGAGCCCTGGCTGGGTCATATCACAAAAATATTAAATACCACTACTGTAATGACTACTGTAGGCCTTTTAAACTAAACAAACAACTTCTAAGGAATTATCGTATTACTGAGATATTTTAAATGTAAAATATTGTATCAATTGCATAAATATAACTACTAAAAATTTCCATCCACTTCTCTAATAACAAATATTTTTTTGTTGGAATGTAGCAAAAATATAAAGGTAGTGGAGATTTTCATAATCCACAATTTCTATTTATCTATTAATTTCTTTGTCATTATCTGGTTTCTATGTCTAGTTACTCAATTTATTACCAGTACCATTTCCCATTTTCTATGATATGTCCCTTAATTTATAATCGGTACCACTTTCCCCATTCATTGCCCATTTTCTACCACCCTCAATTTATTACTGGCACCAGTTTCTGCCGTCATTATCTGTTTTCTACCGCTCGTCCATCAATATATAACCGGTACCAGTTTCCCCCGTCACTGTCCGTTTTCTACCGCTTGTCCCTCTCCTGCGACTGCCTCCACCTGCCCCCCTTTCCCCTGGCTCTCTGTTCCTTGCCCTCCCAGGTGCTGGTGGTGGTGGTGTGTGAGGCTGTGAGTGGTGGTGGGTCATATCTCTGGCTCTGACCTCTGACCTCCACCTCATCTCTCTCTTGAAGGCTCTGGTCGTAATCTTTGGCCTCCATGGTCTCCAAGCTGCGGCTGGTGGGGTCCGGTTGCATGGTTGGAACGGAACCTGGAGGAGTGAAGGTGGTTGTCACGCAAGCATATTTTACGGCAATTTTTAAGAGCAATTCTGATGTGGCAGAGCATGAGTTAGTTTTATTAGAATTTAGCCACCTAACTTAATCTACCTTCACTCTAGCTTACGACACACATGCAACAAAATTATGAAATGTTGTGAGCATAAACTTGCTCATCGAAACTGCCTGAGAAAATGCCTATATGATATCACCTAGAATGAGGGTATCAAACCAGGACAATTTGGTTTTAACTCTTACAACCTATACATACATACATAATACATAGATTTAAAGACCGAGTGCTCCACACGGCATGCACATCCTAATGGCGGCGTTCCAGGCAGGCCTGTTCAGAGCTGCCTCACTTGCAAGTTTTTCTATTCAAGAGAACCCACATCTTTCTTGGTCTGCCTCTTGGCGCAGCTCCCTCCACGTTCACAGGCTTGCATCTTTTCACCCAACTTACTTCATCCATCCTCTCCATATGTCCAAACCAATCAAGCCTCTCATCACTGATACTCTTGATACAGAATTTCTTCCCTTGCTTGTGTTTACTTTATTATATCTACAATTGTATGTGTTCCATGTGGTATGTTATAGCTCTTAAGATTTGAATATCACTGTAGATTATCACATTATCGTATGAATGAAATATACTGTTCTGTATTATTCCATATATATTAATTAAACTAGATAAGTTTTAGTAATGATAATGTGATAGGTGATATCAGAACCTTAAGAGCTATAAAATACCTCATGGAACACATACAATTGTAGATATAATAAAGTAAACACAAGCAAGGGAAGAAATTCCGTCACTGCCTATTTTAAATGTGTGATACCGGTAAGTAAATCATGGCCTGTGATTGGCTAATCTGTGTGAGCCCGTCAGTCAGTCTCCTCTCTCGCTTACTTCTCCCGTTTATCATTTTATTGTTTCGCTTGTTTTTACTATATGATATATAAGTTATTATTGGGTTTCATGTGATATTTAATAGCTCTTTAGATTCGGATAAGACTATAATTTATTAATCATTAAAATTACTTAAACGTATATAGTTTAATGAATAAATAAGGAATAATAAAGATAATAAGGAGAAATTATCAGCTCTGCCGCTCATTTTGGCCAGTGAGCTCGGGTACTGATACGATAGCCAATCATGAGCCTCGATGCAAACACCAGTTAGGAGCCAGATGCACGGGTCGATTGAATGGAGTATAGTCAGATGCTCTATCGATGTAACTACCCAAATAACAATAATATACAGTATACAAAATGAAAAAATAAATAAATAAATAAATAAATAAATAAATAAAATAAAAAACAAGAATACAGATTTATGCTTATCTGTTTCCATAAAATGACCGAAGACTCTTACCCTGAGGACAGACTTTACAATACCTGAAATTTTGTACTTGGAGGAGGACCTTAAGATGGCCTATAATGTTCTTACCTGGAGGAGGGAGCCACTTCTGCAGCACATCCTCGTCATTCTGTGTGATGATGACCTCCTTGTTGACCTGAGCCTCCAGATTGGCCTCCGTCACCTCCAAGGGCAACAAGTATTGTTGGTCCAGACCCAAGTAGCTGTCTGACATGATGTACAGGCTTAAGATGAACCGACCTGGGAGTGAGAGAGAAATTGATAAGTGATCATGTAGGCTAGTTACATAAAGATAAAAGACAGAAAGAGAGTGAAAGAGTGAGACAAAAATGGATAGATAGAACGATAGAAACAAGAGTTAAAAACAATGAGCTAGATAGATGGATGGAGATTAAGAGAATGACCGTGCTAGATAAACATGTGGTTGCTCTGTGCGTTGACCTATTCCTCCAGACTGGCCTCCGTCACCTACAAGGGCACCGAGGTAAAGATAAATATATTCTGAGAGACCCTATCTATCTATCTATCTATATACTCAGGCCCAATCCCCACTTTTCCTTTATTTTTTTGTCTTTGTCCCAGTTTTGGTTTGTTTAGTTTGCAAGTTTTACATTTTAATTTTGTTTATTACTTTTTTTTTTTTTTTTTTTTTTTTTTTGGGGGGGGGGGGCGACTCAAGACAGAGCCAGAATAGGGACAACACAACAGAAAACAATGAACACCTAAACCCCACAAAGACGACCGACGTGTCATCCGACGCAAAAGACAATTCCCCACAGACCCTGACTATACACCCTTCACCAACAACCAGACAAAGCATATCATCAACAATCTCAAGCTCTCACCCGCCTGTGGCCTAGACAACATAAGCAACATTCACCTCGGACACCTGGGACCACAAGGCATACAAGCACTCGCTAACATATCAAACTACAGCTACTCACACAAAACAATACCAGACATCTGGAAGCATGGTATCATCATCACATTCCCCAAACCTAACAAAGACCCCACACTACCCTCCTCACACCGCCCTATCACACTCCTTTGCACCCCCTCCAAAGTCATAGAGCGCCTTGTACTACAACTGATGACACCTGACTTACCCCTTTCTCCAACACAACACGGCTTCAGGCCATTGCACTCCACAAACACTCTTCTTACAGACCTTACACAAAGAGCTTTTGACGGGATCAACTTAGCTAGACTACCACACAGATCAGTACTTGCCACACTTGACATTAGTAAAGCCTTCGATGCCATTTCCCGCCACAACCTAACAAACAAAATCTACAACACAAACATGCACAACAACACAAAAAGATGGCTGGCCAACTTCTTAGCAGGCAGATGTGCACAAGTTATCTTTTGCTGGTCAGTCATCTAGCATTAGAAATTTCCCAAACGGAGTCCCGCAAGGATCCGTCCTGTCGCCCACACTCTTCAATCTGTACATGCATGATATAAATACACCAAATTCACCCCAAATAACCATAGCCTCCTACGCAGACGACATAACACTCACAAGCACGCACCAAAACCCAGACACAGCAACAAGACTCCTTCAAGACTATCTCGACACATTACATGAATGGTGCACTACAAACAGACTCAATTTAGCCCCAGCTAAATCCACTGCAACCCTCCTCACAAGCTGGACAGGAGAGCACGATTACGTCCCGGGACTCAACATAAACAACACACCCCTAACACACACACACACACACACCCAAAATCCTAGGAGTAACATACGACACCCAAATTACATTCAAACAGCACACCACAAACACAAAAAAGAAACTGACACCCAGACTTAACGCCCTCAGATCACTTGCCCACACAAAATTTGGACACAACACAGAAACCACCACCAGTCTACAAACAATACATAAGATCAGTTATGGAATACACAAGCCCGGCCTGGGCTTCTAACCTAGCTGAAACAGATCATAAGACCTTACAGACTATTCAAAATAAAGCCCTTAAAATCATCACAGGATGCACAGCTACTACACCCACAGATCACCTACATCAAGAAACCAAAGTCCTAAAAGTCAAAGATCATCTAGACATGAGAGGCACTCAATTCCTGGCAGCAGCCTCCACGAATCAACACCACCCACTACACTACATGGCGACACACCCACAGACACCAAGAAATATCAAAACAACACCCAGCACACGCTATCACACACAAATACTGTCTTCTCTCCCTCCCTGCCCACCCCAAACCAACTTCCAGAAGCACATCCATACTCATATCACTCGCTGTTCCATCCACTCACTCATAGACAACACGCAGCTGCAAGCACAACCTCCCGAAATCCATCCTTCTGAATCCTCCCTTCCTCGCGAGGACAGAGTCCACCTGGCCAGGCTGAGATGCGGACACCATCCAGCTCTTCTGAGCTATCAGAAGAGACTGGATGACTCCGTCGTCGACACCTGCCCGGGTTGTAACACAGCACCCCATACCATAAAACACATCATAGAAGACTGCATTTCACACAACCACTTACGCCAACAACACAATTTACACTATTTGAGAGCTCTGTGGGAAAGCCCGACCGTGGCCATGGCCTTCCTTAAGGACTCGGGGCTGTTCGGCCAGGCAGCTTAGGGAACAACAACAACAATGAACACACAAAATACAAATTCACACACATCTAGGTCATCCAGAAGACCCATACATAAAATGCGTCGGTTTGTAGCTAAGAGAAACACTGTAACAATTGGAGGATCATATTATTTTCATTGAGAGTTATTGGTGTTATGGGGGGTCATCTGCTTTTTTTAATCTTTCTCTCCTTTTCTCTCTTTCTCTGACTTGTATCCATTCGGCCCCATTCAGCCAACTGTTTTAAGACATTTATCCCCATCCAGGTGTCAATTTTTTCCTAGCGAGCGACAGCAAGCCAGCATTGTATGGAGAAATCCGGCTTTGCCGGAGAAATTTTTCTATCGAAAAATGTACAAATTTAGGTTGCTGTCAAAAGAAAAATATATATATGCTGGCTCGCTACCGCTCGCCAGGAAAATATTGACACCTGGATGGGGTAAGTGTCTTAAAACAGTAAGCTGAATGGGGCCGAATGGATACAAGCCAAAGAGAGAGGGAAAGAAAGAGAAAAAAAAAGCGAGGTAGGCTCCCTTAATAAACACTAAAGAATCAGATAATGAAATTCACGATGTGTATATATTAGTCTTGGAACATAAAAAAAAAAAACTAACCCTTAGTCATTGGTGTCCTGAAGGCAAGTGTTTGTGTTGAGCGGTGACGGATGGGAGGGATTCTCTTGAGTGCCAACAGTTCCCCTCCTCCTCCTCCACTCTTACTCCCTGGATCACCCAGCACCAGGAACCAACCCTCATCTTTGGCCTTAGGGAACTTGGGGGCGTGAACTCTCAGGTCGCGACTCTGTATGGAACACAGGTACAGTTTTAATGGGAAGAGGGCACTCCGGTCACATGTCATTCCAGCCCTGAGGTGCGTTCAGTATATTCAAACATGCAAACATGATAGTTCTATGGCCGTGGGTCGTGGCATGGTAAGTAGTGCGTCCGACTGCTGATCGAAAGGTCTGCAATTTGATCCCACCCCGTGTCACTGGTATACGTCAAAAGTTTGGACACTCAGATTCTTAGCAAATGTCCAATAAAGTCCCTGTAACAAGGGCAAGGCCGAGCCCTGTCAATCAAGGGGGTGCACAGCGCTGCATCATCAACATGATAGCTACTGATTTGACAAATCATGTTATTGACTGTTTACAATTAGACGGCTATCATGCCACCTGGGTGACTAGCGACGCACACATGTAAATAATTACAAACACAAAATTTGGTGATTAATCCGTAAACATCAGTAGGCTATATAGTAGAAATATAAACTTGTGAGCTTGCTGAATTGCTTTGATTTGATTATATAAATATTACAACCTTATTTTAGCTGAAAATTCTGCTTAATATTGATGTCCACAGTCACAACTTGCATATAGCCCAAAACTGATCTTTAGAAATATGATCTTTAGATTAGATAGTGATTGACAGGGTAGTGATTGAGAGAGTGAGAGTGAGAACGGAGAAATGGATAGGCGACGAGCAGGGAGGTTTTAGGAAGGGAAGAGGATGTGTAGATCAGATTTTTACCCTGAATTGTGTTGTGGAGAAGTATCTGAAGAAGAAACAAAAGGTGTATGTTGCCTTTATGGACTTGGAGAAGGCCTATGACAGAGTGGATAGAGAAGGTTTGTGGAAAGTACTTAGAATATACGGAGTAGAGGGCAAGTTGCTGAAAGCAGTGAAGAGCATGTATGAGGGTGCAAAGGCGGCAGTACGTGTGGAGAGTGAGCAGAGCGAGTTCTTTGACCTGAATGTTGGTTTGAAACAGGGGTGTGTGATGTCCCCGTGGTTGTTTACTGTATATATGGATGGAGTTATGAAAGAAATACTATCAAGAGCAGTGGATGTTGGTGTATCGCTGAAAAGGGAGGGAATTGAGTGGAAGCTACCTATACTGCTGTTTGCAGATGATACAGTTCTGATGAGTGATAATGAATGGGAGTTGCAGGGTCTGGTAAATGAGTTTGGAACAGTGTGCGAAAAACGGAATTTGAAGGTAAATACGGGGAAGAGCAAGGTTATGGTCTTCGAAAGGGGTGAAGTCACAGAGTGTGAGGTGAAGCTGAACGGTCAGGCTATGGAGATCGTCAACTCTTTTAAGTATCTGGGCAGTGTGTTGAGTAAAGATGGGACTATGGATGAAGAGGTGCGGGAGAGGGTACAACAGGGGAAGAGGGTTGTAGGAATGCTAAAAGCAGTAACAAGAAATAGGGTGGTCAGTATGGAAGTGAAGAAGTCCTTGCATGACAGTGTGGTAATCCCGACACTGACTTACGGAAGCGAAGCATGGACGTTGGTTGAGAGACTCAGACCAAGAGTGAGAGCAGTGGAAATGAATTACTTAAGGAGTGCGTGCGGAGTTACATGGAGGGATAGACAGACTAATGAGGAAGTAAGAAGGAGGTGTGGTGTGGAGGTAGATGTGCTGGAAAGTGTGAAAAGGAACAACTTGAGATGGTTCGGCCATATGGAACGTATGGAAAGCGAGAGAATGACTAAGAGGGTGTACGAGAGCGAGGCGGAGGGACAGAGGGGGAGAGGTAGACCGAATATGAGGTGGAAGGATGGAGTGAGGAACTACATGAACGAAGGCGGTGCTGGTTGGGGGGAGGGGCGTCGACTGACTGGGGACAGAGGTGCATGGGGGCGGTTCGTTCGTGGCCACCCCTTCGGGGATCACGGCGTCAGGCAATAGATAGATAGATATTCAAATTGTTTTCCTCCACTTTGACTAGTATCATATGTATCATAATGTAAAATAAAAAGATAGAGATCAATTGGGTATTGTACTCTATGCAAGGTAGACTCTGACCTTATTGGCGCGGTGTAGAGTTACAGCGAGAGAATAGTCCTGGTCAGCATGAACTTGTATCCAGTCTCTGGCACTTTGACGCTCTCCTGTTAAACCAGATAAAGGTGGATTAAAGACAGTATCACACAAACTTTCATAAGGATTCTGTCACCTATATTACTATCCTCATTCTAGTTTCCTATACTGATGCAAAAGATCCCAGAAATATTGCCACAACATTTTTGGCTTTCAAAAATTGACGATAAAATCTCTCATGCACTACCCCCTTTAACAAGCACTTTCTATCAAGGCACTATCTGGATATTTTAAAGTTGGGCTCCCCTGGGAACTGCTATACGCAGATGACCAAGTAGTTATCGCAGATAGTGTGCGGGATGCCGAGGCCAAGTTCAGAAGATGGAGAGAGGTCATGACAAGTAAAGGGTTAAGAGTTAATATAAATAAAACCAAGGTTTTACACAATAGATTAGGGCTAGGAAAGGTAGAAAAAAGTGGTGCATACCCATGCGTAGTATGCAGAAAAGGGGTGGGCGTGAACTCAATACAGTGTAGCGTCTGCCGCTGCTGGGTACATCACAGGAAGAAGGCTTGCACTAGAATAAAGGGACCTCTACCAAGGAAGAAGTCCGAAATTGAGAATTTTGTATGCAAAGGTGAGCTTGTGTTCAATGACCGGCTCGAGAGTGTTAACTTTAGCAATGAGGCACTGGAGATGGTGGACAAGTTTTGCTACTTGGGTGATACCATCTCTGCCGGTGGTGGGGCTGAGGCAGCCACTATCGCCAGAATAAGATGCAGTTGGGGAAAGTTTAGAGAACTTTTTTCACTACTCACAATGAGAAGATTCCCTCTCCCCTTGAAGGGAAACGTTTATGCGTCATGTGTTAGAAGCGCAATGATATATGCTTCAGAAACGTGGACTGTCAAAGTGGATGATATCAACAGAATGGAATGTAATGAGATGAGACTGGTGAGATGCATGTGTGGGATCAAACTGCAAGATAGGACATCTCATGAAGAGCAAAGGAGACAGTTAGGTATCAAGAGTATCAGTGATGAGATGTGTACTAGTAGGCTTGGACAGTTTGGACATGTGGAGAGGATGCATGAACTAAGTTGGGTAAAAATATGCAAGTCCGTGAATGTGAAGGGAGCTGCACCAAGAGGCAGACCAAAAAAGAGGTGGGATCAGACCTTATGGTCTGATCTTAAATCAAAGAACCTGACAAGTGAGGCAGCTCTTAACAAGGTTGCCTGGAACGCCGCCATTAGGACGCGAGACTGAAACCGCATTTCGTGTGGAGCACTCGGTCATTAAATTTGTGTATGTGTACTGAGAGTGAAAGAGAGAGAAGAATGCTAACCCCAGATCTGTCATTATGGTGCAAGAGAGAAACAGACAAAGGTAAAAGAGAGACAAGCAGGGACAGAGAAGAAGAGAAAAGAGCGCTAACCACTGACCTGTAGTTCTGATGTTAACAGGAACTTTTTTCTGGTTATCCATGTTGGCCCACCATCCCTGGACGGCCACGGACACATTTAACAGTGGCACGTGAATCAGGACCTTATACACCGCCTCTACTTGGTTTTCATCTAGGTCCTCTCGCAACATCCCAGCCAGAGTCTCGTATTTACCAGAGACAGTGTGTATCAGTTCCGGCAGTGACTCTATGAACTTCCCTCCAAGTCTGAAATTGTCAAATTGAAATAGTAATTATAATACTTTTACTATTGTTGATACTACTAATGGTAAATTAACCCTTTCACGCATGTGTGGACGCAGGGGTTGCCGATTAGCAATCAGAAATAGAGTTCTCTCAATCATATAATTACCCCTCCAAAATTAGTTTTCTGTCCACAGCTAACTCAAAGAGAACTGCAGAGGTTGAAGTAAATAAACTAAAGGTTTCTAAACATCCCTGATAGTCACAAAGGTGGTCACAAAGGCTTTAAACTATCCCAGAATATGCTCAAATCACGTCCTGTGCTTGAAAGGGTTAATACCGGCATGTAAAACTTGCAAAACAAACAAACCACAACAGGAACCGCACAATAAAAAGACAAAAGAAATTATCAAAATCAAGCAATACAAACAAACCACAACAGGAACCGCACAATAAAAAGACAATTATCAAAATCACTATGTGGAAAAAATGCATTGAAAATATAGCAAAATGTTAGAGTAATTCGAAGATTCTTTCATTATCATCCCTCCTTTTCTTTCTTGGTCTACTTAATTTGTCTCTCCCTAAACTTTCATTTACTGAATACTGTACCTTATCACATACTAATTTTATATACTCAGACCACTTATATGGTCTGTCCTCATATGAGTCTGTAGTGAGATTTCTTTTTTTTTACTTTTTCCCTATGTAAAAAAAAAAAAAAAAAAATCCACTACAGACTCATATGAGGACGGTCTCAGTTCATGGGTTAAACACCCTTTGGTTTGCTCACTACAAAACACACTTCTTGTTGCTTGTACATCTCAATCCTATTATTTCTCTATACAGTATTCCGTAAGAGGTGAAGAGTGCCTGCCTGTGGGGTCACCACTCCAGAGGGAATCCTTGGATGGAACTCCAGAAGATGACAACCTCTGGACAAAGTACCCCATCTTTCTCTGCTTCCTGCAAGAGTTTTGAGGCCAAGGGTTGAATACTGGCCCCTTGTAGGTCCTCTCAACCTAGTCTCCAGGAAGCTTGGTGTTTAGAAATCTCTGAGATTGTCCATTAATCGTAGCCAACTTCTTGATATATGTAGGGTTCATATGATAGGTTTCTTGGGGCTATAAAGTAAGAGAGTCTATCAAACCATGCAATTACCTTCAAATTAACTGTGGGTAGTGGGTGGTTATTTAAACATTATAGGAGGTAGTGTCCTTGCCCAACGCAAATTGCTAGGGAGGACACCAACAGTCCTGGTAGCATAAAAGGGTTGTTATATACCAAAACAGTATCCAGCAGCGGATGAGTAGACTCCCATTCCCACTAAATTCATCCTATTTCTGAGTAAACAATGTGAGAAAACCTGGTGCCTTGCAGGGCTTGCTCTGTTGGACATTAACTAGACCCACACTGATGAACAGTGTTAGGGTAAATAAGGGGATGTGTACCCACTGAAAAGCTGCCTCAGGTGCTAAAGCTATCACAATCCAATATGCTAAACCCTTAATAAACCTACTTGAAGCAGTGTAGTATGTCCGGTGTGATGTGAGGCAGTGTGAGGAGGGTATTGTCGGTATACCAGCGAGCCTGTGTCACCATCTGCATCAACACCTGCACCTTTAGGGCACCTGACAGCCACCCAGCACAACCGCAAACGTCCAACATGGCCTGTACAACACACAAACACAATTATTGTAAAACAACATTCAGTGGTTGACAAATACTGGAATATACAAAAAATACTTTAGCTGTATACTGCCTGAGAAGCAGTCATGAAAACAAAAACAGAAAAGGAAAATAAAACAAAATGGATATTCACACACCGTTTTTGCCTACTTACTCACTATACTGTACTGTGATTATGCATGTATATACACAGGCATACACCCCATAGCTGGGGATGGCCAACTCGAGACAGAGCCCGGAAAAAAATGAAAAAACAAAATAAAACTTCCACACATCTAGGTTGCCCAGGAGAAGACCCAGCGATCCAGGCCCATTTGGGGTCTCCAGCAAAAGATTCCCAAGTCCTAGACCTCCCTCCTGTGATACTAGATACAAATGGAAGGCTACAGTATATTCTAAAAATATAACATATGCAAGATAAGCTGAAAGTACAGTACAGCATTTTTCCCCTCTCCGAACAGGACTATTACAGGTCTCCCTCGATTTACGATTGGGTTACGTTCCTGAAAACCCGATATTAAATAGAAAAATCGCATAGCAAACCCAAAAATTAATGGGGTAAATGGGAATGCATTCTCAGACCAGCAAAATACAAACACCTAAAAACCTTTAATAATATCGTAAATTGGGGCATCGGATAGTGAGGGAGACCTGTATTGTACTATGTGTTTCTTCACTATCTTTCAACCATATGGACACTCCCTCTCAATATGTTTTCAAAATGCAATAAAGACACCCCCTCTCCCCCTATTACTGTGTTGAATGGAATTTTACTACTAATATATCATATATACAATTAATAATCAATCTTAAAAACACCAACACCAACCTGCAGAATCCTAATAGACTGGTCCAGGACAGACTTGGTATCAGTGAGGTAGTCAACACACGGTAGGCGTAGACGTGAACAGTGCGACTGCAGCAAGAGATGGGCCTTGGTGTGTGGGTCATCTAGGGTGTATATGTTCACCTCCACGGGGCACAACTTGGCAAGCTCTCCGTTCAGGTTGTCTTCGTTGTGACGCACCGGTAGCTCGTCGTACTCGTGGGCCTGTGGCATACATACATACATAAAATTTTAAGACTGAATGCTCCACACATACAGTAGACCCCCGACCTTTCGGACTAATTGTGGGAGACCCCTGTCCAAAAGTGTCAAAAGCCTGAAAGGGCCGAGTCCGAACTTTACACTTCAGCCATTCGGACTTGTCCGAATGGCTGAAATAATGTCCGAAGTTTATAAGTCCGAAACTCGGCTCTTCGGTCCGAATGCGATTTAATTTTTCTCAGCCTTTCAGACAAGTCTGAAAGCAGTTTATAAGTCCGAATACACATTCACCTAACTAGACAAGGCCGAAACTCGGCTCTTTGGTCCGAATGCGATTTAATTTTTCTCAGCCTATCAGACAAATCCGAAAGGCTGAACCATGAGTCCGAAGTTAAATGTAGTCCGAAAAGGACGGAGGTATTTTCCATGAGTCCGAATTGAAATGGTAGTCCGAAAGTCTTGGAACTGGGGGTCTAGTATAGAAGCTAAAGAAGTGGATCTGGAACGCAGACAAATAAACAATAAAATAAGGTGGGAGACAAGGAGAGGGGTGAAGGAGAGGGAGAGAGAGATTGCTAGAAATGTGAAGGATAATCCAAAAATATTCTGGAAGTACATTCAGGAAAAGTTAACAAGAAGAGTAGGGATCCCAGAGCTGGTAGGGGGGTTGGATGATGGGAGTAGAGCGGAGACTGATAAGGAGAAAGCAGAGGTGTTAGGGAAATACTTTGGGGGGGTACTAACAGTGGAGTCGGATGATGCAGTGCCTACTATTCCCATCAAAGAGGCACCGGCACTAGAACTAATAGTGTTTTCCCATGCTAGAATAAGAAGGGCTATAGAAAAAATGAACAGAAGTAAGTCCCCGGGACCGGATGGGATACACCCAAGAATCATAAAGGAAGGAGGTGAGATGTTAGTAGAGCCATTGAAAATGTTATTTGAGGTACCGTTTAATACAGGACAAATCCCGATGGACTGGAGAGAGGCGAACATAACAGCTATATTTAAGAAGGGAAAGAGAAATGACCCAGGGAATTATAGACTAGTCAGTTTGACAAGTGTTGTGTGTAAACTAATGGAAACGGTAATTAGAGAAGGAATAATGGAGCATATGAAGTCAAACCAACTTTTCAGTGGGAGACAGTTCGGATTCTTGCCGGGGAGGTCGACGGTACTACAGCTAATTAAGGTGGTAGATGATTGGATGCAAATTCTAGAAGATGGTGATGTAATAGACGTGGTATATTGCGATTTTATGAAGGCCTTCGATAAGGTCCCACATAAAAGGTTAATAGAGAAAGTTAGAAGCTATAATATAGGGGAGAAATGTGTGAAATGGATAGAAGCCTTCCTGAAAGATCGGAGACAGAGGGTACTGGTGAATGGAATAGGCTCGGGGTGGAGGGAAATTACAAGTGGGATACCTCAGGGATCTGTGTTGGGACCACTGCTGTTCGTTATATTTATCAACGACTTACCTGAAGTTATAACTAATGGAAGTGAGGTATACCTGTATGCGGCTGACACTAAGCTGTATAGAAGAGTGAGGAGTAAGGAAGATGTGGGTTTGCTTCAAGGAGATGTGGAGGCCATGAAGGGATGGTCTGAGCATTGGTTAATGCCTTTTCATCCAAAAAAATGCAAGTACATGCAGATTGGGACAAGCAAGATAGACAAGGTAGGATACAGTATGTATGAAGCGATGGAGGAAGTGAATGCAGAAAAGGATATAGGAGTAGTGATAGACAATAAGTTAAATTTCTCAGAACATTTAGAGGAAAAGATAAACAAAGCCAATAGAATTGTAGGGCTGATAAGGAGGACATTTGTGTCACTTGACGAAGAAATCTTCAGGAATCTCTATACAGCACTGGTTAGCCCGCACCTGGAATATGCGAACCAGGTGTGGGCTCCATATATGGTAAAGGATATAGAAGCAGTGGAGAAAGTGCAGAGGAGAGCTAGCAAGCTGGTACCAACGTTGAAGAACGCGGGCTATGAGCAGAGGTTGAGGACACTGGGGCTTCCGACACTGGTATATAGGAGAAAGAGAGGGGAGAGACTTTTAAGATAGTGTCAGGAAAGTAATGATGAGGATGTGTGTGAAGGTATCTTCTTGATGCGAGAGGGAACAAGAACGAGAGGACACTCTAAGAAATTTTACAAAGAAAGAAATAGGCTTGAGAAGGCAAAGAACTTATTTTGTGATAGAGTGGTGAATGAGTGGAACGCACTGCCCCAGTATGTAGTTGATTCCGAATCAATATGGGAGTTTGAAAGTAATCTTGATAAAGCATGGGGAAGACAAGATTTGAAGTTTGATTATAAAACAAAAATACAGAATAGTAAAAAATTTGCGTCTGCTACCGCCGCCGCCAACACCGTGAACGACCGCAGCAGTGCAAGTACTGGTACTGAGCTGGATACACAGGCCTAGTTTGCCTTTTTCCAGAGGATCTACTGTAAGAAACTGTAAGTAAGAATTCCGAAAGGGCGGGAGTTTACTGTACGTGCAGTTTCAGTCTCTTGTCCTAACAGAGGAGTTTAACCCTCCTGGCCCGGGCTGTATCTCCAAAGGACAGGGTGGGCTACCCGGGCGATCTGGCCGAAAAACATCTAGGCCTAGGCTACCGTATTTTGGTTAATTTTAACTGCTAGAAATTTCCCACGCATCTATAATTGTAGTGCGGTTTCCAATCTGTAGACTGGCGTTGAGTAGAGCTCTCTAAGTCAACTGGTTCAGTTGTGATGACGATTTTAGTGGAGAGCATTTTCAGGCGATGTTAGCAATACGAAGATCTTTTCACTACTGAAAAAACGACATACAGACATACAATAACAAACGAGTCTTCTCCTTCTTGTTTTCGGAGGTGCGGTGACGCAACGATCGGCTTTGTTTACATGCGTCGGACGCACGGCGTTCAGACCAAGCTGAATAGGCTTTCAAGCTTACTATTTCCTGAAAGGACACCCGGGCACCAGCCCTTATTTTGTGGTGTCATATTAAAATGACACCCGGGGAGGAAGGGTTAAGGGGGGTCACCAGCTTTTTATATCTTTCTCTCCTTTTCTCTCTTTCCCTGGCTTGTATCCATTCGGCCCCATTCAGCCAACTGTTTTAAGACGTTTATCCCCATCCAAGTGTCGATTTTTTCCTGGCGAGCGATAGCAAGCGAGCATTGTATGGAGAAATCGGGCTTCGCCGAAGAAATTTTTCTATCAAAAAATTTACAAATTTAGCTTGCTGTCAAAAAAATATACATATGCTAACTTGCTACCACTCGCCAGGAAAATATTGACACCTGGATGGGGGTAAACGTCTTAAAACAGTAGGCTGAATGGGGCCGAATGGATACAAGCCAAAGAGAGAGGGAGAGAAAGAGAAAAAAAAGCGAGGTGGGCTCCCTTAACACAGTCTGGTGTGATGTCTTGGGGGTTATTATGATACAGTATTTTGTGTAATTATTATTGAGTCTTGATTGCTTTTGCCATTTACAAGCAATGAATTTTTAGTTTGCCCCCTAGACTAAGAAAGCCGACCCAGACTTAAAATACACCACAAAAACCACCTTCAAGCTAAATATACAGTATATTTTCGCCAAACCGACGGGACAAAGACTGCTTAACCCGAAAACGGCGAGGGGGGGTATTGAACTAGCTCCCCATGGGCGAGCATATTGGCTCCATTCAGGCCTATAATCGTCATTTTACGATAAATATCGTTATTATTTATTCATATGAGCCTATTTTACCTTCACTATGAAGATAGTAACCTGTAACAACAATAAAACAAGTGAAAATATAATTTTTCTGGTCAAAATCGCGAATATAGATGGATCAGCCCATTCATGAATTATGGAGAAAATTGAGGCAACCCCTCCCTCCACGAGACCTCAAGCCACACTGAGCCTACTCATACACACACTCGGTCATGTAACACACCCGCTAGGAACGTAAGCACATCCTCCACACAGTTTGCTAATGTTAGCACAAAAATATACCAACGAATTAGGGAATAACAGGGAAAATAGGTGATAATTGAAGGGGGAGGGGAAAGGGAGGAAGGAGGGGATGTGGAGGAGTGATATGAGGTATAGGAAAAAAAAAAAAAAAAAAAAAAAAAATGTTTAGTGCTACTGGGGCTGTTTAAATGTTTTTATTTAGGCCTCCCTCTTAAGAGCTTTTCTGCAGTCGCCCAGTAAAACCTCTTATGAGCTTTGCAGCCGTTTACGGGTTAAGGATTGTCACTTGGAATTAAAATATATAACTTGAAAACGAACGCCTAGTATTACAACTAATTACACCCGACCTACCCCTAGCTCCAACACAACTATAGGTTTGACTCCTGCAAGGAGATAAAGAAAACCTAATATTTAGTAGTGGCCCCGTAATCATTGACGATTATGCCTATTACATAAGGCCTCCTCTTCAAACGCTCATTTACCGTAGTTTGAATCTACCGCGCAGAGCATAACAAATTTGAGGAGCCTTCATCATGAGCACACTCAACCTCACTCATGGTTCTGTCATTATGAAATTGGGTTCTCACTACGAAAAAACTTCGTAACAAATAATAAATAAAAAGAAAATAAGAATAACTATTCATAAGCTTTCCATATACTCGTGGATGTACTTGTGTGGATATTTGACCAGACGCTGACTTCAGGCGTCATACTTCCTTCTTCACTGACATATCAAGTAAACCAAAATCCTTAATACATCAACGAATGGGAAGGGGATGGTCGGGAGGGCCCCAGTCGTCAATGATTACGGGGCCACTACTAAATATTAAGTTTTCTTTATCTCCTTGCAGGAGTCAAACCTATAATTTATTAGTGGCCCCTCCATCATTGACGATTATGCCTGATATCTAAGACTGGAGGGGGACATTCGTAATCATATCATAACTCTAGCAAAAGCAGATAATCAAACAACCACATAGTATTCTTACTTTGTAAAAAATATATATTTTTGCGCATAAACTTTATACAGCATATATATACAAAAAGGGGTACAAGCAGGAGCGTGCTTCGAAGAAGCCTGCTTGATCAAAAAGGGTTAACTCTGAGACTCTGTACACAAATCTGCTAGTTAAGAAGGCACCCCACTTAAAGAAAGTGGTGAAAAATAAAAACTTATAAGTCTACATGTGCACATATAAACCCCATTAAACTAGTGGATATATTCCTAAAAATTTACCCAAACATAAAAGGAACTCTTGTACTTTCGCAGAAGTACTGAACTCTTGTACTTATGCAGAAGTACTGACATCAAAAATAAAATTTGCAGTCGCAACTACTGAGATTTCTTAAAATTATATTGCTTCACAGCCAAAACTACTTACCACAAGCATTGTTGTTTTACTACTATTGTACTTTAGCACAATTTCCTGTAATGAATACTACAGAGAAATTTTATATCACAACACCTACATACAGTATCACAGCTCGTATGCTCCGTACACATACTCCGACGGGGTCTAGGGTGTCCTATGTTACACTGACTGCACCCCCCCCCTTTTCTTAATCTAAACCATAAGTGACTTAGAGGCCACCTAGACCCTCTGCCTTAAAGCTATACATGGCATGGAAGGTCTGTCTAGAGCTACTGAAAGGTATCGAGTCCAAAACGTATGATTAGAGGACCATAGGTGCGTGGACGCTACGTCCTCAACAGAAAAATTCTTAAGGAAACGTAAAGAGGCCGCCCATTTGCGTAAATCGTGGGCTCTTCCCACGACGCCGGGATTACTCTCTTGAATGACTTCGACTAGGAGAGAAGCTATTTTACGTTTCATTACGCATTTGCCCGTACAATACTTGATACCCATAAAGCACCCTGTTGATTCAGAGGTGCTACTCTCAAATATTTGGTTAGCGCTTGCACTGGACATAAATTATGGTGCACTTTTCCCCTTTTCAACGCCGGCACCGTGAACTCTGAAAACACGTGTTCACTGTGTTCATTTTTGGCGATGAACCCTGGGGAAGGTGCAATGTGAATACACTCATTGAGCCTACCAAACCTTATGCAATTAGGTGTGTTGCTCATCGCCGCCAGCTCAGATACCCTGTTCCCGGTAGCCAAAGCCATAAGGAATACTGCCCTTTTTAAAAGTAAGTCAAAATCTGCAGTATTTTGGTACCGACGGGAATGAAGTAGAGACAACGCTTTGTCCAGAGACCAGGTAGGCATGAGCTGACGGAGAGGTGGGCGGAGTTTAAAACATGCTCTCATGAAACCTGTTTCCTCCGCTAGTGGTATGGTTAGACCTGTAAGGTCAAAGAATGGCATCCTAATCGCTGTTAAGTGATTTTTTAACGTTACTACAGATAGACGTTTCTGCTCGAACAGATAGTTTAAATAATTAAAAACCAAAGCCACCGAAGGTACGGTTTGTTCTGTTCTAAGTATCCAAGAAGTAAAGGACTGCCAGTGCGATTGATACTGTCTCTTTGTAGATTGGGTATATTGATTCATGAATTTATCGGTCACGTTTCTACCATACGGTGTTAGCCACTTGGCCTCCTGAATGTCCATAATGCAAAAGTCAGCGAGGTCTCTAGGTTGCCAATCGTGTCTAAGTGGAAATACCCGACCGGGAGCGACACCGGGTTCGGGCACCACGTTTTCAATTGCTGGTACCACAACTGCGCCGGCCACAGGGGCGCGATTAACGAGACTACGCCCCGATAATCCTGTAGTTTGTTTACTACGTGGCACATTAGAGAAGCGGCTGGTTGTGGAAACAGATAAACGGAACTCCACCTGTTCCAGGCCGTCACCAGTGCATCGGGTCCTCCCGCCGGCGTTATTGTCCGGCGGGTGAGGTACAGCGGGAGTTTGTGAGTCTCCTCGGACGCAAACAGATCCACTTGTGGACGGTAAGGCTCCGCAATCATTTGGTCGAAAATGGTTTGCTTGAGCGCCCATTCTACTGTTGTGCTCTGTCTCCGAGACAGAGCGTCTGCCCAGACGTTTGCTACGCCTGGGAGATAAGATGCGTGAAGATGAATGTTCAGCTTGTCGGCTAGAACAAAAATATTTTCTGACACGTTTAGCAACTTCCGAGATCTCGTTGACCCTTGTTTCTGAATGCAGTGAACCGCATTCAGATTGTCCATCCTGAAGGCCACCGATTTGTTCCGTAAAGTAGAGCCGTGAGCCTGAAGGAAATACAAGGGGACTAGTAACTCTTTGAAATTGATGTGGGAGGTGTCTGAATGGGACCAAAGCCCTTGACCCTGATGCCCGTGGTTTGACTGAAAGCCCCAACCTATCGTTCCTGACGCATCCGTGTCTACCCATACCGTCGGCGGAGGAGAGGTCCATGACATGACCGAGTGCAATGTTTCCCTCTTTGCCCAGACCGCTAGTAAGCTGTGTATTAATTTTGGGATGGGCCATAATGTTTCCGCCGGCAATAGTGGAAAAAATGTGTTGCCCTCCAATATTAAACGTTTGACTTTCAACCGGCCCAACTTTACAGTTAGTTGAATCCAGTTGAGAGAGCCGACCAGAGATTCCCAGACTCTCCGTGTCGTAGTCAGACTGTGAAGAAACATAAACAGTTTCTTGCGAAACCTGTTCCGATTGTCCACACTCTGACTCAGAGTGAGAGCAGCTGTGTCCCAGACCAGCCCTATCCACTGGACCACTCGTGAGGGAACAAGGTTTGACTTTACCGGGTTTACCTTGAATCCTAGAGATTTTACATGATTTAATGTTATGTTGACATGATTGATGCATAACTGTTCCGTCTCTGCCACCACCAGCCAGTCGTCTAGATACCAAAAAATTCTGATCCCTTGTTCTAACATGGGCATCAGGGCTTGCCGGACTAATTTCGTGAATAAGCGAGGTGCTAGGTTCAAACCGAACGGAATCCTCTGAAAGACATAAGTCTGATGCATAATTCGTAAGGCCAGAAATCGTTGAAACCGTTTGTTTACCGGGACGTGCCCATACGCGTCTGTCAGGTCTAAAGAACACATCCACCCTTCCGGCGGAAGTGTTAGCCTGATTTGATTCACTGTCAGCATCCGGAAGGAAACGTTGTGAATGTGGAGGTTCAGATAAGACAGGTCTACGACCGGCCTCATCTGAACACTGTCCCTTTTGGGCACTAGAAAAAGTTTGGACGTAAATACTGGGTAATTTTGAGGGACCGGGATGATGACATTCTTGGCGATCATCTCTTGGACCAGTGACTCCACTTCTAATGAAACAAAATTTGCCTTTGTCAGCTGACGTAAGCGAGGTCGCCGGAGCCACTGCCAGGTGATGCCTTTGCGTGCCACCATCCTCGCCCATGTGTTTAATGGCCATGCGTGATGACACGCCCGGAATGACCCAGTTAGCAGACAAGGGTTCGCCGGCTGGACTACCCTCTGATCCACCCACCGTAAGACTGGCCCTGGGAGTGAGAGAGACCCTAGTTTTTTGGTGGTGGTGGTGGTGTATGCTTAGATGACTGGCTGGGTTTGGCAGGAGACGGGCCCTGGCCCGGTCGTTGATACTTTTGTCCTTTATGATTACCTGAAAACTTTCCTTGCTTGTATCTGTACTGAGCCTGACCTTGGGTGGAAGAGGACTTAGGCAGATGAAAGGGCTTTGCCCCACCAGGCTGAGCTTTTGCGACTGGTTTGGGCTTGGTAAAATTGAAAGCAGGTTTCTTAGATGGGGCGGGACTGTGCTTAAAGGCCTGAGCCATGTTGAACACTGTTCTCCACACATCCGGGGACATTAAAGAGGCAGTTAGAACAGGGGACATTACCACTTGATTTGCAATCCTATCCGGGAGCTTCTTCACGAGAAACATCCTTAGATCTTGTCTTGCTCGCACCGCCTCTAGCAAGGCTGTACGGATATCTCCCAGTGACTGTATAGAAGTCTGGAGTAGCAAGCGTCTAGACAGTTCGATTGCCTTTCTGACTTCCGCGTCCTCGATTGCCTGAGCAGATCTTAGCATTGACTTCGCTACCTGTTGTGTGACAATATACTGGGAAAACAGTCTATATGCCTTCCCACGTAGCCTAAACTCCCGGTCTAGGTGAGCTGTGGAAGGTGTAGAAAAGGGATCTTTAAGCTCGCATAGATTAATTTTAGGGGCAGCTAAAAATGCAAATAAAGCAGAGGGAACTCCGCCGGCAAAGAGAACCAAGAATGGCTTTCTTGTGGAATTTGGTGCGAAGATTTAGAGGTAAAAGTTGTTGCAAAGTTCTGAGCCTCCACTTCCCATTCCACCCAAGGTCCCGGACCCAACTGCTCCACCTTCAAAACTGGATTTGCGGCTGTGTCTGTAAACGTCTTTAAACCTAACTCTGGTGTTAAAGCTGACAGTGCTTTTATATCATTGAAACCGTCATGCTTGGTCCAGTCCGAAAACAGTTTTGAAGCTGACGCAGGGGGTAGGGCCGGTGTAGAAGTACTGTATACACAAAATAATCATGGTGATAATAGTTAGGAATGGCCTTAATATTAACATCAAGTACATTCCCCAGAATATCTAAAGCACGTAACTTCCTAGATTTATTACCCTGGATCACCCACTCACGTGGTACTGGAAGCTCACCTGACATAGTGGATTGTGCTACCTCTGGCTTTGCTGGGACCATTGTTACCCATGACTCATCCGGCCCGTATAAGAGGGGCATAGCTCCCTTTCTGATCGGTGCCTTGTCTAAAGGGGGAGGATTTACATCTGCTACTACTCTCACATTGGAAGTAGTCAGTGCCGCCGAAGTTGGCCTAGTAACAATAGTAGGTGATACAAGGGGAGGGTGCGGAGTTTGTGCCAAATCAATGGAAGTAGCCAGAGGTCGGACATTCGATGCTGTCGTGGAAGCTCCCAAACCAACTGTAGGAGTCTCCGGCTGCTGGCCAAAAAACTTAGTTAGTGCATTCGCTAGTAACCCATTAATTTCATTAGCTGTGACAAATTTAGCAGAGGATGAACTATGTGGCAAATCATTCCTACTCGGAGAGTCGTCTATCAATGAACCTGACTCTTGAACCTCCATCTCAGAAATTATAGAATCCTCCTCTCTTTCCTCCGGCCTCTCATGAGAGGATCCCACCGAAGCCGGGACCCCCTCATGCTGCCATGTTAAGTCCGGGATGGACGATGGGATCTCAGCGTCCCGGTGGACGTCTGCCACTACCTGTGTTGCATGAAAAAGACGTGAGCCTTCACTCCATGGCTGGGAGTACCTCCAAACTCCCCGGCCTTGGCCGGAACTCACTTGTGAGCTAGGTACCACATCAATTACCGAGCCCTCACTCGAGCCCACTTTCATCTTTGCCTAGTATTTGCGACACCTCGGTTAGGTTACCTTCTTAGGAAGGTAATCAAGTCGTACCCCACCTGCTCGTGGTGACCTCGCAAACACCCATTTCTATTTATTTTTTCCATTTATTCTTTTTTCAAGATAGGGTGACACAAACGGGGGCGGCGCTACCTGGGTTTATCCCAGGTAGTAGTTTAATTTTACTGTAATTTTATTAAGTGTTTTGTATATTTTTAATTGTAGGCTACATAAATATAAACAATGGCCGGCCAAGGAGGCGGGTGCCTGACCCCGAAAGGGGTTGAAATAGGGGAGCTATCCCCCCGCCAAAGGCGGCTTTCTAGGGCCTTTCCTAGCTGATGCTGAGAGGATTGGGTTCTAGTCATGTGGTGGTGGGCTGGTCTATCAGAGTGAGAACTGAGCGATCTCTGCCATACCCATAGCTTACTCTGACTGTTCCTTTAACTTATATATTTTCTCGATCTCAAGTGACGGCGTCTTTTCCGTGGATTGACCTCCCAATCTACCAAGATTGGAAGCCAAAGCGTCACATTTTTCCCTTGCCCCTCAACTTTCTCTTCATAATTGCTGAGGGGCACAGGGCCCTGGGTGGGGCTTTGGTTTCCCGGGCGTTTCCGCACCCTCCTGAGCTCCCCGCCATGGAGTGGCTTCGGTCACCCAGGCTTTGTTGTGGTCGGCAGGGAGGGTTCTGTGGGGGCGCTCGGTTATGGCCATGGAATTGTTCGGGGCCTTGGGGCTGTTCGGCCAGGCAGCTTGGGGAACAACAACAACAACAACAACAACAACAACAACAACAATATGGCCGGCCAAGGCAAACGGAGGCAGAGTTTATTGGGAGATGAAGAGAGCTATGAATTTGAGGGATTTCTGGCAGAGGGTAATGAAGTGGAGGATCAATTGACTGTAGTGAAGAGACAGATGATGGGTCTGTTAAGATGGAAGGGAGTTATGGAGAATTGGAGGAGAGATAGGGGTGTGAAGGTGGAGTCACTGACAGAAATATGTGGAGCCAGTTCACTAGCCACTGCAGATGGGCCATTAATTGCTAACCTAGATGCTGTGATAAGGAAAGTAGATGAGCTGGAGGCAGAGAACATGGCACTCAAGGAGCAGCTAAAGGAGTATGAGGGCCATTTAAGTGAGAAAGTAAAGGGAGTAATAAGTGAGGAGAAAAATGAGTGGACAAGGGTGGAGAATGCTAAGGTGGATGCATTGGAAGAAATCATGAAGGAGCAGGTGGAAGAGAGAGAAAAAGAGAAAAGAGAGTTTGAGAAGAATGTAGTGCAGGTTTTGAAGAGCAAGGAGAAGGTAGTGAGGGAAACAGTAGATAGAGGTAAAAGCATAATAATTTTTGGAGACATTGAAGAACATTTAGCAGATATGAGGGAAAGAAGGGGAAGGGATGAGGACCAAGTAAAGAAAATATTGGAGTGTCTAGACGAAGGCTGTGATTGGGGGAAAGAACTGGACGAAGTAAGACGGCTAGGAAGATATAAAAAGGGTGAGATGAGACCGATAAAAGCAGAGTTTAAATCTAGGTCAGTGGTTGAAGCATTAACCAATGTAAGCTGGAGGCTAAATAGTTGTACTGGAATGAAACATATTAGGGTGAAAAAGGACTTAAGCATAGAGGAAAGGGAAAAGTTGAGAGAAGTTCAAGCGAGGGCTGATGATGAAAATCGAAAATTGTCAGATGAGGAGAAAAGGAAATTTTTTGGAGAGTAAAGGAAGGGAAACTAAAGAAGTGGTACACTCAGAGTCAGAAAGAACGGAAAATACGAGGAGAAATGAACAAGGAGACAGTGAGTCAGGTAGTGGATCAAATCGAGGACAAAGAGATAGTGAGGGAGGAGCAGGAGATAGAGACAGTGAGTCAGGTAGTGGATCAAACCGAAGACAGAGAGATGGTGAGGGAGGAGCAGGAGATAGAGACAGTGAGTCAGGTAGTGGATCAAACCGAAGACAGAGAGATGGTGAGGGAGGAGCGGGAGATTGTGGAGGGGGGGGGGGGACGAAAATAGAACTAGCAGGGAATGTGGAGGTAGGTCAGGGAAGGGATGGAGGAGAAGGTGAATGTAATAGGAGGCAGGGAGGGAAGAGAAACAAGGAGGAGGATTTCAATATACTGTGCTACTACACTAATATAGATGGAATAAACAGTAAAAAGGTAGAATTGGATGATATATTAAGAAAGGATCAACCACAGATAGTCTGTTTGACGGAGACAAAGCTGAACCAGGACTTTGACAGCAATATAGTGTTTAGTGAAGGATATAATATATGGAGATATGATAGAAAGGGAAAAAGGGGAGGTGGAGTGGCAGAATTAGTTAAGAACCCTATGACAGCAAAGCAAGTGGAGTTAAATAATGACAAGGCAGAAATAATGGCAGTTGAACTCAATGATATAGAAGGAAAAAAGCTAGACATAGCAGTAGTTTACATGCCACCAAAGACCAGGGCATGGAGGGAGTTAGAGTTTGAGGAGATGGTCGAGGATATGATTCAGTCGTTGAGAAGATTGCTTTTAAGAAAGAATAGATTGATCTTGGTGGGAGATTTCAACTGTGGTGAGGTTAATTGGGAATCGGGAGATGCAGGGCCAAATCAGAGATCTTGGGGAAGTCGGCTATTAGAGTTGGTTACGGATAATGTACTTTCACAACATGTGAAGGAGAATACTAGAATGAGGGGTAATAACGAACCTTCTAAACTCGATCTGATTTTTACAAAAGATCTTCACGAAATTAGTGATATAAACTATCTATGTCCTGTAGGCAAAAGTGATCACCTATTACTGAAATGGAAGTTGATCTCGAGTAATGCCAATAGATTAGACAATAGCTATATAAATAACAGACTAAATTATAGTAAAGCTGATTATGTATCCTTGAAAAGATATTTAGAGGAAGTAGATTGGGATCTTATTTTGAAGGAACAAGATGTACAAGGTAAATATAGTAGGTTCCTCAAAATTTATAGAGAAGGAACCAATCTGTTTGTCCCAAGATACAAAACTGGAAATTTTACTAAGCAGAAAGATTGGTTTAATTTGAAATGCAAAATAGCTCTGGATAGGCGTGATGCAGCTTGGGCTAGATTAAGAAGAAGGAACACTGAGAGTAATCGGAATAAATATAAACAGGAGAGGAATAGATATGTTAACATAATTAGGCAAGTTAAAATGAACTATGAGAAGAACATAGTAAATAAATGTGAAAGTGACCCTAAATTGTTTTATAAATATATAAACAGTAAGTTGAAGGTAAAGAAACAAATTACTAAATTAAGAGTAGATGCTAGGACGTATGAAAATGTATCGAACATGTGCGAGGTAATGAATAACAAATTGGGGTCGGTTTTTACTAGAGAGGAAAGTTTTGACGAACCACAGGCAGGAGTGCTGGAGAGTGGTCTTAGCAAGATTGAAATAACTAGAGATGAGCTGTTATCTGCGATGAGAGGACTTGAAGTAAGGAAAGCTATGGGACCGGATGAAGTGTCTGCCTGGGTATTAAAGGAGTGTGCAGAGCAATTAGTGGAGCCAGTGAGGGACATAATTCAAGCTTCCTTAGATAAAGGACAGGTTCCTGTTGAATGGAAAAGAGCTAATATCATTCCGATATACAAGAATGGAAACCCTGAGGACCCTTTAAACTATAGACCAGTTTCACTTACTAGTATTGTATGCAAGATTTGTGAAAAGCTAATTAGGAAGAGATGGATGAAAATGTTGGAGAGAAAGAAGATAATAACGCCAAAGCAATTTGGATTCAGAGAAGGGACATCTTGTGTTACCAGTCTGCTATGTTACTACAGTAGGGTGATAGATGTACTGCAAGAAAGAGGCGGATGGGTGGACTGCGTCTACTTAGACCTTTCCAAAGCATTCGATAAGGTACCACATAAGAGATTGTTATCTAAGCTTGAGACGATAGGATGTGTCAGGGGGAGTTTGCTGAAATGGATGGAGAGCTATTTAACAGATAGAGAAATGAGGACCAACATTAGAGGAACTTACTCATCGTGGCGGAAAGTTGAGAGTGGTGTGCCACAGGGATCTGTGTTGGGACCTCATATGTTCCTTATGTACGTGAATGACCTGCCGATAGACATAAACTCCTACATGTCAATGTTTGCAGATGACGTAAAAATTATGAGACAAATAACAAATATAAGTAGTTGTGAGGAGCTGCAAGGGGATTTAGATAAAATATACGAATGGAGCACCAAGTGGAAAATGAAATTTAATATAAGTAAATGTCATGTGTTAAATATGGGAAGAAGTGTGAATAGACCAAATTGGGAGTACAGGATGGGAGATAATATAATTAGCAAGGCCGAAAAAGAAAGGGATTTAGGGTTGATTATACAAGATAACTTGTCGCCAGAGAAACATATTAACAAGCTCTTTAGCGGAATGTATGCAATGGCCGGGGATATGAAAGTTGCTCTGAACTACTTGGATGAGAACATGTTAGCGAAGATTATAAAAAGTATGATTAGACCAAGATTGGAGTATGCAGCAGTGGTGTGGTCCCCGCATCTTAAGAAGCATATTCACAAGTTAGAAAGAATCCAGAGAGCAGTTACTAGATTGGTTCCAAGTCTTAGAGAACTGCCATATGAAAGGAGGCTAGATAAATTAAATTTACCGAGTCTAAAAGGGAGGAGAGAGAGGGGAGACATGATAATGATGTACAAATGCATCCGAGGGCTGGAAAGGCTGGATAGGGAGGATATATTAATCATGGATACAGGAATAACTAGAGGCCACAGCTACAAAGTAAAAAGACCTACCTGCAAGAACGATATCAGGAAGTTTAGCTTCCCCTATAGATGTATTGACAAATGGAATGGGCTGGAGGAGGAGGTGGTAGGGGCAGGGAACATCCATATTTTCAAGAAAAAATTGGATGAAAGTAGACTGAGAGACGGGACAACACGAGCTTAGCTCAAATCCTGTAAACTACAATTAGGTAAATACAATTAGGTAAAATACTAGAGGGTAATATCGTCTGGTAGAACTCTCTAAGTCTAAAGCTGGTACATGTGAACTGGGAATAATATCTGGTGACAACCTGTCCGCCGGTATATCCCCCACCACAGTCTCTGACTGCACTCCCGACCTATCAGATTGAACATGAGACATGCCGGGAATAGAGGCAGAAAGCGAGGTACGAGGCTCCGGCGAACGCCGGGAGGCCTTTCGTACATGAGTATCCTTTTTTGAAGACTTGTGACTTCGTCTTGACTTTGATTTCACACTAAGACTGTCCTTGGTCTTCTCCTCCTTGCTCTTCTTCCTCGAAGGTGAAGTAGAGTGACTATGTGTCCGCCGTCGGAGGGGAGACCTTGACTTGGACCTCGACCTTGACGTGGAAGCTGTCGCCGGGGGTGTCGGCGCTCGAGATCTCTTAGATGTGCCGGGGGAGGGAATAAGCACTTTACCCTGCCCAGTCTCTGCTGACTTACGCACATTTACTCTACTTTTAGAAGGGGTACGTTTAAGTGGGGGATGCTTAACAAGCAATCAGTCCCACAGAATTATGTTATCGCACTGAAGAGCTTTATGAGCCACTGATGTAGCATAAGTAGTTAGGAGTTGTCTGACTTCTTGCAATGCAACCGCCGCGGCCTGATCATTGTGCTGTAAGACTTGTATACTTAACCGACTACAATAAGCACAATTCTTAGTAACCCACAAACCCCTTGATCGGTCTAAGCATTTGACGCATCTGATGCACAGTGTATGAGCAAAAATCGGGATCCCAGAACAGGAGGGTGTTAAGCACAGAGCAAAAACAGGGTCTAGTGTAGCCATGACAGAGACTGGGGAAAAGCTAACCCACCCCCGGGCTGCTCCTGGTCCTCTGTTGACCCGCCGGAACTCCGCCCTGGAAAAAAGAAAATTTCCAGGAATTAATGCTCATAAGGTTACCCCAAAATGTTCTAACACAAGTGTTAATGAACCGCCGGGCAACGAGACGTAATACACCACTATTACCTCTTGTTACCGTGTAGGTTCATATGTAAAGATTTTAGAATATCTTTACTTGTCCAAAAGATTTAAGAATATCCTCTGACATGATATAAAGACGAGCATATCCTTATAAATGACGCAGTCTTCCCAGTGGTTTTTTGGTCACCGGAAACCCATATTAAGACGCCGGCCTCCTTATTATATCGCAGTTAAAAGGGTAAGCCTATCTTAATTTTTAGATCTGACTTCTCTCGAAGCCTTCATAGATCGCCGTATTTTGAAGGCCTCGATACCCAATTGTATTCCTTAATTGTCTGGCCAACCATACCGAATTGCAAATCCGTTAATCCCACCCTCCCAAGGTTCAACCGCCGGGTGTGAAATTTTAATGTTAACCCCAATTGTTCCTATCCCCACTTCTTTGCAAAAGATCGCCGGGGTGGAAAGACCAATCAAACAAAACAGCCTAGTTTTTAAATGGTTTGGGAAAAACTATACTCAACAGGTGTCCACATGAACACCTAGTTAAATGGGTATAGCCATCCCGCCGGGAAACACACAGTAAGCCTGAACACAGGCTCCACTACAGAGACGCAGTTCCTGGAGAGCCCTCAAGCCACCACTCGCCGGGGGAAACTAGCCTATTTTAACCACGCGTGATTAAAACTCGGCAACCAGCCGGATTTTCTCGGCGCAATCGAGAAAACCAGCCGGAAAAAGCCACCCACACTAACCAGACACAATCTGATCAACACAAAGAGTCCCTGGATTAAGCCAAAACACAACTAATCCAGGACCCACATGACACAGTAGAACAAATTTATACAATAAATCAATAACACTTGTACATGTAAAAAGCTACGAGTGGCTGGCTAGGCCTAAGCAGACGGAAACATCACTTAATCACGTCGTAATATAAACAAAAAGCACTGTATCATATCACAACAGGAACAGCCGCCATCACAACCTCGTAGAAAAAATCCCGGGAGAGGGATGCACTGACTCGGGACCTAGAAAAAACTTCACTAAGTGAAGAAAAATACGCTAGGAATGTCAGTATACAAACAAATAAGGCAACTTCATCAGAGAGATAAGAAGAAGCCTGATACGCGTAGTTAAAGCCAACTAAATAACTAGGCTAGCTAGCCGCGAAAAACGTTTCACGCGTCCACCACGGGACCACGAGGGTACACCCGAAATAGGCGTCCCAAACACACGACCCAAATACACTGAACTGCGGGAAACCCGCCCATGACACTCCTGCTACACATATCCTAACCTTACTCGATACATCCCAGAGTAAACAAATGAGAAAAAACTCACGAGGGACGCAGCAAATGCGGAATCAGCGGAGCGTGGGGAGACACGTCAGGGCAGGTTGAGCGCAGAGCAGAGAAGAAAGAAGTATGACGCCTGAAGTCAGCGTCTGCTCAAATATCCACACAAGTACATCCACGAGTATATGGAAAGCTTATGAATAGTTATTCTTATTTTCTTTTTATTTATTATTTGTTACGAAGTTTTTTCGTAGTGAGAACCCAATTTCATAATGACAGAACCATGAGTGAGGTTGCGTGCGCTCATGATGAAGGCTCCTTAAATTTGTTATGCTCTGCGCGGTAGATTCAAACTACGGTAAATGAGCGTTTGAAGAGGAGGCCTTATGTACATAGGCATAATCGTCAATGATGGAGGGGCCACTAATAAATATGGCTTTAGGCCACTGCACTCTACAAACACTCTTCTCACAGACCTTACACAAAGAGCTTTTGACGGCATCAACTCAGCTAGACCACCACACAGATCACTATTAGCCACACTCGACATTAGTAAAGCCTTCGATGCCATCCCCCGCCACAACCTAACAAACAAAATCTACAACACAAACATGCACAACACAAAAAGGTGGCTGGCCAACTTCCTAGCAGGCAGATGTGCACACGTATCTTTTGCCAGTCAGTCATCTAAAATCAGAAACTTTCCAAACGGAGTCCCACAAGGATCCGTCCTATCGCCCGCACTCTTCAATCTGTACAGTGTACATGCACGATATAACTACACCCAATACGCCCCAAATAAACTTAGCCTCCTATGCAGATGACATAACACTCACATGCACACACCATGACCCAAAAACAGCAACATATCTCCTTCAACCCTATCTCAACACACTACATGGCTGGTGCACTACAAACAGACTTAATCTAGCCCCAGCCAAATCCACCGCAACCCTGCTCACAAGCTGGACAGAACACGAATACATCCCTCAACTCACCATAAACAACACACCCCTAACACATACACACACACCCAAAATCCTAGGAGTAACATATGATACTCATATGACATTCAAACAGCACACCACAAACATTAAAAAGAAACTGACACCCAGACTTAACGCCCTCAGGTCACTTGCCCACACAAAATTTGGACACAACAAAGAAACTACCACCACAGTATATAAACAATACATAAGATCAGTGATGGAATACGCAAGCCCAGCCTGGGCTTCTAACCTAGCTGAAACACATCATAAGACCTTACAGACTATTCAAAACAAAGCCCTGAAGATCATTACAGGCTGCACAGCTACTGCACCCACAGATCACCTACATCAAGAAACCAAAATCCTCAAAGTCAAAGACCATCTGGACATGAGAGGCACTCAATTCCTGGCAGCAGCCTCCACGAACCAAGACCACCCACTAAACTACATGGCAACACACCACAGACACCAAGAAATATCAAAACAACACCCAGCACACAGTATCAAACACAATTACTATCCTCTCTCCCTCCCTGCCCCCCCCGAACCAACTTCCAGAAGCACATCCATACTCATATCTCGCCGATCCATCCACTCACTCACAGACAACACGCAGCTGCAAGCACGACCTCCCGAAATCCATCCTTCCGAATTCTCCCTTCCTCGCGAGGACAGAGTCCACCTGGCCAGGCTGAGATGCGGACACCATCCAGCTCTCCTGAGCTATCAGAAGAGACTGGATGACTCCGTTGTCGACGCCTGCCCGGGATGTAACACAGCACCCCATACCATTAAACACATCATAGAAGACTGCATTTCACACAACCACTTAAGCCAACAACACAATCTACACTCAATGAGAGCTCTGTGGGAAAGCCCGATCGTGGCCATGGCCTTCCTCAGGGACTCGGGGCTGTTCGGCCAGGCAGCTTAGGGAACAACAACAACAACAACAACAACTTGAAAACGAACTCAAAAGTTACTGTTCAAATTAATATAACAAACTCATTAAAAATAAATAAAAACTATTGTGGCGACCCATTCGGGGATCACGGCGTCCGGCAAGAGATAGATATATTTTTCACTACTAGAGGCGGGAAGTTGGACAACATGACTCTCCCTTCATAATTGCTGAGGGGCACAGGGCCTTGGGTGGGTCTTAGGTTTCCCGGGCATTTCCGCACCCTCCTCAGCTCCCTGCCTTGGCGTGGCTTCGGTCACCCAGGCTTTGTTAATGGTAAGCACGGAGGGTTTTGTGGGGGCGCTCGTTTATGGCCTTGGCCTTGCTCGGGACCTTGGGGCTGTTCGGCCAGACAGCCTGGGGAACAACAACAACAACATGACAAACATAGATAAAATAAATTAGCATCAAATACCAGAGTGAGTAGCTCAAAGAGGTCGTTGAGTTGCACTGTTGGAGAGAGTTTGTCCTGGAAGAGCTGGATGGTGATGTGGGAGAGGTAGTAAAAGGAGGAGATGCGGCCCAGGGGAGTTGCTGACACACTGCGGTTATCCTGAAAAAAAAATAAACAATATTAATAATAATAAATAAATATATAAATAAATAAAATAAAATAAAAATAATAGAACAAACACAAATTTTAATTTGTTACTGAAGAGAACAAAACATAATTGTTACGTGGGGTGGAAAACTGGGGCAATATTGTTTAGGGACAGAGTTGAGTGTGAGAGTGATTAGAAGAAAATTTGCCCGAAATCTATTATTATATATATTGCCCCAAGGGCATTTTCGTGCTTAATGGGTTAAGGAGAGAAGTGTACAATTTCCAGTTTTCCATTACCTATCATAATTAATTTTACCGTAATATTAACACACAAGAATGAAAGAAGGAAAGACAAACTCATACAGTACCAACAAATATCTATATAGTACACTTAACCCTTTCAGTACCAGTAACGCCCTATTAATCTTATTCCGAGTACTGTACTGTACTAGAAGACAATTTTATGCAGCTAGGAGGGGCCTCTAGTAATTATATGTAATCAAACTATCTCAGCACCACTGCTCTTCATATCATCTCCTCTGGACTCTCTACGTTCCTCGCTGCAACGGGAGGATCCCCGACCTCTGATGATCTTCCTCCAACTACAGCTTCTCATCATTATTCATCTTCTACACACTCCTCACCATCTGTGCTACTATCTGCTAGAAATCGTGCCCCCTCGCCATGAACCTTAGCCCTTTGAGTACCAGCGACTTGTGTTATATTATATTCTAGCTATATTTAGACAATATTATGCAGCTTGGGAAGGATCTGTGGTAGTTAAGAGGGTTGGTTGAGATAGTTTGGAGCTTTATTATTGCTAGAGGGCCTTCCTAAGCTGCATAAAATCGTCTAAATATAGCTAGGATAAAACTAAACCCTGGTACTGTATGGGTTGTCTTGTACTACTTGTGCAGTTATCTGGGGGCTACATCCCTGTGGACACTGTGCATCGTTGTGAAGAAGAAGAAGAGAACCCTTTTCACTACCACATATCCTTCCTAAACTGCACAAGACTGTCTAAATAAACCTAGAATAAAATTAAAGACGTCACCGGTATAGAAGGGGTTAATAATTAAATGTTGAATAAGTTATTTTGTCTTTATAGTGTGTCGTCCCTGTTTTGGTTGGTTTATTTTGCAAGTTTTACATTATAATTACCATATCAGTCCTAAATCAAACATGTACTGGAGAAGAAATACGTGCCTCAGCCAGCTCAAAACAGTAAGCATTTTGTAGTCCCTGTTTTGGTTTGTTTATTTTGCAAGTCTTACATTAAAATTATTATATTTTTTCACCAACCAACATCACTTCTAAACTCAATTAACCTAACAAGTGCGCATGGGGGTAATTGGAAACGTCCCCCTGTGCTGACGTATTTGAGGTGTTTCCGTCACTAAAATATTCATTGTACCATTAACCCGGCAAGCGCGATAGGCCTCACGGAAGCAGGACCATAAAAAAAGCCTTCCCCCAAAAAAAAGGGCCTATCAAAACAAAGGATTTTGTCTCTAGGTGAGATAATTCCCCTCTAGTACTCATCCATGTGTTTCTCACCCCTCCCCCTCCCCTCCTTCCCCACCTTATTCCCCCCTCCCCCCCCCTCCTCAATTATCACCTATTTATCCACTTATTATCATCATTTATCGGTTATTTTTCTCTCCCGCGATAATGTAGCACAAGTGGGTTGCATAAAAGATCGTTATGCAACACCCAGACACGGCACACACCGCCCCGCTCGTCTCAGTTGACTCCCAGACAGCGAGAGGGGAGGGCTGCCTGTGGTTCTCTCTCGCCTGAGATTATGACCGGTTGGCCAATATCTTCGTTTTTCACCACCCAAATGCTTTTCCCACTTATTTTAGCACTCTTGAAGGTTCATATATACATCATATATGTAAAATAAAAGCATACCGAAAACAAATAATGGTTTATATTGTAAATATAACGAATTCTGTCAGAATCCAGGGCTAGAAATGCACAAATAACTACCCTAGCACCTAAGTCTATATCGCGCTTGTCAGGTTAATAGCATTAATACTTATCCATATGTGCCTATTATGGGTTGATTATAAAGGTATTAACCTGAAACAACAATAAAACGAGTGAAAACAGCGTTTGGATGGTCAAAATCGGAGATATAGCCCGCGAGTTGTATAATGTATGGGTGAGGCAAGCTGCTTTCCCGCCAATTTCCCCCAAGGCCACTGAGACACAGTCGATCGATACTCTCTCTCTCTCTCTTGCATTCGCTTGCTATCAGTGATGACCACACCCTGTAACCGGATTTCTAATGTTAGCACGAAAATATACCTCAGAATAAGGGAATAACAGGGAAAATAGGTGATAACTGAAGGAGAGGAGGAAAGTGGGGAAGGAGGGGAGGTAGAGGACTGAGATTTTGCATGGCCCAGGGGCCAAAAATAAAATAAAAAATAAAACAAAAAAAATAAAAAAAAATAAAAAAATTCGATGTCAAAAGTTGATTTTTTTTCTTTCTGACTCTTAACACTAGATTAGCGGGCTAGCGGTTTATTTATATGTACCGCCCAGCGGGGTGTTTTTAGCCAAAATAGGGCTGTTTACGTGATAATTTTCATGCCTAAATAAGACCCAGAGCGTAAAACAAGTATCTATCCCTGAAAGGGCATAAACAGAGCTTTCCAATGACACCATAACGATCCTTTTATGATGGCTAGTTTTCTTGCAACAACCGCGCAACGCGAGTGCAAAAAGCATGTAATTCGGTACTTTCCCCATACAATTTAGTATGTAGCGAGTGAGAGAGGGAGGGAGGAGGTGGGATTCGTGTCAGTAGGTTCGCTGCGGTGGTCTGGAGCAGTCATACGCTCGCTACTCTCCTGCCACCACTTGTCTCTCTCTCTCAGCAACATTACGTGCTGAAATTGCCACACGACCTATGTCGCGCGCCGCCAGATAGTCCAGATTTATTATACTCGACTTATGTTGCGCGCCGCTAGTTAGGGATTAAGAGTCTCCCCGCAGTTCCCGGGTTATTGAAATCAACAAATACATGTGGCACTCCAAGGACTCGAACCTAGGATACTCACACCGAAATTCCGCGCACTTATGCATTACGCTATCAAGACAGTTAAAGAAATATGCACAAGCTTACGATTTATTATGCATTTTTTAATCCTGCACATTAATCTGAGTATGTACACTCGACCAAAAAACAATCTTTACACTAATGCTCTAAACATTCTGGAAGTGGGTCGAAATCTTATGATAATAACTCACAGACGTATGTTTCACCCGATTCATTCCGTTCACACTAGATTATTGAAATCTTATGATAATAACTCACAGACGTATGTTTCACCCGATTCATTCCGTTCACACTAGATTATTTACAGCTCACCAGTGTAAAGATTGTTTTTTGGCGAGTGTACATATATTCCAACTGCGCTATGGTAGCCTAATGTATAGACCATATCCGTCATAATTCAACAGGTACTGGAGAAGAAATACAAACCTCAGCCAGCTCAATACAGTAGGCTAAGTATTTTGTAGTCCTTGTTTTGATTTGTTTATTTTGCAAGTTTTAAATTATAATTACCATATCCGTTATAACTCAACAGGTCTATTCTATATACTCAGGCCCAATCCCCACTTTTCCTATTTTTGTTTTCTTTTTTGTTCCCTCCTTTCCTTTTTTTTTTGGGGGGGGGGCAACTCAAGACAGAGCCAGAATAGGGACAACACAAACCTCAGCCAGCTCAATACAGTAGGCGTTTTGTAGTTCCGTGAGAGCTTTGTCCACCCTGCTGGAGAGGAAGGTGTTGACGGCGGCGTCGGGCTTCTCTTCCTCGTGCAACTCCAGACCGTAGTAGGATGGGTTCTGAACAAAGGTCAAGTATAAGTAACACCCCGTTCTTAACATTAATCATCATTTACAAACCCCAATGTACTTGAATAAACTAATGAAAGCATATGGTCCGCCCGGGATTCGAACTCGGGACACCACACCTAGAACATAAGCACCTAAACCATTACACCACCAACACAGTTATTAGTATTTATTAGTCTAAAGCAATGTGTCTCATTAACTCGCATCTTCTAACTAACTCTCTTCAATCTCTCTCCACCTGTTGAAATGTTGTTGCTCTCTCTCTCTCTTCTATCCTATTAAAAGCAACAATACGCTTCAGAATTTGATAACTACATACCTTCCACCCTTACAGAGATGCGGCATAGACCTTTCAACTAGACTTCAACTCTAGGTCAAGTATGTTTCAGCCACCCCTTTACACTGTCAGTAAACTCAGGAACACTCTTCCTCATTCCAAATTCTTCCCCCCTCATTGCCTAAGTTAACGTTCTCGAGCTGGTCATTGAATACAAGCTCACCTTTGCATACAACTTAAAACACTTTTTCATGTGTGTATTGGCATTTGGATATAATCAACTTTGAATATGTCAATGTATTGGTATTACAATTCACTCAGGACACTCGGGACAATTAATTTTTTCTCATGTTCTCTTCCTTCACAAAGAAACACAAATCATCATAATCATATCTAAAGGACTCTAGACATGTTTGCATGTGTAAGCTTTGTTTACCAATAGAAATATTCTATGTAAATGAGTAGTGCATACCTGTATGAGCCTCCTGAAGAAGAATGTCCAAGTGAGGTAGTCCAGAGCCTCCTGTTTACTGGTGATGGTTCCGGCCACTACCTCAGCGTTCATGTGGTCCGCTAACACATCTAACAGACTGAGGGGACAATAATACAAGGAAGGAAGAGTCACACCGATCATTATTGTGGAATATTTTCAAGTCATATATGTCAAGCAGCTTCTATATTAAAGTTCTATAATAATTTAGCCAACGAAGATAATCTACCTTCACTGCAAAATAGCCGCAGAAAGTTGTACGGAATAAGTTGATGGTCAAAAGTAACTGGTGAGACACAAAAAAAGTGAAGAAATAAACATTACCAAAATATTTAGCGAGCCCCACTTTTAAATATTTATACACACATCCACATACCTTGACTCCACCGGGAAAGGTTCATAGAGGAACTTCTTGTAGAAATGTTTCTTCTGGTCATGAACTAAGATGACCGCCACCCCGTGATCATCATACTGAGGACGTCCCGCTCGACCCATCATCTGTAGCACATCTATCAACACATAAACAACAATAGTATTAGGGTTCTGGGTTAGCTATAAGGTATGACTAGTTACAAATGGTTCAACCATGTTCAAAGAATGGATGAGGACAACATGCCAAGATAGAAACATGAAAGTCAGGTGAGAACAGCTGGTAGTGGATGCTCACCTATGGTATGGGAAAAGAAACTTAAAAAATATATTGAAACATGTAGAGGATGTCAACAGAATGGAACGTAATGAGATGAGAATGGTGAGATGGATGTGTGGGGCCAGGCTACAGGATAGAATAACAAATGTTGAGCTGAGGAGACATTTAGGTATAAAGAGTATTAGCGAGGTGATGCGTACAAGTAGACTGGAATGGTATGGACATGTGGAGAGAATGGATGAACAAAATTGAGTGAAAAAATGCAGGTCTGTGATTGTGGAGGGAACTGTACCAAGGGGTGGACCGAGGAAGACCTAGGATCGGACTATACGCGCTGATCTCAAATCCAAGAACTTGACAAGTGAAGCAGCCCTTAACAGGGTTGCCTGGAACGCCGCCATTAGGACAAGAGACTGAAACTGCACGTATGTGTGGAACACTCAGTCTTAAAATTTTATGTATGTATGTATGTACAGTATAGTGGAAGGAGCATGGACAAAGGAAGCATATCTGGAGAAAGTAGCCAGGAGGAGTTTCTGCCATGGCCATCCTTTAACGGGGGTTTCCCAGGAGGAGGCAAGGCATTGATGATGATGATGACTTGTGACATACGGTTCTGGATTCGCTTAAGATCAGACAAGGCCTAACAACTTTTACTTTAGATAGGTAGGATTTAGGGTTTGTTATAACGACTAGGTTTATTAATCTCTGGTTTCTGTTCAAAATATATAAATCTTAGGCTTACATGGAGAGGGAGACTGAGAAAAAATGGATCAGGTGTTGCAAGCTAATCTCACAGTTAAAGGGCTGACAAAGTAGGCTGCTGAGACTGGACACTTGGAGTGCCGCCACGAGTGGAATAAAAAAATTAAACTATTTATGTGTACTGTGAAACATCCGTAGCAGAATATATCTATCGACTTAATGGAGTTTATAATTATATCCACTCACTTGCTATGAACCCATTGCAACATCAATAATATATAATAGAGCTCTGTCCTGAGTCCCCCCCCCCAAAAAAAAAGGAAAAGAGGGGGAAAAAAATAGGAAAAGTGGGGATTGGGCCTGAGTATATAGAATAGAATAGAATATCAGAGAGAAAATGTGGAAGGTAGACTACTGACCGGTGATGGGGAAGTCAACATATCGCTTAGTCTTGCCATCATAGTACTCAGTGCCCTTGACGACCACCAGGTGAGCTGGGAAGTTCACACCCCACGCCAGAGTGGCTGTTGTTATCAGGATCTAAAATACAAAAATACAGTAAATATACAACATCACAGTGACAAATAGAACATAAGTTTAATTAAATGGATGTACTGTACACCACCTTAACCCCTAAATGGCAACTGACATCCACAAACATGCAAACAATTTCTTGTGTTTTTCTTGCCTTGAGTGACCTCTGGTGGGGGAGAAACTTGCCAACACAGATTTATTGCAGCTCAAGTCAAGGTCAACACAGTTTCTAATACCTCTCACTCTCACCATGCACCTACTACCGTATGTCTTCCTCTGACATTTTGCAGTGCCCACAGTGCCGAAGCTAATAATATTCAATTAGTCGCCAGTCATCTTAGAAAAATTAAAAAAGCCGCAGAGGGTTTTTTGGGTACTGTATCTATTTACAGCTGACTATAGTCTATTCGCTGTAAGTAGGCGAGAAATCATAAACTCTAACCTCTGTAACTCAAAAGCGACTAGAGTATTCGAGCTAAGATTTCTACCATTTGGGAAGACTGTTAAGTGATGATCCTGTGGCTGTGAATTTTGGAAATGAGTCTTTGGAGCTGGTGAACAAGTTTTGTTACCTAGGAGATACAATCTCTGCCGGTGGTGGGGGCGAGGCTGCCACTGTTGCTAGAATTAGGTGTGGCTGGGGGAAATTCAGAGAACTGATGCCAATCCTGACCATGAAAAGAATGCCTCTCCCCCTGAAGGGAAAGGTGTATGCCTCATGTGTTAGAAGTGCAATGACGTATGCCTCAGAAACATAGGCCGTTAAAGTAGAGGATGTCAACAGAATGGAGCGTAATGAGATGAAAATGGTGAGATGGATGTGTGGGGCCAGGCTACAGGATAGAATAACAAATGTTGAGTTGAGGAGACGTTTAGGTATAAAGAGTATTAGCGAAGTGATGCGTACAAGTAGACTGGGATGGTATGGACATGTGGAGAGAATGGATGAACAAAATTGGGTGAAAAAATGCAGGTCTGTGATTGTGGAGGGAGCTGCACCAAGGGGTGGACCGAGGAAGACCTGGGATCGGACTATACGCGCCGATCTCAAATCCAAGAACTTGACAAGTGAAGCAGCCTTTAACAGGGTTGCCTGGAACGCCGCCATCAGGACAAGAGACTGAAACTGAACTTATGTGTGGAACACTCAGTCTTAAAATTTGATGTATGTGTATGTATGTAGTCAGTGAAGGAATAGATGTGGAAATGTACAGCCAATTTGCTCTAGCCCTTTCTGAGTTAAAGAGGATAGAGGTCATGATTTTTTGCCTACTTACAGTGAATAGACTATAGGATCTTGATCATGAGCTATCTATCTATATACAGTACTCAGGCTTAATCCCCACTTTTCCTATTATTTTTCTTTGCTTACTTTTCTTTTTTCCGTTATTGTTTTCTTTACTTTTTTTTTTTCCTTTTTTTTTTTTTTTTTTTTTTTCTTTTATTTTTTCCTTTTTGATATATTTTTTGTTGGGGGGGGGGGGGGGACTCAAGACAGCCAGAATGGGGACATGATCATGAGCTACTTAGTTTTTTTTTTCTCTATCTCATTTCTTTAGAGAGAACAAATGAGTGTTGTTGACAAACCTGTATCTTCTGGTTGACAAAGAGTTCCTCTACCACCTTCCTATCTCGCTCCACCAGCCCAGCATGATGAAGGCCTACACCGAACGACAGACACAATCGCAGGTTCTCGTCCTTTACATGGGTTAGGATCTGCTCCATCTGTAAAATATAGTCATTAAAGTACAGGTCTCCCTCGATTTACGCTTGGGTTACGTTCCTGAAAACCCGATCTTTAATAGAAAAATTGTATATTATTATTATTATTATTATTATTATGTAGAGCAGATTAACCAGACCACTGAGCTCTATACGGAACTCTCATAGGTCTGGCATAGCAAACCCTAAAATTGGAGCCGGTATATGTTTTGGTTTGTTTATTTTGCAAGGTTTACATTATAATTAATGGGGTAAATGGGGATGAGTTCTGGGACCAGCCAAAACCCAAACCCAAACACCTAAACACTTATAATAATATCATAAATCAGGCATCGGATAGTGAGGGAGACCTGTATACTGATATATCCTAAAATGTATGTATGTATGTACCGGTATGTTTATACCCAGGCAATTACCCCATAGCTGGGGGTGGCCGACACGAGACAGAGACCGAACAGAAACAACATTTACAGCTCCAATTATTAGGGTCCGGGACCACCTTCGCGTTCCTTCGCCCTTTTCTCTGTCTCATCTAGTAGGTAAAGTTTAAAATGTTATCCAAAAATACATTTTATAAAGTAGGTATCCACAATAATTTTGCAAATACTTTAAGTGTTCCTTTTTTTCTCTCTTTATAGCACCATGATGATGGCATAAAATAGGTTGAAGTGCTATATAGTAATCAATAAAGACATTCTCTACCTCAATGATGATACTTTTCCCCCTTAAACATATTATATTAACCCCCTCTTTACCGGTGACATCTTTTTCATTCTATTTTTGCTATATTTAGACGATTTTGTGCAGTTTAAGAAGGATCTATGGTAGTACAAAGGATTAAGTGAGATAGATCGAAGCCTGTTTATTGCTGGAGGCCCTTAAATTTTAACTGACTAAAATCGTCTAACAGTAGCCAGAATAAAGTTAAAAGAACGTCATCGGTACAGAAGGGGCTAAACTTATTATATTAACCCCCTCTTTACCGGTGATGTCTTTTTCATTCTATTCCAGCTATTATTTAGATGATTTTGTGCAGTTTAACCCTCCAGACCCGGAAGGGCTCTCTGGTGGGGAGATTGTAGGCACCAATCGATCAGGGCTAGACCCAGGTGAGGTTATAGGCATGTGATAAAGAGTCGCTGGAACTCTTGTTTCATTTGCTTGGCCTCTCTTACTGATTTTCTTTGTGCCTCATTTACACTGAGAGCAATCCAGCTAGCTCTCACAAACACCTCCTCCTCCTATCCACTTCACTACACTAAACATGCACACCACACTTCATTCCTCTACACCAAAATTTAAAAAAACTAAAATTATGAATTGTAGCCAAGCCTCGGAGTCCCCAGGGGGGGGGACCATAAATACCCCCACACCCAACCGACCATCCCCTGACGACCCCACACAATTACCTGGACCTCGGCCTGTTACTCTTTCTATTAATTTCTGCAACATTCGCGGACTTTCCTCTAACTTTCACTCTGTTGAGCACCATCTCTCCTCCTACAAACCTGATCTTCTCTTCCTCACCGAAACTCAGGTGTCTGTAGCAACATCCAGCAGCCCCTTCTCTGTATCCTCCTACTTTCTCTATCCTAGTTTCAAAGCCAAAGGCGGATGTTGTGCATATGTGCACAACAAACTCACTTGCTCTCGTGTTCCCGATTTCGACTCCTCTGAATTCTCAACTTTATGGCTCAAACTTTCGTCATTCTCTTACTAAATATTTCTGTGCTGTCTATCTTTCCCCTAACTCTACCAACTTTCCCAAATTCTTTGACTATCTAAACTCTACAGTGGAACACATTCTATCCATTTCTCCTTTCTCAGAAATCTCCATCTTAGGAGATTTCAACGTTCACCACCGCCAATGGCAGTTAGTTCAGCAACCCACCCGTATCCCGGATCGCATCGGAGATCGGCCCAACATTCTTGACTTGTTTCTAACTTCTAACCCTTCTTCTTATACTGTCGATCTTTTCTCTCCTCTGGGCTCCTCCGACCATAAACTTATCTCTGTCACCTGTCCTCTCTCTCCAGTACGGCCACCCGATCCTCCTAGCCGGCGGCGCTTGTGGCACTTTGGCGCTGCCGACTGGGAGGCTCTCCGGCAGTACTTCTTTGATTTCCCATGGAATGATTTCTGCTTCCGTGGCCGGGGACCCTCGGAGAGTGCTGAACGTATTACCGAGGTAATCCTATCGGGCATGGAAGCATACATTCCATTCTCCTTCTCTCAGACTAATGCTAAAAAATCTTGGTTTACTCATGCCTGTTCTACTGCTGTCCGCAATAAGGAGGAAGCATTCAAACGGTACCGACGCCTTAAAACTCAAGACTCTCATTCTTCCTATGTTTCTGCCCGGAATCAAGCCAAATCTGTTCTTCGACTTGCCAAACACTCTTTCTTCAATAATAAATGCACTGAACTATCTAACTCTAGCTCTTCCCAAGCTTTCTGGCATCTAGCCAAAAACCTCTCCAACAATTTCTCTTCCTCGTCTTTCCCTCCCCTTTCCCACTCTAATGGCACAACCATCACTTCTTCCTCTGACAAAGCTAAACTCTTCGCTCAAACTTTTGCTAGAAACTCCACCTTGGATGATTCCGGTGCTATTCCTCCCTCTCCGCCCTCCTCTCTCTTACTTATGCCTAATATCCTAATCTCTTCTAAAGATGTACTTTCTACCCTCTCTGGGCTTAACACTAATAAGGCGTACGGTCCGGACGGTGTTCCTCCTGTTGTTCTCAAAAACTGTGCTTCCGTGCTGACTCCCTGCCTAGGCAAACTCTTTCGTCTCTGTCTATCCTCTAACGTCTTCCCTTCATGCTGGAAGTTTGCTCACATTCAACCTGTCCCAAAGAAGGGTGACCGCTCTCAACCCTCCAACTATCGTCCAATTGCTCTCATCTCTTGTCTTTCTAAAGTTTTTGAAACTATTCTTGCTTCCAAATTTCTTAAGCATTTCTCTTCTCATAATCTGCTCTCAGATCGCCAGTATGGCTTCCTTAAGGGTCGCTCTACTGGTGATCTTCTTTCATATCTTACTAACTCTTGGTCATCCTCCTTTCGGGACTTCGGTGAGACTTTTTCTATTGCACTAGACATATCGAAAGCCTTCGATAGAGTCTGGCATAAATCTTTAATTTCTAAACTACCCTCCTTCGGTTTCAATCCCTCCATCTGTGCCTTTGTCTCTAATTTCCTTTCCGGCCGTTCCATAGCCGCGGTTGTGGACGGCCATTGTTCACTTCCTCACTCTATAAACTCCGGTGTTCCTCAGGGCTCTGTCCTATCTCCTATTCTCTTTCTAATTTTTATAAATGATCTCCTTAACTGTACCTTAATTCCCATCCATTCATACGCAGACGACTCAACCTTACACTACTCCATTAGTTTTTCAGAACGCCCCAGCCAGCAATTCCTCAACGACAAACGTAATGAAGCCATAGAACTCTTAAATTCTGATCTAAATACTATTTCCAATTGGGGCAGAGAAAACCTTGTTGTTGTTGTTGTTGTTGTTCCCCAAGCTGCCTGGCCGAACAGCCCCAAGGCCCCGAGCAATTCCAAGGCCATAACCGAGCGCCCCCACAGAAAACCTTGTTAACTTTAATGCTTCCAAAACCCAATTTCTCCATCTATCTACCCGTCAGGATCTCCCAGCGGACTATCCCTTATTCTTCAACAATACAAAAATCAACCCTTCATCTTCTCTCAATATTCTTGGTGTCTCTTTTTCTTCTGCTCTCATTTGGAAGGACCATATTACCAGTCTTGCTAAGGCAGCCTCCCAGAAGCTCGGTGTGCTCAACCGCCTTAGGGGGTTCTTTTCCCCTGCACAGCTTCTTGCTCTGTACAGGGGCATAGTGCGCCCTTGTATTGAGTATTGTTCACATGTGTGGGGAGGTTCCTCTCACACCGCTCTCCTAGACAAAGTTGAAAGGAAGGCCTTTCGTATCATTAACTCCCGTCCACTCACCAACTCTCTGCAGTCTCTCTCTCTCCGCCGCAATGTTGCATCTCTCTCGCTATTCTATCGCTACTATAATAATCAGTGTTCCTCAGAGCTATCCCAGTGCATACCACCTCCTTTACGTAGGGCACGTGGTACCCGTCTTGCAACTCAATCCCACCCCTACTCTGTGCAACTCTCCAACCCAAGAGTGAAACGTTACTCTCAAACTTTCTTCTACTCAACAGCTGAGCTCTGGAACTCTCTCCCAGAATCAGTCTTTCCCTCTTCCTATGACTTAAATTGCTTCAAACTCCGTGTGTCCAGGCATTTTGGCTCGAACGTCCCTTGATTTTGGCCCTGTCACTCCTTCAACTATGGGGGAGGCACTCGCTATAGGCAGTAATGCCTTTTGCCTCCCTCAATCACATAGAAAGAAAAAAAAAAAAAAAAAAAAAAAAAACACCCATAAAAAACACAGCCGAGCTACCCGGAAGGGCTCTGAGGCACCCAGTGCTTGAAAGACTGTGTGCGAGGCGTCCGTCCGACGCATGTAAACAACAGCCGGCTGGACCGATGCCCCGCATCTCCGGCCACAAGAAGGAGTGCGTCGCTTGTTCGTGTGTGCCTGTATGTTATTGTTAAGTATCGAAAAGTAGTGTAAAGTGGCTGTTTTTGCCATAAAGTTATCTCCAATGAAATCATCATCACAACTGAATCAGTTGACTTAGAGAGCTCTACTTAACGCCATTCTACAGGTACGAAACACATCTACGCTTGGGGATGCGCGGGAATGCGGAAGCAGTCAGAATAACAAAGATACGGTAGCCTAGGCGTAGACGTTTTTCGGCCAAAACCCCCTGGTCTCGGGGAAATTATATAATATAATAGCCGGGGCTGGAGGGTTAAGCAAGATCTGTGGTAATAAAAAAAGATTAAGTGAGATAGTTCCAAGCCTTTTAATTGCTGGAGACCCTTTTGAAACTGCATAAAATTGTCTAATAGTAACCAGAATAAATCTAAAATGACATAGCCGGTACAGAAGGGGTTATTACACTATCTTTCAACTTTGGGGGACACTTGTTACAAAAAAAAGGGGGGGGGGGGGGGGGGGGGGGCGGAAAAATCCATAACAAGAGTCCTCACCTCATGATCGGGTAGTTTGAGCCACTGTTTAGGGTTGGCCTCGGTGACCACAAATCCCATAAGGTCCATGGCTGTGAGGCGGGTCTGTCGCCGCGATGACACAAACACCAACACAGGTTTCTCTGGAGAGTGCTGCTTGACGGCTGACAACAAAGAAGAGAATATATAATCAGAAATGCATAAAGAAATACACTTGCAATAGGGTGAAGCTAGTTGAAGAACTTTATTCCTATTATCACCAACCCATCAATTAACTTACAAATAAACCTAATTAATGAAATCAATGAAACTAATGAATACATGTGGTAGGCTACTCCAAGGAATCGAACCTAGGATACTCACACCAAAATTCTGCACACTAACCATTACGCTATCAAGACATACATACATAAAATTTAAAGACAGAGTGCTCCACACATACATGCAGTTTCAGTCTCTTGTCCTAATGGCGGAATTCCAGGCAACCCTGTTAAGGGCTGCTTCACTTGTCAAGTGTTTGGATTTGAGATCGGCACGTATAGTCCGATCCCAGGTCTTCCTCGGTTCACCCCTTGGTGCAGCTCCCTCCACAATCACAGACCTGCATCTTTTCACCCAATTTTGTTCATCCATTCTCTCCACATGTCTATACCATCCCAGTCTACTTGTACGCATCTCCTCGCTAATACTCTTTATACCTAAACGTCTACTCAGCTCATCATTTGTTATTCTATCTTGCAGCCTGGCCCCACAAATCTATCTCACCATTGTCATCTCATTACGTTCCATTCTGTTGACATCCTCTACTTTAACGGCCCATGTTTCTGAGACATACAGTAAACCCTCACTCTTTCGGACTAATTGGGGGAGACCCCTGTCCGAAAGTGTCAAAAGTCCGAAAGGGCCGAGTCCGAACTCACACTTCAGCCTTTCAGACAAATCCGAAAGGCTGAAATAATGTCCGAAGTTTATAAGTCCGAATACACATTCACCTAACCAGACAAGTCCGAAACTCGGCTCTTTGGTCCGAATGCGATTTAATTTTTCTCAGCCTTTCGGACAAATCCGAAAGGCTGAAGCCTGAGTTCGAATTGAAATGCTTGTCCGAAAGCCTTGGAATTCCGAAAGAGCGAGGGTTTACTGTACGTCATTGCACTTCTAACACATGAGGCATACACCTTTCCCTTCAGGGGGAGAGGCATTCTTTCTATGGTCATAATTGGCAGCAGTTCTCTGAACTTTCCCCAGCCACATCGAATTCAAGCGACAGTGGCAGCCTCGGCCCCACCACCGGCAGAGATGGTATCTCCTAGGTAACAAAACTTGTCCACCAGCTCCAATGACTTATTTCCAAAATTCACAGCCACAGGATCATTTAACACAAGCTCGCCTTTGCACACTACGCACTAAAATTTCTCGATTTCTGACTTATCCTTCGGCAGGGGTCCTTTTATTCTACTACAGCGCTTACTCCCATGGTGCACCCAACATCGACAGATGCTACAATATATTATACATTCTCGAATACTGCATATTAATCTCAGAATATACCCAACTGCACTATGATAGCCTAATGATTACACGAATAGAAGGTGTAATTGATGGGGCACTTAACCACAAGGGAAGGACTCGCTAGGAATTACTCCTGAACCTGAATAAATTCAAATTGGCATCAACATACCAATTAACTTACAAATAAACCTAATTAATGAAATCAATGAAACTAATGAATACATGTGGTACTCCACATGCATTGGCCAAGTCATCCACGATACCATAGTTCAGCCTGTGTTTTGTTCATCCATTGTGTTCTTTTATTTCATAAATTTTATTTTAGTAAGCGTTGTTTCCACATAGCGATTTTGATAAGTCGTTTTGACTTTATATTGTCTTTGTCCCAGTTTTAGTTTGCTTTGTTTGCAAGTTTTACATTTTAATTTACTCTGTGACATTCCTCCAAGGGCCAAAGTCACAGCTCTGAAGGACAGCCACCTTACTGAGGACATGGACTAGCCATGAGGTAGGAGTAAATACATTTTTTAAACTTGCAAAACAAAACAAACAAAGGCAGAGTCGCATCAACAACTGTATCACCAAATTGTATCGGAGTCTGGAATTTGCAACAATTTATCTTACTATTTTCAGAGTTTTATGTTACTGTATTTAATCTTGAAAAATTTATAACTATTGATGATTATCAGCAACAAGATCCAAAGTACCACTATAATAGAGGTGAAAAAGTCTAGACTGCTGACTTAATTTTCTATCTATCTATCTATATGCTCAGGCCCATTACCCATTTTGGGGGTAGCCGACTCAGACAGAGCAAGAACAGGGAAAACACAAAAACAACATAAAACAACAAATAAACACAGATAAAAAGCACAAACTCACACACATCCAGGTCACCCAGAAGACCCAGAGACCAGGGTCACCAAGGTCGCTCCAGCACTCCCCCGGCCCCCGACCACCCGGAGAGGTTCCGATCTCGGCAGGCAGACATGCAGCGGAGCCAAAGCCACAAGCCCTCCCACCACACTTCCAGGCGCACCCTTCATATTAATCGTCTCCCCGGGCCAGGCGCCTGATGGACTATTATCTAGTCCAACTTGCGCCCGACCCCTTACTCCAAATGACCACGTGTTCACTCAACTATTCACAAGCAATCTCCATTCACTCCTGTCCACCACCACTTCCCCTGCCTGATGTATAGTCATTCCTCTATCATCCAAAGCCTTTCTTACACAGTCTCTTCATCTCAATGGGGGTCTTCCTGCCCTTCTATCTCCCCTTGTACCTGACTCACATATTCTCTTTGTAAGCCTTTCATCTCCCATTCGTTCGACATGACCATACCAGCTCAGCACCCTTCTGTCCACTCTGGCTGACAAATGTTCCTGCTGCCCCACTCTCCTACGTATCTCTTCATTCCTCAATCTGTCTCTACGAGTAACTCCACACATACTCCTCAAGCAGCTCATCTCCATCACATCCAGCCCTCTTTTCTCCTTTTTCTTCGAGCCCATGTCTCAGCCCCATACATCACTGTTGGCACAACAATTCCTTGATACAGTGCACTTTTTACTTTCACTCCGTAATTTTACGGAGTAAATTTACAGTAATTTACGTAATTCACTACTTAATTTTAATATATTATAATGTAAAACTTGTAAAATAAACAAACCAAAACGTATACAAACACAGTAAAAAGACAAAACAACGAATCAAAATCGCTATGTGGAAACAACGCTTAACCTTTGGGATCCGGGGGGCCTCATATGAAGTTTGGTATTTCCAAACTTCATAATTCAGTAGCTACTGATTGAGACCACCTAGAGTAGTCAATTTTTTTTTGCAAATTGTAGAACGTTTTCTTGTCTGTAGACTGCCGTTGAGATGACATCGCTACGTTGCATGGTTGCCGAGTTCTGATGATTATATCGGCGACTTTTTAGCCGCGCATTTTGCCTCATATGAGGCCTCCCGGATTCCAAGGGTTAAGTAAAATAATTATTTATAAATAAAAGAACACAATCCACCACATAGGGTGTACATCACTACATGAGCAAGTTAATCTGGTTCCCAAGCAAACTAATCGCACACATACCAACGCACTGTAGTCACATTAAGGAATTAGTCAATTTGGGAAGTCGGGGACGTTCTGGTAAATTTTACTAAACTCTGCATGAATAAAGAAACTACATTAAGTGTCAAATGTTACATTAAAATCAAATTTGCAACTTGACAAGATAATAACAATAGTACAAAATACAAATATAACTCACTAACGATAGTGCTATCGGGTAGGTACCTGTAAGCATAGCATGCTTCAAGTGACCCCTAATTTTAATATATATTTGATAGAATTTTAAAACAATTATTTAATCTGTCTACATAGCTTTGAAGTGAAAGATAACCTAAGAATATAATGATCCAGTCTGTCTAAGTAACTTTGGAATGAAAGATATGACTAATCAAAGAAACACTATACAGGTCTCCCTCACTATCCGATGCCCAAAATTACCATATTATTATAGGTTTTTAGGTGTTTGTGTTAGGGTTTTGGCTGGTCCTAGAACGCATCCCCATTTACCCCGTTAATTTAGGGTTCGCTATACGACTTTTCTATTTAAGATCGGGTTTTCAGGAACGTAACCCAATCGTAAATCGAGGGAGACCTGTATAGTAAAGTAGGGTTACCTTGGAATGTTGGCTTGTTCATGGTGGCCATACGTGGACAGTAGTGCTTCCCAGGGAAACCTGAAATGTGTACCTCCAGGGGCACTGGACGGACTGACGGACGGAAGTTGTACAGACCCACCTAAAAAAGGACATTGGAAGTATTTTAGTAAATGTTGATACTGTACATTGTATATTACACAGAACAGTAAACTAACAATCACTATTTTTGAGCAGTGTGCAACAAATGGGAATGTTTGCAAAATGTAAGATAATATGATGGCATAATCAAAGCCATTTCAAATGCCAAATAAAGATGCATATGTGCACTCTACATGTATCAGAGAACACTGAGTAAGTTTCACTATGTTGGGCTAAATGAAAGATCCAAATTTGCAGGAGATATTTGATAAGCAATGAAATAAATTTATGACTCTAGTCTTACCGAGATCTGAAGTGTAATGAACGTCAATTAATGACATACAGTAGTTATTTATGAATTAATCCGACTGTACCTCTCCTATGCCAAGCCAGTTAGCGAGGTCTTTGGCGTTGGCAAGAGCTGTGGAGAGACCAATGACCCTCAGCTTGCGTGTGGTGTGACTACAGATGAAGTTGGTCCGGGATACAATCACCTCCAGTACCGGACCACGATCCTCACCTGGAGTTACAAAAGCATACCGGTAATTATCAATTAATGCTTTCAACAGTATGGCATCAGTTAATTCTGGCTAACACTAAAAAAAAATCCCAGTATGCAATTTGGGGATGAACTCTAAAAATTAAAAAGGTAAAATTACCAAAGAAGAAAATTAGCACATTATAAAAACTCTAACAATTATAACTATTATTATTATTATTATTATTATTATTATTAATATTGATGATTTTTTAAATTTATTGTTCTTGTTAAAAGAGTACTCTTTGTTTAAATCTGTTGTTACTTCATATTTTGCAATTATTTCTCTTTATATTATATGTATTCATTGTCGATAGTATCAATTGCTTACTTTTGCGATTTCCTTAGTTTATTTGTGCTATAAATGTAGGTTATTTGTAGGGTAGTTATTGATAGGGGTCACTTGAGGCATGCTATGCTTACAGGTACCTACCCGATAGCACTATCGTTAGTGAGTGCTGTACTGTATTTTATATATTATTTTGTAATAGTATAGATATCTTATCAATATTTGTATTTTTTACTATTGTTAATGTCTTGTCATGTTGCAAATTTGATTTTAAATAATATTTTGACATTTAACATGTAGTTTCTTTATTCATGCAGAGTTTAGTAAAATTTGCCAGAACGTCCCAGACTTCCCAAACTTGACTACTTCCTTTAACGTGACGATAGTGCGTTGTTATATGTGCGATTAGTTTGCTTGGGAAACAGATTAACTTGCTCATGTAGTAATGTACACCCTATGTGGTGGATTGTGTTCTTTTATTTAATAATTTTCATTTTAGTAAGCGTTGTTTCCACATAGCGATTTTGATAATTTAATTTGACTTTATATTGTCCTTGTCCCAATTTTGGTTTGTTTAGTTTGCAAGTTTTACATTTTAACTTACCGAGCAGATGTATTTCGTCAATGATGACGAGTCCGACCTGTTTGACGTAGCTCCTAGTCTGCCACGACCGAGAGATACCATCCCACTTCTCTGGGGTTGTGATGATGACATGGGCTGCCTGTAAGGAATAATTAACCCTTTCAGTACAAGAGCTCTTTCCAGAGCTTCATCAAATTGTCTTGTGTAATTGAGAATTTAATTAAACAAAGTATCAATGTACTAAAGAAGTTATGCAAATTAGTTATAATTTATTTGAATAAGGTACCCTGTAGGGCCTGTACAGCTTTCCTAAGCTGCATATGAAATTATGAATTATTTGACAATGGCAAGATAAATATAAAAATGGTGTCACAGTACTTAAGGAGTTAAGGCCAAATCACAAAACCACTTTTTCAAATATGATGATTAAATATCATGCATGTAGTACTCTAAACCTTGTTAAAAAAAAAATATATAAAATGAGCCTACCTGTATGGCCCTGATGTCCGGTGAGACGTCTCCAGTGAGTTCTACCACTTTCTTCCCCAGACGTTCCTGCAGACGAACCCGCCAGTCCTCCACCCTCTCTCGTACCAGGGCCTTCATAGGGGCGATGTAAACCACCTACAAGATACATGTAAACAATTCATCAGTACTGTTTGTAGAGGATATATAATACCGGTACATCAATATGTTACTCCTGTATGCTGTAAGAGGGAACTAATACAAAAAACATGGACTGTTTTTATGTTACAGTATTTGGATTGGAAATGTGCCATTACCTCCCATATCTATTTTTATTCTATTAATATTATTTTTTTTGTACACAATTATAATGTATTATTCTCATAGGTGTATGGGTGATTGACTAGCTACTGATCATCCAATTGACTATCATGACAGAGACGGGTGACCAACTAGTTGACAACCACTTGACCATCAAGACCCCCATGTAGGTGATTTTTTTTTTTTTTTTTTTTTAATATTAGTTTAACCAGACCACTGAGCTCTACAAAAGAACTCTCATAGGGCTGGCCCGAAGGATTCGATCAAGATATATCACTAAACGAGTCAAGATAGATCGGGAAGGGCAGTAGGGGAACAAATCGAGGAAGGTGAAGACACGCAGACATTTCTCGCCATTTCACCAGTTCAGCCGGACCACATGAGCTCCACATCAGAGCTCTCATAGGGCAGGGCCGAAGGATGAGGCAAGAACTGCTACACCGCAACACCAACCAAGAAGTGATGAGGGCGAAGAATGAAAGATCAGGTCGAAGGTAGAAAAAATCACATCGAGAAGCAAAAAATGAATTACCGAAGGGAATCAAGTCAGTCCAGCCACATCAGCAACCGAAGAGACAAATCAGGCCAGGAGTCTGCTACCTAGCCAGGCCAGGGAGACATGAGATATAGGCTGCCCGAGGACAGCCAAATGGGACAGAATAAGAATAGAAGGGGAAAATCATAGAATGAGGAATGAAAAACTACTCAAAATTAGTCAAGCTGAGGACGAAAGCTCAAGGGGAGATAGGAAGGGTAAGTACCACAACCATCCCCCATCAAGCTCCAGTCGCCGGCCCCGAAGCCCCCAACCGTGTCAAGGAGAGTAGTATCACGGGGGATGTAGGTGACTGATCAGTTAACATATCACCTTAACAGATTGACTATTATTAAGGGGAGACAGGCCATTTTTCTGGACCCCCTTCTCCCTAATGTTTAGCCCCGCTAGTTTTGAGATTTTAAGACGTTGGTTCCATTAGTTAGGGGATTTTATGACCTTTCACCCCATTTCTTTGTCAATATTAGGACCCTTCGTGCCATTTAGGTGTCGTTTTTTTCCTGGCGAGCGATAGCGAGCCTGTAATTTTAGGAGGAATCGGCCTTTGGCCGGGACATTTTTCTACCAAAAACTGTACAAATCTGTCTTGAAGGGGGGTCTAGGGGGTGTTTTTCTAAGCTTGATGGAGGTCTAAGGAGGAAACTAAAAAATATATATGAATAAATTAATTAATAGAGCAAACAAACAGCCACATGAAGGGCGGGTGCCCAACCCCGAAAGGGGTTGAAATAGGAGAGCTATCCCCCCGCCAAAGGCGGCTTTCTAGGGCCTTTCCTAGCTGATGCTGAGAGGATTGGGTTCTAGTCATATGGTGATGGGCTGGTCTATCAGAGTGAGAACTGAGCGATCTCTGCCATACCCATAGCTTACTCCGACTGTTCCTTTTACTTATGTATTTCCTAGATCTCAAGTGACGGCGTCTTTTCCGTGGATTGACCTCCCAATCTACCAAGATTGGAAGCCAAAGCGTCACATTTTTCCTTTGCCCCTCAACTTTCTCTTCATAATTGCTGAGGGGCACAGGGTCCTGGGTGGGGCTTTGGTTTCCCGGGCATTTCCGCACCCTCCTCAGCTCCCCGCCATGGAGTGGCTTCGGTCACCCAGGCTTTATTGTGGTAGGCAGGGAGGGTTCTGTGGGGGCGCTCGGTTATGGCCTTGGCCTTGCTCAGGGCCTTGGGGCTGTTCGGTCAGGCAGCTTGGGGAACAACAACAACAACAACAACAGCCACTGTCCCTTTAAGACTCTAAAGGGTGTGTTACGATCGGGTCTCGTATAAATCAGTGGCTCTTATACATTGGACTAGACTGGCATAAATGCAACAACGGAAACGCTAGATCCAACCCCTGATATATAATCCCGTCGAACAAAGAACACATATACCCTCCAGAGTTATATCTGCGATAGTGGGGTATCTTAACTCTCAGTATCTATGTGCTTCTACTATAGGCTGATGTTCTCTGAAACAGCCTATTACCTATAACATATGGTTGCTTAGTTATGGTACACAAGGAAAAGATAGTTAACTTAATTAAATCACAAGAGTGATCTAATGCAAACAAGAAGAAGGTTTACTTAACGTTACTTTAATCAATAATATCTGTCACTCCTTTATGAAAGAAAGTGTTGTAAAGTCCTCAAGCACCGAACAAGGAATCTTCTGAATAATGTCGGATGCTACTAAGAAGAACGTATCGGAAATGGAACCACAAAATAGCAGGAGGCAGGACAATGCACGTGTAGGCTAAATACACAAAAAGGCTGGACCTATAATGTTATTGGACACAAGAATATTATAAGCGGTGCAACAGTAATAATGCTCACCACGAAAAAGTAGTACTCCTATTAACAAAACCGGTCTATGCTGGTTGTGTCTCTCTACAGCAACCTAGACCTCAAAATGCTTGTGTAGAAATAATGGGTATGCATAAAAGAGTATATGATCTAATCCAGCTAATGTCTACCCGGGTTAATAAAGTCTAGCTGGGATGCGCAAAGGTACAGAATTCTGGTGGAGCAAGGCAGCTCCTAGCCTAGTGTGGACCTTGGGTCTGTGCGGCCTGATTACGTTAATATGAAGGGGTGCTCTCTTGAGGATTCTCGATCACAAGTATCGAGTATCCTCCTGGCGACCCTCAAAAGTAAAAGCAAATAGAGTTAGAACAGTGTTGGGTGGATTAGGCAAGCAGCCCTCACGCACTACACAGTCTAAACTCCAAGGTACACAGACAAAAGATCCACCCAGGTAACCCACAGAATCCATAGTGTCGTGCAGCTCAAAAGTAGCCTACACACAGTGAAAACACCAACAGCAAGGTACCTGATCCCTAGTCTAGCATTATTTAACCCTGTAGAAACATTAGTGATTGATGGAGACAGTCCAAGCAATACAATCTCCCAAAAAGACAACGACTCTCTTCAACCTTAGCCTAGTACATAAGAAATGTGAGATCCAGCATATAAGAACATAAGAACATAAGAAAATGGGAGTCTGCAGAAAGCCGATTGGCCTAAGCAAGGCAGATCCCTGTCCCACACAACCCCAAATCAATTACAAAGCCCAATTATAGGCTCAACACTCTAATACCCTGAGGATCATCTTACCAAAACGGTTAGAGATTAACGCAGGATTATGGGGGTCTGCGAGCGCTGATTGGCCCAACCCGGCTGATCCCCCTTCACACCCAACCCTTCTCGTCCATATGCTTATCCAATTTTATCTTAAAGCTCCCTACAGTTTTAGATCCCACTATAGCACTTGGTAGTCCATTCCACCCATCTACAACTCTGTTACCAAACCAATATTTGCCTATATCTTTTCTGAAACCAAATTTATCTAATTTGAAACCATTGGTACGAGTTCTTTCGCTATCACTGAGCTTTAGTACATTTGTCATGTCCCCTTTGTTAATCCCACTAACCCACTTGAACACCTCTATCATATCCCCTCTAACTCTGCGTCTCTCTAACGAATGTAAACCTAATTTCTTCAACCTTTCTTCATACGGAAGATTTCTAATATTATGGATAATTTTTGTCATTCTACGCTGTACTCTCTCCAATGAATCTATGTCCATTCTGTAATAAGGACACCAAAATTGGACAGCATAATCCATATGGGGTCTCACTAATGACAAGTAAGTTTTAAGATAACATCAGCAGTTCTGTTACTCACACTCCTAGAGATGAACCCGAGAATCCTGTTTGCCTTATTACGAACGCCTATACACTGTTTTCTAGGCTTCAAATCATTGCTAACAAACACACCTAGATCTTTCTCGCAGTCTGAATTTTCTAATTCTAAATTAGCTAGTTTATATTTAACATTTGTTTGCATCTTCCCTATCTTTAATACCTTGCATTTGTCAATGTTAAACTTCATCTGCCAATTTACTGACCATTCATGTAAGGTATCTAGATCCCTTTGGAGGCACTCTATATCGCTATCTGAATCAATTGATCTCCCCATTTTAGTATCGTCTGCGAATTTACTTATCCTACTAGTTATACCTAAATCTAGGTCATTTATGTATATAAGAAACAACAGGGGACCTAATACCGATCCCTGGGGGACACCACTTTTGACTGCTCCCCACTCTGACTTGGTACCATTATGCTGACTCTCTGTTTCCTACCAATTAGCCATGACCTAATCCATCCCAACAACGCCCCACCTATTCCATGTGCCTCAACCTTTCTCATCAATCTCTCATGAGGGACTCTGTCGAAAGCTTTACTGAAATCTAAATATATAATATCGTATGCCTTGTCATTATCTACTGCTTCATATACCTCTGAGAAAAAACTAAGCAAATTAGTAAGGCAAGAACGTCCCTGAGTGAATCCATGCTGAGAAGAATTGATTAAGTTAAATGTTTCTAAGTGGTTTCTCATTTTCCTAGCAATAATTGACTCTAGTAGCTTTCCTATGATTGAAGTGAGACTAATGGGACCTTAATTGGATGCTATTGATTTATCACCTTTTTTGAAAATCGGAACTACATTTGCAAGCTTCCAAGCTTCTGGAACTATACCTGTTTCTAATGAATTGTTAAAAAGAAATGTTAATGGGTAACTTAACTCATCTCTGCATTCTTTTAATACTCTGGCATATACCTCATCGGGACCAGGCGATTTCTGAGGTTTCAGTCTGTCAATTTCCTTAAGCACATCATTTCTACTTATAGTAACCGTACTTAACCTATTTTCTATACTATCGCTATATACCTTACGGACTTCTGGAATCTGTGCCAAATTTTCATTAGTGAAAACGGATAGAAAATGACTATTTAATGTACTGCACATTTCTAAATCATTTTCTGTCATTTCTCCTATCGAAGTTTTAACCCGTGGAGCCCCGGCTAGTTTTGTAATGTTTGCGCACCAGAACCCGGCCGGTTTTCAAAAAATGGTTTTATTCCAGAAACAATAGCGAATGGGTTAGGAATGAAGGAAAAACCACGAAAAACCGCTCAAAAAGCTTAAAAAATGGTCCTACAGAGCCCCCGAAAATGGATTTTACAAGAGTAAAAAATTGAAGGCAATTATCCCCAAAAAACAGGTTATTGCGCGCTTGCGCGCACGCACGTGGACTTTGAGAGTTTTCAACCATCGGCACGGTTGCGTGGGACACGTACACAGTTCCCATACAAATCTGAGCCCTCTTGAGTGGCTACACCTGAGGTTACGGTCGGCGCAATTAGGGTGACGCGCCAGGCGCGTCTCTGGGGCTGTGCGTTACATACATCGCCGACGCGTCAGGCGCGTCGCTGGGGCTGTACGGGTTAAGGGGGCCTATTTTATCTCTAACTTTAGATTTATATAGCTGGTAAAAAGCCTTAGGGTTATTTTTTGAGTCATTGGCTATCCTGATTTCATAATTTCTTTTGTCTATCCTTATACATTTTTTAACCTCTCTTGATAGATTCTGATAGTAAGCAAGTAGGTGAATTTCGCCTTTCTTAATTTTTCGATATATTCCTCTCTTTTTTCCTAGAAGGTCTAATAGTCTATTATTAATCCATTTGGGTTGGTTCTGTGTTGATCTAAATTTTCTTTTGGGGATATATTTATTTTGCGCATTGTGGAGTGAAGAAATAAAATTATTATATGTAGCTGTCAAATTATCCTGAGTTAAGACAGGTATCTGAGAGAGAGTATGTTCATTAGCGCACCTGGGTCCACTTAATAGTTTAACCATAGGATCGACTCTTAAGGCTCGTCTTAATCCACCATAATTGGCTTTTCTGAAATCTGGGATAAGTGTCGTATTCTCTTTAGCCTTTCCTGTCCATTGTATGTTAAAATAAATTGATTTATGATCACTATTTCCTAGTTGGTCTCCTATCTCTACATTATTTATCATTTGTTCATTATTACTGAGAACTAAATCGAGGATATTATTACCTCTAGTAGGCGAGTCTATGAATTGAAATAAAAAACTATCCTGTACCGCCTCAATAAACTCTTTTGAATCTGAGTCGCCGATTTGATGCTGCCAATCAATATTCGGAAAATTAAAATCCCCCATAATACACACATTGCTAAACCTTGATGCTATTTTCACTTCCTGCCATAAAGCTGTACCTTCGTTTCTACTCATATTTGGTGGTCTATAAATAACTCCAATAATTATGGTCTCACTACCTTCGCTAACCTCAACCCAAATACTTTCGTTATCAGTATTTAGTCTAATACCTGATTTAATACAGCTTTTTAAAGAACTCCTGACAAACACTGCTATTCCGCCGCCCCTCCTACTTGTTCGGTCGCGTTTAAACAAACTATATCCTGGTATATGGAATTCTGCTAAAAAAAATCTTGATTCTGTATTAATCCATGTTTCAGTCAGTGCTATAATGTCTATATTTTCGTTGCTAACAAGTGCTCTATGTTCATCCATTTTGTTACATAAACTCCTACAGTTTGTATAATATAATCGCAATGAATTTATTTTACTAGTATCGGATTTACCTTTATTTCTAACTGAATTCCCATCTTCTGTTACACCTTCAATATTTCTACTAGCAGTACAATTAAAATCCTGTGACTGATATTTTCTATTCCTATCTGATGTACCAGTACGGCAATTTACCCTATCTAGACAATTATTCTTACTCATATTCTCAGGCTTTATTTTCAGCGAAACCCCGCGACAATCCTATCTATTGATAATACAGTCTGGCCACCAATTCAAGGTGTGGATGCAGGGAACCAGAGGGGGATTGATATTAATAAAAGGTGAGGAAGTAGTGGAAATGATAGAGGCAGTAGGAGAGAAAGATTCTAAGACAAGAGTGTGGAACAGTTCATGGGAGATGCTTAGAGTATGCTGTCTGGGAAGGATCTGACCAGGATATTTCCAGGGACCGCATGGCTGGAGTCCCAGTTCGCAGGAATGGCACGAGGGCGTGCGACAGTCGCCCAGTAAGCAGCCGCCTAGTAGGCCGTGTTAGGCAGGAGGCAACGAATCCCGCGAGGCCTATGTAAGGGGGCCAGCCACGCGCCACACTCACCACCAAGTCACACCACCTGGTCTCAATCTCTCTCTCTCTCCCGCTCGCCTTCCCATCATTCAACCACTTAACACAATACTTTCAATTGACTAAATAAAATAGAAAGGATTGTGACAGACGAAAACAAAGAACAGCTCTGAACTGTCTGCAACACAAGCTTTCTCGAGAAGGAAAGTACACAATGATAGGTAGACTGTAGCTACATTCTCTGCCCTGGCGAGTCCTAGCGAGTAAGCCATGCGGTTCTGGGGGAAGCGGTGAGCGTCACACTCCACCCAAGATTTTTAAGAGGCTCCAACTATGAGCTCTAAATCTGACACGCAGAACCCATACAAAATTCGCCACTCCTAGTCACCCAGCGACAATGAAATGTAAAGCACAGTTCTCTTCAAAATAACACATTATAAAAATGAACAACCCCTCCCAACACAATAGATTAAATTACATAGTTATGCTCATAAGAGCGAGCTTCACTAGGCCAGCCTTCTGAGAGGAGTAAAACTCAGAATTTCTGCTATAACATACTTAACAAAAATTTAACTATCAAAGAAAGAGTTTTTATAGGATTTTTATATTTTTAATATGTTTATGGCGGCTGCACTACAGGGGCAGCCTAGTTTTTTCTTCTATACCAACACAGCAACTCCTACTTTATGACCCAATACGCTGGGCTACACACGCGAGCCAACAAGCACCAGACGTAAACATACTAATCAAACCAAAGTAGGAGGCTACCCTTGTGATGATCTACCCTGGGTCTTCCACCCTCGATAAGCAATCTGCAATCACATTCTCAGAACCGGCAATATGGCGTATGTCTAGGTTGTATTCCTGCAACATTAGTGACCACCAGGTCAGCCTCATATTCCGGTTATGGAATTGATTCAGGAACTTGAGGGGGTGATGGTCGGTGTAGATCACCACAACTGGTTCATAGGCTGGAACATACACCTCAAAGTGCCTGAGCGCTAGCACAATCGCCAGCAGTTCCTTCTCAACTACTGAATAGTTCTTCTGTGCCGAGTTGAACTTTTTTGAGAAGAAACTGACTGGGTGCTCCAGCCCATCTTCGTCTGATTGCATCAGAACGGCACCAGCCCCCACACCACTGGCATCAGTTGCCAGCTGGAATGGTCGGCTAAAGTCCGGGGCCCTGAGGATTGGGTGAGTACACAACAGGTGTTTTACTAGCAAAAAAAAACTCTCACACTCAGGCGCCCACTTGAACTTTCTATCTTTGGCCAATAGGTCCGTCAGAGGAGCCAGCACAGTAGAATAGCCCTTTATAAAGCGGCGGTAGTAACCAATCATGCCCAAAAACCTCATGATCTGCTTCTTGATGGACGGCCTGGGAAAGTGGTTAATAGCCAATATCTTGTTCTGTGGGGGGCACACCTGGCCCAAACCCACCATGAACCCCAGATACTGCACGGTAGCCCGCACAAAATCACACTTTCCCAGGCTGACCACCAAGTTTGCTTCGCTTAATTTCTTAAATAGGGATTCTACATGTTCACAGTGGCTCTTGAAATCGTCATCGTAGATAATGACGTCGTCCAGGTACACGGTACAGTTCGGAATGTCAGCCACTAACTCGTTCATCAAGCTTTGGAAGGTCGCTGGTGCGTTCTTTAGACCGTACGGCATGACATTACAACGATATGTAGCACCATCCACCACAAAACCACACACCTCTTTCGCCCGTTCAGACAAAGGCACCTGCCAGTTACCAGGTCCACCTTGGTCAAGAACTTGGCCCTGCCAATCTTGTCTACACAGTCATCGACCCGGGGAAGAGGATATGGGTTGGTGGGAGTCAAGCCGTTTAGCCTGCGGTAATCAACACAGAAGCGCACCTTGCCATCCGGCTTAGGTTGCAGCGTTACGGGAGATGTCCACTTTACCGCCCCCTTCTCGATCAGTCCCTGTTGCAACATATACTCCAACTCCGCTCAGAGGGCCGGAAGTTTAATAGGGGGCACCCTATAGGGCACTGATTTGAAGGGTGGGTGGTCTCCGACGTCAACGTCGTGCACCTCCTGAGTAGTGAGGCCTGGGTGTTCCGCAAATACAGTAGGGTATAAACAAAATAGGCGCTCGACAGCCACACGCTGTTGCTCAGGTAGGTGTTGCAAAGCCTCATGAGCCGCCTGTCTCGTGTTTCCCGCCCACTGATCTGCAGAAACATGATAATCCCAGTTGTCATCCACCTGCGCATGACTGTCCCGTTCTCCTTCTCCACCTTGACTGCTGAAAGTCATCACGGGGACAGTGAGAGGCTCAGGTGGGCGCCTCACATACTCCTTCATCAGGTTGACATGACATAACTGATTCCTCTTACGCCTGTCTGGAGTGGCCACCAGGTAATCTAAGTCCGAGAGCTTCTCTGCTACCCTATAAGGACCAGCGTACTTTGCGGATAAGGGGTGACCTACAAGAGGGAGTAGTATCAACACCTCCTGACCCACGTGAAACTCCCTGAGTTTCACCTTGTGGTCGTACCTGTCCTTCATGAGGGCCTGAGAGCCAACTCCAGACTACGCAACATTCGTTCTCTACTCTCAAGTTCGACAGCACCGTCACTACACTTTAGAACCTCCGGGTCTTCTAGCTGCAATTTGCGAATATCTGAGGGGGCTAGCCTGTCTAAGTGTTTGCGAAACAACTCATGCCCTCCCCCAACATCGAACTTTGCATCCCGTTGCTCTCTCCGTGTATACCGTTGCTGCCTCTGAGTCTCTTTAAGCCCTGCCTCTACACTCTCAGTGACAGGTGGTGGTGCTTCTCCAGACTCTAATAACGGTGCTAATACCGAGTCCCCGAGAAGCGCTGCTGGTACTAGACTCTCCACCGTATCAGCTTTCAGCACTTTCTCGTGACCGTTCCTCCGCTTATTTGAAGACTGTTGGTTAGGCTGTGACTCCCTGGATGCGAGAGATCTGGTTACAACACACGCCATTGGTTGCACCTGACACTTCTCAACCCACTCCTGTTCCTCCCTACTCACGTCGGCCGGCTCCTCGGCAACGACTAAGGGTGAAACCTTAGAAGCAGGCACCGCAAAGTCATTGCCGAGAAGGAGGTCGACGCCCCCAACAGGCAATTTCTCCACGATTCCCACATCCAGTTCGCGAGTCACACCGTCAACTTCGAGCTCCATTCTAACAAGCGGGTATGACCTAGTTGCATTAACTCCCTGCACCACAACTACCCGCGCCGCGTTTATGGGTCTACCAGTGAAATTCTTCAAGAGTGTCTGAGAGGCACCTGTGTCACGCAAAAGCTGTACCCCATGCTTCTTGCCCCCCCACTTCACGCAGCCATGCCCTCTATGGTCGCAAAAGGCATCGCGGACAGGGTTCGAGCCTTCCGGATCCTTCTTCACTGGCGGTGCTCCATCCTCTGATCTTATGCCTCCAGCAAACACAGAAGACTTCTGGAACACCCAATGCTGCGAGCCAATGACACAGCCGCCGTGGGAGGTCTGCTCGGACAAGCCTTTGCCATGTGCCCCTCTTTGTGACAGTGATAACACTCAAATTTCCCCTTGGACTTATACTGAGGTGTAAAAGTCCCCTGACCCATCTTAAACGGGGCGGTGCTAGGTTTGTGATCAGTCTTGGTGTCATTGCTTTTAAATTTATGTGTGTCCATATTCCGGGGAGGGGGAGGGTAACGCTCCTTAACGCCTACATCGTTTCTCTGTGCAGAGCCGCACCCCCGAATTAGTGACAACCGACGATCAGCCATCTCTGCTGCTTCTACGAGAGTTCTTGGGTTCTTCTCTTTAAGGTTTAAAGTCAAGTCGCCGCCCGTACAATTATAAAACTGCTCTAGAAGCATCAACTGTTTCATCTCATCAAACGTAGTTGTCTTCTCTGATCTGAGCCAGTTTCCCATAGCGTCGGACAGGTCCCGGGCGTGCTCCAAGAAGGTACTGTCTCGCCCCTTAGTCACACCCCGGAACTTTAACCTATATGTCTCGGGTTGTAGCTCATATGCCCGCAGGACAGCCTCCTTGAGCTCCTCATAAACAACGCAGGACTCCAAAGGCAGTGCATCGTAAGCCTTGAGCCCCTTACCTACGAGTCTAGAGGACACGAGGGCCGCCCACTTAACTTCAGGCCACTGATGCTCCCGGCACTTCTTCTCAAATCTATTGAAAAACTCTGTGACACCAGACTCGTCAAATACAGGGACCAGTTTGAGAAGGTGCGACAGAGACTGATCATGCGCACGGTTTCCAGTACCGAGTCGCTGTCCCGTCGTCTCAACACGAGACTTCTCTAAATCCATGTCGGCACAGTATCTTGTAGATTCTAGTTCAGTCCTGAGCTCAGCTTCCCTCGTCTGTTGCTGCATCCTAGCCAGCTCTTTTCTCTCTTCTATCTTAGCTAGCTCTATCTGCTGTTGACTCTGATGTTGCATCTTTGCCATCTCGAGCTGAAAGAGCATCTCCGGGGTCAAACCTTGAGGAGGAGGAGGAGATGCAATGATGTTAGAAATACCCGGTGATCCCCCCAGGGGCAAACCACCCTGCCAGTCACTACCCACCTACGGAAGCGTGCTCAGGGTCGGTACTCCAATAGGAGGATTGGGAGTCGAGTGAAGGGGAGGCTCGGCCAAAGGGCTCTGAGCACTCACCCTACCTCGTACGCCAGTCACCCCACCCAGCACACACGTCATCAGGTCATCCTTGGTCATGCCACTAGTACATACATGACCGATAGCTGCGGCTAAGCACTGGAGACCGTACCGATTCATACCCACCAACCGGTCGGAAGTAACAGGCCATTGTAAAAAATTCCTTGCATCCTCCTCACTGTTCACCAAGTTAACAACCTGCCCATGCTGCTGCTCCTCAGCTTCTACATCACGTACTGTGTCCTCATCCTGCACTGATCCGCTATAAGACATAATGCTCACTGAAGATTTTTCACTTTGATACACAAAAAAGAAGTACCCCAAACTCTTATACCACAATATTCACAATAAAAAATTCTCGGAGACCGCTTAAGTGCTATATTACTTTGCTAAAAAAATAATTCTTGCATGTCCTCAAAAAATATTCCACAAAATCAACAAATGTTCACTGCCTAAACTGTGAGAAAAATCTGCACAATAACCTGCAATTATATGTCAGTTCACCAAATCCTGAGCTAGGTCGCCATTTGTTACGATCGGGTCTCGTATAAATCAGTGGCTCTTATACATTGGACTAGACTGGCATAAATGCAACAACGGAAACGCTAGATCCAACCCCTGATATATAATCCCGTCGAACAAAGAACACATATACCCTCCAGAGTTATATCTGCGATAGTGGGGTATCTTAACTCTCAGTATCTATGTGCTTCTACTATAGGCTGATGTTCTCTGAAACAGCCTATTACCTATAACATATGGTTGCTTAGTTATGGTACACAAGGAAAAGATAGTTAACTTAATTAAATCACAAGAGTGATCTAATGCAAACAAGAAGAAGGTTTACTTAACGTTACTTTAATCAATAATATCTGTCACTCCTTTATGAAAGAAAGTGTTGTAAAGTCCTCAAGCACCGAACAAGGAATCTTCTGAATAATGTCGGATGCTACTAAGAAAAACGTATCGGAAATGGAACCACAAAATAGCAGGAGGTAGGACAATGCACGTGTAGGCTAAATACACAAAAAGGCTGGACCTATAATGTTATTGGACACAAGAATATTATAAGCGGTGCAACAGTAATAATGCTCGCCACGAAAAAGTAGTACTCCTATTAACAAAACCGGTCTATGCTGGTTGTGTCTCTCTACAGCAACCTAGACCTCAAAATGCTTGTGTAGAAATAATGGGTATGCATAAAAGAGTATATGATCTAATCCAGCTAATGTCTACCCGGGTTAATAAAGTCTAGCTGGGATGCGCAAAGGTACAGAATTCTGGTGGAGCAAGGCAGCTCCTAGCCTAGTGTGGACCTTGGGTCTGTGCGGCCTGATTATGTTAATATGAAGGGGTGCTCTCTTGAGGATTCTCGATCACAAGTATCGAGTATCCTCCTGGCGACCCTCAAAAGTAAAAGCAAATAGAGTTAGAACAGTGTTGGGTGGATTAGGCAAGCAGCCCTCATGCACTACACAGTCTAAACTCCAAGGTACACAGACAAAAGATCCACCCAGGTAACCCACAGAGTCCGTAGTGTCGTGCAGCTCAAAAGTAGCCTACACACAGTGAAAACACCAACAGCAAGGTACCTGATCCCTAGTCTAGCATTATTTAACCCTGTAGAAACATTAGTGATTGATGGAGACAGTCCGAGCAATACAATCTCCCAAAAAGACAACGACTCTCTTCAACCTTAGCCTAGTGCATAAGAAATGTGAGATCCAGCATATACAGTCTGGCAACCAATTCAAGGTGTGGATGCAGGGAACCAGAGGGGGATTGATATTAATAAAAGGTGAGGAAGTAGTGGAAATGATAGAGGCAGTAGGAGAGAAAGATTCTAAGACAAGAGTGTGGAACAGTTCATGGGAGATGCTTAGAGTATGCTGTCTGGGAAGGATCTGACCAGGATATTTCCAGGGACCGCATGGCTGGAGTCCCAATTCGCAGGAATGGCACGAGGGCGCGCGACAGTCGCCCAGTAAGCAGCCGCCTAGTAGGCCGTGTTAGGCAGGAGGCAACGAATCCCGCGAGGCCTATGTAAGGGGGCCAGCCACGCGCCACACTCACCACCAAGTCACACCACCTGGTCTCAATCTCTCTCTCTCTCCCGCTCGCCTTCCCATCATTCAACCACTTAACACAATACTTTCAATTGACTAAATAAAATAGAAAGGATTGTGACAGACAAAAACAAAGAACAGTTCTGAACTGTCTGCAACACAAGCTTTCTTGAGAAGGAAAGTACACAATGATAGGTAGACTGTAGCTACATTCTCTGCCCTGGCGAGTCCTAGCGAGTAAGCCATACGGTTCTGGGGGAAGCGGTGAGCGTCACAGGTGACTGACTACGGTAGCTGACTGATCACCCGACTCACTGAGTGTCAAGACTCGTACTGACCTTAGCCTCTGGTGTCTCCCTGAAGACCCTAAACATGGCAATCTCAGCAGCGATAGTCTTCCCCGAACCGGTGGGAGCCCCAAGCAACACATTGTGGTCAGTATGGTAGAGACAGTGGAATAGCTGGGTCTGGATAGGGTTGAAGTGGGTGAACTTGTATAGTAGCTCCAGCTGTGTGTCATTCAGGGCAGTCACTGGCAGCGGCTCCAAGTCCAGTAGGTCTAGTGGGGAAGGAAAGTGCAGATGTAGTTATAATGTAAAACTTGCAAGATGTATACCGTACCAGATGTTGAATAGTTTTGAAAGCAAATCTTATGGCTAAAGGACAGAATTAGGACTGACAACGGAGCCTGTCAGAGATCTAATAACCTGGAGTGCTGTGATTAGGTGAAAAAAAAAGTAAAAACTATATAGGAACACAATATAGTCTTTGACATACAGAAATTACAAGGCGAGTACTCTATTTTCTCTGTGACACAAAGTCCCCTTTGTACATCACTTAAAGGGTATACAAGAAATGGATTGACCAGTGTAGGGTGGATGTTTCTCAGGCTGACTGATGACGAGGTTGTTATTGTTAATTAATTAAAATGTAAAACTTGCAAACTAAACAAACCAAAATTGGGACAAGGACAATATAAAGTCAAATTAAATTATCAAAATCGCTATGTGGAAACAACGCTTACTAAAATGAAAATTATTAAATAAAAGAACACAATCCACCACATAGGGTGTACATCACTACATGAGCAAGTTAATCTGTTTCCCAAGCAAACCAATCGCACATATAACAACGCACTATCGTCACGTTAAAGGAAGTAGTCAAGTTTGGGAAGTTTTATCAGTTGTAAATGTTTAACCCTCTCACGTTTTTGACGCAATTTTGAGCCTATTAGGGATACTTTAAAGCCTTTTTTACCATCAGGGGTATTTAGAAACCTTTAGTTTAGTTACTTCAACCTCTGCAGTTGTCTTTGAGTTAGCTGTGGGCAGAAAACTAATTTTGGAGAGGTAATTAAAATTAAAATTAAAATTAAAATTAAAATTAAAATTAAAATTAATTATAATAATTAAAATTAATATAAAATTAATTATAAGAGTGAGAGAACTCTATTTATTATTGCTAATCTGGCAACCTCTGCGTCATAAAAACGTGAAAGGGTTAACAAAACATGGACTTACCAGTGTTGGGTGGATGTCTCTCAGGCAGTATGAGGTTCTTGAAGTTCATGGCAGTGGTGGACTCACAGCTGAGCCAGCGATCACTGATGGCACGCACGTAGTACTGGTTGGGCATGGGTTCAAAGATGGGGATTGTGAACACCAACTCTTGCTCCTCTCCTCGGGCCACCTAAAGGGATACAATATTGCCGATAAGAATGCAATATAGCTTATATGTCCAAAGTGTCTATAGACTTAAGCATACTGCAATGAGCATGATGAGATAGATGTGTAATGCCACAAGTGAGAGAAGAACCAGTGAGAGTAGAGGATAGAACGACTTAGTATAGAGTGTATCGGTGCGGTGATGAATACTGGAAGACTACGATGGTTTTGCCATGTGGAGAGAACGGATGAGGGTAACTGGGTGAAATATGAAAATTGTTTGAAGGATGACACTCAGTAGACCGAGTAAGATCTGGGACAAAGTCCTCAGAAAGAATCTCATAGTTAAGGGACTTGACAGGGACACTGCATAGGATCGTAAAGCATGGAGAGCAGCCATCAGCTGACCAAGGTATACCCTTACAAAATAAGGAACATCCTTTCAACCAATTATAATGTAAAACTTGCAAAATAAACAAACCAAATAATAACCAATAAAAAAAATATAATAAGAGTGATGATGTTGATGATAATAATAATGATGGTAGCCTACACGTATGCATTTAGAGGGGATGGATGTACTAAACTGGGTGAAAAGATGCAAGTCCATGAACGTGGAGGGAGCTGCACCAAGGGGTAGACCTAGAAAGACGTGGGATCAGACTATAAGCTCTGATCTTGAATGTAAAAACCTGACTAGTGAGGCAACTCTGAAAAGCTGCCAGGAATGCCGCCATTAGGATGTCAGACTAAAACTGCAGCTGTGGAACACTCAGTCTTTAAACTTAGGCTATGTACAGTTCCCTGCAAAAGTCCCTGAACACTCAGCCAAGGATACCCCTTTAATATCCCACATAAAAAGGGCATGGTTCGCGTTTACTTTATGACAATCACTTTTCGCCCACTAGATGATAAGTAGGGTGCGCGAAAGAGGATGGCCATAGTAACTGAGAAGCATGCTCCTTTTGTGTGGAATATTAAAGGGGTATCCTTGGCCGAGTGTTCAGGGACTTTTGCAGGGAACTGTACGTAGGTATACATAATGATGATAATGATAATATTGTTACTATACCGTACCTGTTTCTTGGTGAGAACAAAGTGTTCGTGGTGGTACATGTGGTTGTTGTCAGGATCCTCAACCCAGATCCAGTACGTCTCCTGTGATCCATGGACCTTGTCGTTCCACCTGGGTATGGAAGAAAGAAAGAGTGCTCTGGGTTAGCTAGAAGATCAAGTAAAGCCAATATCATATGAATGCTTATCTTTAAAGAGTGATCAGCAACTCTATTCTGGCAGATTGGCAGCTTATAAGTTAACCCATAGCTTATTCCGACTGTTCCTTTTACTTATATATTTTCTAGATCTCAAGTGACGGCGTCTTTTCCGTGGATTGACCTCCCAATCTACCAAGATTGGAAGCCAAAGCGTCACATTTTTCCTTTGCCCCTCAACTTTCTCTTCATAATTGCTGAGGGGCACAGGGCCCTGGGTGGGGCTTTGGTTTCCCGGGCGTTTCCGCACTCTCCTCAGCTCCCCGCCATGGAGTGGCTTCGGTCACCCAGGCTTTATTGTGGTAGGCAGGGAGGGTTCTGTGGGGGCGCTCGGTTATGGCCTTGCTCGGGGCCTTGGGGCTGTTCGGCCAGGCAGCTTGGGGAACAACAACAACAACCCCTTCAGACTCATATGACGCAGAGGTTGCCAGATTAGCAATAAGAAATAGAGTTCTCTCACTCTTATAATTACCTCTCCAAAATTAGTTTTCTGCCCACAGCTAACTCAAAGACAACTGCAGAGGTTGAAGTAACTAAACTAAAGGTATCTAAATACCCCTGATGGTAACAAAGGCTTTAAAGTATCCCTAATCGGCTCAAAATCGCGTCATATGTCTGAGAGGGTTAAATTGTAAATATAATTCTGTCACCTAAACTAATCAATACAAATAGTTCCTGAAATGTTGTCAACATTTTGGGGGGGCTCTTGAAAATTTATTGTATTTAAGTTGCCACTGTCTTCAAAGGTTACCACCTGTCCTAAATATTCACCCTAACACAACCATACATACCATGCATCTATAACAAACATGCATGTATGAGTGAGCCTTGGTCACCCACAAGTGACACTCTTGGTACTGCAGGGAATTCCTCACTGTACACAGCAGTTATTGGAAGCCCCCAGCTCTAGCACCACCTTACTATATCTACATCATTTGGGACTGGTAAACAGTGGCCCTCTACGGAACCACTGTTTAGTTAACCTGCGCCTTACTTACGTCTAATATGGTTACCTCACAGTGAAGTCGAACAGTTACCATGGTAATAGTGGAAACTGTTTGTGCGAAGGGGCAAAGGGAAAATGCCCCTCAACTTTCTCTTTGTAATTGCAGAGGGGCACAGGGCCCTGGGTGGGGCTTTGGTTTCCCGGGCGTTTCCGCACCCTCCTCAGCTCCCAGCTATGGAGAGGCTTCGGTCACTCAGGCTTTATTGTGGTAGGCAGGGAGGGTTCTGTGGGAGCGTTCGGTTATGGCCTTGGCCTTGCTCGGGGCCTTGGGGCTGTTCGACCAGGCAGCCTGGGAAACAACAACAACAACAACAGGATAGCACTGTATTGAAGTGAGTGTATGATGGATGCCACTCACCTACCACACAACTGGTCTTTGAAGAGTACAGTAGGTGAAAACTAGGTTGTTGATGTTAAGGTTCATATGTTTAATCTTTAAATCAAGCAATGCCTCAAGAGACTTCTCACACAGCCCACCAGGGATTGAACCCTGGACACTTTGATCAACAAGAAAACATGCTAAAAAATATATGGCCAGTGTGGCATGGTGATTAGCACCTTTGCCCCTGTTGATCAAAGAGTCCTGGGTTCCTATGATTCCTTGGTGCTATACAGTCAAGCAAATTAAGACTAGGTTTTAGATTAGCTATACAACTAGGAACAAATAAAAGCCAGAACAGAGTTTAAACTCTGTCGTATGACCTACAAAACTAACAAGTATGGAAAGCCAAAGTACCTCGCTGAATTAGTAAAGCGTCCTATCTCTTTCTCTGAAATATCACTATGTTGGGATGATGATGATCTACGCCTGCAAGAGCCCAGTACTGTTCAAGAGTGTGCTTATGCTGAGAGATCCTTTTCCTATAAAACTTCTAGATTATACAATCAGCTGCCAACTCAAATAAGGCACTCAACTTCTGGAGAAGTTTTCAAGAAACAATTGAAGACCTATCCCTTTCTAAAAGCTTAGGATTGTGTAAATAGTATGGTGATGGATGCTTATATGGCTTAGTAGAACCCAATGCGTACAGTAACACTATTGTAATGAAATAATGGAACCTGATTTATTTAAATTTCAATTCTGAAATCAAGTGATACTGAGTTCTTTGAAGAGCTCTCTCTTTTGAGAAAGGAAAAAACAACCATTATTACAGTACTGTATTAGTATTAGTATTAACTAGTTTTGCGACATGGTTGTGTAATGTCACCATGGCTGTTTAATATATTTATGGATGGAGCAATGGGAAGTATGTAGAAGGTGAGAAATCTCGGAATGAAAGTAAAAAGTGCAATGTATCAAGGAATTGTTGTGCCTACAGTGATGTATGGGGCTGAGACATGGGCTCTGAAGGAAAAGGAGAGAATAAAGCTGGCTGTGATAGAGATGAACTGCTTGAGGAGTATGTGTGGAGTTACTCGTAGAGACAGATTGAGGAATGAAGAGATACGTAGGAGAGTGGGGCAGCAGGAACATTTGTCGGCCAGAGTGGACAGAAGGGTGCTGAGCTGGTATGGTCATGTTGAACGAATCTAAGATGAAAGGCTTACAAAGAGAGTCAGATACAAGGGGAGATAGAGGCAGGAAGACCCCCATTGAGATGGAGAGAGCTTTGGATGATAGAGGAATGACTATAGATCAGGCAAAGGAAGTGGTAATAAACAGGAATGAATGGAGAATGCTTGTGAATAGATGAGTGAACACGTGGTAATTTGGGGGAAGGGGTCGGGCGCAAGTTGGACTAGATAATAGTCCATCAAGAGCCTGGCCCGGGGAGACGGTATATATGAAGGGTGCGCCTGGTAGTGTGGTGGGCGGGCATGTGGTTTCGGGTTCGCTGCATGTCTGCCTGCTGAGACCGGAACCTCTCCGGGTGGTCGGGGGCCGGGGGAGTGCTGGAGGGACCTTGGTGACCCTGGTCTCTGGGTCTTCTCCTGGGTGACCTAGATGTGTGTGAATTTGTATTTTGTTATGTGTGTTCATTGTTTTCTGTTGTGTTGTCCCTATTCGGGCTCTGACTTGAGTCGGCCACCCCCAGAAAAAAAAAAAAGGAAAAGTGAGAAATGGGCCGAGTTAATACATACAAATACATACATTAACCTGGATAGAACCCAGTGCAGGGTGTCAAACGAAAAACGAGTCCTTAATTATTAGTCTATATTATTGTATATGTATAGGTAAAAAAATTTTTTTTTAGTTCAAATTATGTCTTTGGAAGTGATAACATGGCAAAAACAGTACTAGTTCATTTTAATTTTCTTGTATTCCTTCTCATATTCATTCAAGTCTTCAAACAAAATTGCACCGGTTTGACACCCTGACCCAGTGTACTTTATGTTGTGGTAACTCACGTAAAGTCCGCACCGATCTTGAGCCTGACCCTGAGTACCGTTCGAGTTATGGGTTGTGTGGTGGCCTCTAGTGACAGAAGAGGGAACTGCCACGCCGCTGCCTTCACCTCCTTACCCAGACGCTCGTGACGCAGCATCTTGCCTGGGGAGATACAACTTTATTAAGGGGGTCACCTGCTTTTCTTTCTCTCTTTTTCTCTCTTTATCTGGCTTGTATCCATTCGGCCCAATTCAGCCAACTGCTTTAAGACGTTTATCCCCATCCAGGTGTCAATTTATTCAGATATTAAGACGTTCGTTCCATTAGTTTGCCGATTTTGAGATCTTTCGCCCCATTTCTTTGTCATTATTAAGACCCTTCGTGCCATTTAGGTGTCGATTTTCTCCTGGCGAGAGTTAGCCAGCCTGCAATTTCAGAAGGAAGCGGCCGCAACATTTTTCTACCGAAAAATGTACAAATTTATCTTGAAAGGGGGTCTAAGGGGATATTTTAAGCTTAATGGAGGTGTAGCGAGGAAACTCAAATAATAAACATACTGTAGCCTATACAGAGCAAAACACAAGCACTACCCCCTTAAGCCAGATATAATGGCAATCCCACCATTGTACTGGGAGGGTTTAGGGTCTTACCAATCTCCTTGTGGTCCATGTCTCTTAGGTTTTCTATGGTGAGGCGGCGGTCTTCAATTTTGTCGATAATTTCAGTCGTCAGCCGGGCAAACTGCTTCATTGGGCTCTCAAAGTGCCACATCTACAACGAGAAAACAGTATAGGAGAAACCGTTATAGGGGGAACCATTATAACAGAAACCATTATAGGGGAAACTGTTATAGGAGAAATCGTTATAGGAAAAACCGTTATAGGAAAAACCGTTATAGGGGAAACCATCATAGGGGAAACCATTATAACAGAAACCATTATAACAGAAACCATTATAGGGGAAACCAATACAGTATATGAGAATACACACCACTTATATACAGTACTGTATATCCACATAAAAAAAAATCCCATATCACTAATAGCCATTTATTAGACATTATATTTATAGCTTAATACCCTTGGATGGTACTGATTCCTGCGATTTCAGGATCTGGCCCATAGGTCAAATGAGACTATTCAACTCCTGACAGTGTTTTTTTTTATTTTAGCCATTATTATTTGATATATACAAAGTAAAAGTTATGGTTCATAACTTCTATTATGCCCTTAGAAGTTATCAAATGGCCAAAACAATACAAATTGTCCGTTCTCTGATTGGTATTTTTCATACGTGGCCCCAAGGTTGCATAATAGATTACTATTGTCCATGACGCAGTTGGCTTCTATCGAGTCCTTTAAAATGAGAGTTAAAGACACTCCTCTTTGCAAGACGCTACAACTTTGAAATGGATGCTATGACTGAGAACTACAGAGTACTACCCCTGTATAATCATTGCGAATGGTTCTTGTAACTTTAGGAGCCAAGCGCAATTGAATTCCTATATTGGAAGAACCGATGCTGTTGATAAACCAAAAACCTGATTATTATTTTTATTATTATTATTATTATTATTATTTCCTCTCCCACTATAGGTTCTTAACTCAAGTCCATAAACAACATTGTCTCCGTTTGACATCCTAACAGACTATAAACTAAAATCCAACCATATCAACAGTACATTACCTGGTGCTCCAACATCTTGGCCATGGTAAGGAGTCGACCGGCCATCAGCGGCCAGTTGCGGTGAAGCACAATCTCAAACAGGGCTCGGGTGATTCGCACCGAGTTCTGGTGACAAAAGGTCGATGCATGTTTGGTGAAGTCGCTGTCAAATAAATGTTAGTGGTGAATGATGTGTATTTAAGTCTGCAATCTGATACATACATACATACAGTAAACCCTCGCTATGTCGGAAACCCGTACTTGCCGGACCGGCAACGGCCTCCCGGATACGTACTTCCGTTTGCCGGACATTTCCGTCATCGTTCCAACAGTCTCTAACAGTGTCGGAAGATTCTCTCAGTTTTCGGAAAAATAAGGGCAAATGTCCGTCATAACCGTCCAATGTACGTCGTCTGATATCTCGTATGATCCCGAGATGTGTCCGACAGTCTCGAAAGTGTCGGATGACGTGCTCCCGTCCCCGGAACATAAGGGTGAATGTCAGTCAAAACGGGGATCCGCCGGAGCGCCGGTATAAACGCTAGGCTCTGAACTGAGTCACCCGCTTAGACGAGACACGTCAGTACGATATAGCTGTTGTTGTGTTACACATCTCCTCCGTGTATAATCCCGTTTATCATGCCTCCCAAAGCGTATGGGGACCTCGATATCACTTGAGATGGAGAAGGGGAGTGAGGTGGTCAAGGAGAGTGTGGTGGAGAAGGACAGTGAGGTGGAGAAGTGGAGTGAGGTGGAGGACAGTGAATGGACCGGTTTTCAATGAAGGGGCCAGTGTTGTTCCTTACTTATTGTTCCATATAAACTACTATACAGTACTGTATGTGCTATTATATTAATATATTGAAATCTAGGGTACGAATAGGGTAGCCTCCGTTTTCTAGGTTGATGCCGAGGTCGCATTTATTCCGTTGTCATAGTTGCATGAAGTTTGCTCCCGTTCCCGGTTAACGGCCAGCTCGGTCCCCGGCTGAAGTTTGTTCCCGTTTCACTATTCCTTATTCGTCGGATTTTCCCTCTTTTAGGTCGGATTTTTGTCCTCTTTTAGATCGGACACAGCCAGAGTTCGGACATCTCGGAAAATCGGACATTTCGGACTGGGTGTCCCACCTAATTAGTCCGAAATAGCGAGGGTTTACTGTACATACATACATAAAATGTTAAGACCAAGTGCTCCACACATACGTGCAGTTTCAGTCTCTTGTCCTAATGGTGGATTTCCAGGCAACCCTGTAAAGGGCTGCTTCACTTGTCAAGTTTTTGGATTTGAGATCGGCACGTATAGTCCGATCCCAGGTCTTCCTCGGTCAATCCTTTGGTGCAGCTCCCTCCACAATCACAGACCTGCATCTTTTCACCCAATTTTGTTCATCCATTCTCTCCAAATGTCTATACCATCCCAGTCTACTTGTACGCATCTCCTCGCTAATACTCTTTATACCTAAACATCTCCTCAGCTCATCATTTGTTATTCTATCCTGCAGCCTGGCCCCACACATCCATCTCACCATTCTCATCCAGTATTTAACTTTACATTGACAATACTATACTAGCACACCATATACAGTAAACTGGCTTATAAAATTAATAAAAATATAGAATATAGATAAATATAGAATATAGATTATAAACCTATAAAAACACTGAAATTATTGGTTATACTGTACTGTACAGAAAGAATTAAAAAAAAAAATTACAGTACCTTTAAAAATATTAAAAACTTACGTCAGTAATGTAGTTGACATCAGAGACGAGTGAGAAGCTCTCAACCCTGATCCGTGAGATGTGAGACTGTAGTAGAATGTTGACCTTGCCATGAAGGTTCTCGGCTCCCCCCAGCGCTGCCACCTCACACATACGGTGAAGGTCGTCCAACTCTGTCATCTCCTCATCTCGAACCTGGTGACATAAAACAAAAATATGTAGAAATATGTAGAACATGGATTTAGCAGCTTAAAACATGCATAGAGGAAAATATGGATACTGTATAAAAATTCATACCGGTACCATAATCCCAGCAAATTGACAATCATCTTAGATTTTCTTTCTCTGTAAAAGAAAGAGTTAGAGAAAAAACGAATAAATCATGATCAATACTGGTATCAATTGTTACAAATCCCTCATGAATGGTGGATACTTTCAAGTGCATGGATTTAGAAAAAATTATATTAGTTTTACCTTTTTCCATAAATTGTCTATCTACCTATTTACTCAGGCACATACCCCATTTTTTTTTTTTTTTTTTTTAGCTGGGGGTGGTCGACTCGAGAAAGAGCCCGAACAGAAACAACAGAAAAACACAAATTCACGCACATCTAGGTCGCCCGGGAGAAGACAAAAAAAAAGTACTGTACAGTCAGGACCCCCAATACACGATTCCACAATGCACGAAAACCCTAATACACGAGTTACCCCTCGAAAATAACATTAATTATGCGAGGTGGTACCACAATACACGAATCGAGAGCTAAGAAGGGGCCAAATCCGCTATTCCCGCTTGATACGCGAGCATGTCTACGTTTCGCGAGGCCCAGGCGTAGCTCCGAAAAGAGAAGAAGACGGGCATACGCCTGCCTTCCCTCCCGCTTACCCTCCCTCCCACAGTCCCGCTCAAGCGCTCATAGCCGTGCGGAGTGACCAAACGTTTGTAGTGCCTGCCACTTTTTTCGCCATGCCACGCCAATATAAGAAGATAACACACAAAATGAAGGTGGAAGTGTTGGATCGCAAGAAAAAAGGAGAAGGAAACTGTGCAATAGGCTTGTCAGAGTAAACTGTTCGTACGATTTGGTCAGGGAGGGAGAAGTTGGAGAAAATCGTGAAGTCCTACGGTCCTAGTCCTAGCCTATCTACTACTAATTTTAAGGTAAGGTTTCATATTTGTATTCATTGTTGTTCTTATATATAAGATATAGACTGTACTGTAGAGCCAAAAATGTTGAAAATAGGCCATAATTGAGAGATGTCACCCAATCTAATTATTCCCATTTAAAGTTAGTTCCACAATACGCGAATTCGCAATACGCGATGCCTCCTATCACCCCTATTCTCGCGAATTGGGGGTCCTGACTGTATATAAATAATTCCTATTCCTGTACCTTTAACTGAGTAAACTCCGAGCTCTGCGAGATGACGGCCAAAATGTCTGCCTCGTTCATGACAGACTTGAGGAACTCGTTGAAGATCTCGATGGTGTCGTACTTGATGTAGAACTGGCTGGCCACTCGACCCATGTCTGGTCGGTAGAACAGTTTTAGATATTTCAATTGACCACTTGCGAGTTTCGTTCTATAAGGAAGTTACAGCTATAACCATCGATATTTAGCAGAATTACCAGCTATAAAATGGTCATAGTGCATTCATAAATACATAAAACCCAATTCAACATACCTTTTATCCATTAGAAACCTACATTATTATTGTATTTCTGTTTATTATCGATGTTTATGGCTCCAACTTCCTTATAGCCTGAAACTCGCAAGTGGTCAATTGCAATCACATAACCACTTATAGTACATTTAAAGGAAAACAGAATATTTGTTTACATATGAAAACTGCGAGGAGGGGATGGCACTCAAATACCTATAATCTATATTTTTATTAATTTCACCACAACACCAAACACCTCCAATGAAATTAATAAAAGCATACTGTATATGTAATCCACCGGGATTTGAACCTGGGTTATCACACACAGATTTTTAAACACTCTAACTATTACACCATGAAGCATATCTCATCTCACAGAAGCTGTCAATCGAAGTGACAGAAAATAAATTGACGGGATAAGTGATAGGGAGACACCCTTTACTTTTAGTTATATTGTCTGGAAGTGATATAAATTTAATAATCAAGAAGTTTATTCTATTTCAAAAATCAGTGGAAAAATGTATTCCAGTAAATAGGGAAATAATGTTTTATTTTAATGAGCTTGTTATATATTAATTTGAGCAGTAACTTCTGAGTTCGTTTTCAAGTTTTATATTGTAATTCCACAAAATAAAAATATGAAAAAAGAAAAGAACAATTCTGACCCGTAATGTGAAAGTAATCAACAAGTTCATCAAAGTGCACCATCCTAAAATAATTAAATAAATAAATGTATAAATCTCTCTCTCTCTCTCTACACATACATACATACATAAAATTTTAAGACTGAGTGTTCCACACATAAGTGCAGTTTCAGTCTCTTGTCCTAATGGCGGCATTCCAGGCAACCCTGTTAAGGGCTGCTTCACTTGTCAAGTTCTTGGATTTGAGATCGGCGCGTATAGTCCGATCCCAGGTCTTCCTCGGTCCACCCCTTGGTGCAGCTCCCTCCACAATCACAGACCTGCATTTTTTCACCCAATTTTGTTCATCCATTCTCTCCAAATGTCCATACCATCCCAGTCTACTTGTACGCATCACCTCGCTAATACTCTTTATACCTAAACGTCTCCTCAGCTCAACATTTGTTATTCTATCCTGTAGCCTGGCCCCACACATCCATCTCACCATTCTCATCTCATTACGCTCCATTCTGTTGACATCCTCTACTTTAACGGCCCATGTTTCTGAGGCATACGTCATTGCACTTCTAACACATGAGGCATACACCTTTCCCTTCAGGGGAGAGGCATTCTTTTCATGGTCAGGATTGGCATCAATTCTCTGAACTTCCCCCAGCCACACCTAATTCTAGCAACAGTGGCAGCCTCAGCGCCACCACCGGCAGAGATGGTATCTCCTAGGTAACAAAACTTGTTCACCAGCTCCAAAGACTCATTTCCAAAATTCACAGCCACAGGATCATCACTTAACACAAGCTCGCCTTTGCACACTACGCACTCAAATTTCTCTATTTCTGACTTATCCTTCGGCAGGGGCCCCTTTATTCTACTATAGTGCTTACTCCCATGGTGTACCCAACATCGACAGATGCTACATTGAATTGAGTTAATGCCCACTCCCTTTCCACACACTGCACATGGGTATGCACCGCTCTTTTCCACATTGCCTCGTCTCAAACTACAATGCATAACCTTGGTTTTGTTAATATTGACTCTTAAACCCTTGCTCGCCATGCCCTCTCTCCACTCTCTGAATTTGGCCTTAGCATCCTGCATACTGTCTCTCAAATACATAAACAGACAACCCAACAAAACCTACCAGTAATGTGAAGGTATCCCGTGGGTTCATCATAGCGGACCATCCTAGCTTTGTCCAGGGCCCGGGAAGCCTTGGTCAACAACTCTCTCCGGAACACCATCAGGGTCGGGTCTTGTTGGGCCTCTTTGTACAGCAGACCATATACCTGGGGAATATAGGTTGTAGACTAACTATAACATCTGGTTAAGTATAAGTATAAATAAGTAACACCCTGTTCTTAACATTAATCATCCATCCCAATGTACCCAACCCCGAAAGGGATTGAAATAGGGGAGCTATCCCCCCGCCAAAGGCGGCTTTCTAGGGCCTTTCCTAGCTGATGCTGAGAGGATTGGGTTCTAGTCATGTGGTGATGGGCTAGTCTATCAGAGTGAGAACTGAGCAATCTCTGCCATACCCATAGCTTACTCTGACTGTTCCTTTTACTTATATATTTTCTAGATCTCAAGTGACGGCGTCTCTTCCGTGGATTGACCTCCCAATCTACCAAGATTAGAAGCCAAAGTGTCACATTTTTCCTTTGCCCCTCAACTTTCTCTTCATAATTGATGAGGGGCACAGGGCCCTGGGTGGGGCTTTGGTTTCCCGGGCGTTTCCACACCCTCCTCAGCTCCCCGCCATGGAGTGGCTTCGGTCACCCAGGCTTTATTGTGATAGGCAGGGAGGGTTCTGTGGGGGCACTCTGTTATGGCCTTGGCCTTGCTCGGGGCCTTGGGGCTGTTCGGCCAGGCAGTCTGGGGAACAACAACTTGAATAAACTAATTAAAGCATATGGTCCGGGCGGGTGCCCAACCCCGAAAGGAGTTGAAATAGGGGAGCTATCCCACCGCCAGAGGCGCCTTTCTAGGGCCTTTCCTAGCTAATGCTGAGAGGATTGGGTTCTAGTCATGTGGTGATGGGCTGGTCTATCAGAGTGAGAACTGAGCGATCTCTGCCATACCCATAGCTTATTCTGACTGTTCCTTTTACTTATACTGTATATTTTCTAGATCTCCAGTGACGGTGTCTTTTCCGTGGATTGAACTTCTTACTGCCAACCTAGAGGTTGGCAGATTGGGAGCCAAAGCGTCACATTTTTCCTTTGCCCCTAAACTTTCCCTTCATAATTGCTGAGGGGCACAGGGCCTTGGGTGGGGCTTTGGTTTCCCGGGCGTTTCCGCACCCTCCTCAGCTCCCTGCCTTGGAGTGGCTTCGGTCATCCGGGCTTTATTAGTGGTAAGCAGGGAGGGTTTTGTGGGGGCGCTCGTTTATGGCCTTGGCCTTGCTCGGGACCTTGGGGCTTTTCGGCCAGACAGCCTGGGGAACAACAACAAGCATATGGTCCTTCCAGGGTTCGAACTCGGGACACCACACCCAGAAAATAAGCATCTAAACCATTACACCACCAACACAGTTGATGCCAGGATTACAGAGTAGACATATGATCAGGAAGGTTCATATTAAAAGTAAAATAGCCACATATGGAGAAGTAATACTGTAATGTTATATATGGTAAATATGACAATTTTCGTCAGAATTGAAGCAAATACCTTCGCATGGCGGGCACTTTGAACTACCATAGCTTCGCCGTTCTTGGGTTTATGAACTTCATTCAATATCTAAACTATCTCATCTATTTCTTGTTTTCATCAAAATATAAAATAAATATATCAATTTACCTGAGGGTTCTTGCGCATGCGGACATAGAGGTAGGTGTAGCTCATCCACTCAATAGCCTCGTCAATGTTGGTCACATTTCCCAGTGACACCTGTAAAGGAGTCAAAATGTACAACTTGCAAAACAAACAAACCAAAACAGGAACTGCACAATATAAAGACAAAAGAACTTATCAAAATCACTATGTGGAAATAACGCATTGCAAATTTTATTATAATGTAAAACTTGCAAAAAAAAAAAAAAAAAAAAAAAATGGACGAACACAGTAAAAAGACAAAACAACTTATCAAAATCGTTATGTGGAAACAACGCTTAAGCAAAATAATTATTCTTTATAAATAAAAGAACACAATCCACCCCATAGGGTGTACATTACTACATGAGCAAGTTAATCTGTTTCCCAAGCAAACTAATCGCACATATAACAACGCACTATCGTCACGTTCAAGGAATTAGTCAATTTGGGAAGGGCCCTCAATGGGCTATTGGTTGAACTATAATACTGTACAGTACTTTAAAATATCTGTGAATTTCTACACAGCCCATAGGAGCTCCCTATAGGTAGATTTTTCATATACTGTACAGTATCGTATATTGTAACAAAATTCTATTGAATTAAACAAATTACTGGTAGCTACATGTATATCAAAAGTACCTTAACAAAAAAGTATTGTACTGTACCTATTAACTTACCTCAGCATTTAAGTTATCAGCCAAATGGTTAATGAATGAACTCTCAATGGGGTACTGGTTGGTGAGCAGTGCGAGGTAGTGTGTCAACTTTTCATGCGTGGTGAGGATGGTACCGTGACCGCTGGTGTCAAACTGAGGTCGACCGGCACGACCAAAGATCTGCAGCACGTCCAGAATACCCAGGTCCACCATCGTCCCGTGCTTGCTGTCGTAGATGTCTGTGCCCTGTGGACATGGTGGATTATATTTTGTACTGAGCCATCCACACAGTGGTTCAAGGTCTATCTATCTATTTATATACTCAGGCACATACCACATAGCTGGGGGTAGACGACTCGAGACACACACATCTAGGTTGCTCAGAAGACCTAGAGACCCAGGCCCATTTGGGGTCTTCCAGCAAAAAGATTCTCAGGTCCCAGACCTGAACGGTGAGGTTCAAGATACTGTACTGTACTAACAATAATATTACAAATACTGTAGTCAAGTACAATAGCTTGATGTGATAAGTGGCATCAATTTTATTAATGGTTCTTACACAGAGATGTTGGGATCAATGTGCTGTTCCCAGCAATTTCATATGGTCCCTGGAGGTGGTAATGTAGTGCTGGAGCCAGGGACTCCCATATAACTACCATGTTGTAGTTGGGAATTACAATCTCTCTTTCTGCATCCACCTTGAGTGACTAGGATCAAACATCCATGCCTCAGTCATGTATTTTTCTTCCTATGTGTAAGAGGGAGACAAAAGGGAAAGCTGCCTGTAACATTCCCCCCTCCCCTAATGTAAAAGTAACAGAGCCAAATTGAAGGTATGTTAGAGTCAAAATATATTTGTGGCTGGGATTGTATCAAGTTTGTCGGATGATTGACAATTTATTTAATACCGGTAAACAATATGTATGTAGATGTTGTATTTTGAACTATTCCCTTTAGCCACCTGTTCAGAGTCAGTGTTTTCTCTAGATTTGTTGTCTGCCAGCTACATGTGCAGACAATTGTAGAATATAAAGACTAAAGCTGGTATCACACGAGAGCTTTTATAGTCAACATTCGATAATCAACATTTATCTGGCAACATTTCTGGAATATTTTGCCCTGGTATCGAAAAGTAGACTGATGGTAGATGAATTTAGGTAACCAAAATATGTTATATGTTGGAACTCATTAGCTGCCAGACCAGTGTTGAGGAAGAATGCGCTCGTGTGATACCGGTTTAAGTAAACAGTGTTGATCCATACTTTGATGATGACGGCATGGGCGGGAAGATTGACACCCCAGGCCAAGGTTGCCGTACACACCAACACCTTGATGAACCCTTGCTTAAACATGTTCTCTATCATGGTCCTGGTGGGGTAGAGACAGAAAGCAGAGATTTTAGTTAACTGTTTTGATGGCGTAATGCTTAGTGTGCAGAATTTTGGTGCGAGCATCCTAGGTTCGAGTCCTTGGAGTACCACATGTATTCATTACTTTAATTGATTTCATTAGTTAGGTTTATTTGTAAATTAATTGGTGGGTTGGTGAAAACTAATATGAATATTATAAAATCAGGTAGGGTACAATTACTCTTCAAGGTTCTATAATATATTATCTTTTCCTGCAACGTAACTATATCAACTTCTTATATTCATTCATTATGCATATTTTTATTTTTATTAATACCGGTATGTAAAACTTGCAAAATAAACAAACCAAAACTGGGACGAGACACTATAAAAACAAAAGAACTTATCAAAATCGCTATGTGGAAATAACGCTTTAGCAAATTAAAATTATGAAATAAAAGAACAAATGGGCTGGTCTATCAGAGTGAGAACTGAGTGATCTCTGCCATACCCATAGCTTAATCTGACTTTTCCTTTTACTTATATATTTTCTAGATCTCTTCCATGGATTGACCTCCCAATCTGCCAAAGCGTCACATTTTTCCTTTGCCCCTCAACTTTCCCTTCATAATTGCTGAGGGGCACAGGGCCCTGGGTGGGGCTTTGGTTTCCCGGGCGTTTCCGCACCCTCCTCAGCTCCCGGCCTTGGAGTGGCTTCGGTCACCGAGGCTTTATTGTGGTAGGCAGGGAGGATTCTGTGGGGGCGTTCAGTTATGGCCTTGGCCTTGCTCGGGGCCTTGGGGCTGTTCGGCCAGGCAGCCTGGGGAACAACAACAACACAATCCACCACATAGGGTGTAGATCACTACATGAGTAAGTTAATCTGTTTCCCAAGCAAACTAATCGCACACATAACAACGCACTATCATCACATTCAAGGAATTAGTCAATTTGGGAAGTCCTACCATCTTTAAAATTCAACCAATTTGTCATTCCTTTATTCAGCAGAACTACACCATATCATACCACCAACTCCTGCAGCTTTTGTCTCTAACAATATAATAAATTAAATTGTAAAATTGTATCTGGGCAGTGTGTTGAGTAAAGATGGGACTATGGATGAAGAGGTGCGGGAGAGGGTACAACAGGGGAAGAGGGTTGTAGGAACGCTAAAAGCAGTAACAAGAAATAGGGTGGTCAGTATGGAAGTGAAGAAGTCCTTGCATGACAGTGTGGTAATCCCGACACTGACTTACGGAAGCGAAGCATGGACGTTGGTTGAGAGACTCAGACCAAGAGTGAGAGCAGTGGAAATGAATTACTTAAGGAGTGCGTGCGGAGTTACATGGAGGGATAGACAGACTAATGAGGAAGTAAGAAGGAGGTGTGGTGTGGAGGTAGATGTGCTGGAAAGTGTGAAAAGGAACAACTTGAGATGGTTCGGCCATATGGAACGTATGGAAAGCGAGAGAATGACTAAGAGGGTGTATGAGAGCGAGGTGGAGGGACAGAGGGGGAGAGGTAGACCGAATATGAGGTGGAAGGATGGAGTGAGGAAGTACATGAACGAAGGTGGTGCTGGTTGGGGGGAGGGGCGTCGACTGACTGGGGACAGAGGTGCATGGGGGCGGTTCGTTCGTGGCCACCCCTTCGGGGATCACGGCGTCAGGCAATAGATAGATAGATAGTAAAACTTGCAAAATAAACAAACCAAAACTGGGATGACACAAGATAAATGCAATAGAACTAATCAAAATCTCTATGTGGAAATAACAAAAAATTATGAACCCCAAAGCCAGAGTCAAAGAACTCAGCCAGTCTCTTTTTCCATTTATACAACACTCACTGTAACATTATCTTCTGCCACATTTTGGGGGTTATTATAATTATGTTTAATTATGCTTGCTCATGTAGTAATGTACACCCTATGTGGTGGATTTTGTTCTTTTCATAAATTTTATTTTAGTAAGCGTTGTTTCCACATAGCGATTTTGAGTAGTTATTTTGCCTTTATATTGTCTTTGTCCCGGTTTTGGTTTGTTTAGTTTGCCAGTTTTACATTTTAATTTTAATTATTGTGGGTTTTGATTGTTTTTATAATTTTTTAGCAATGTATTTTTAGTTCATACTCTACTTTAAAAATCTGTTGCCCCCCAGACCCCTTGAAGCTAATAAATATCTCCCAGACCCCCATGGGAGCTAAATATGTACGGCATCTTCTACCCAACCTCAGTCGTTTCTGTCTGTCTCTTTTACTGTCCTACTTTTCCTTCTGGGGGCAGGGGGCTAGGAATCCTCCTCTCCTTGTAAAATTCACCCACTAGACGAGACAGAGAAAGGGGCGAGGGAACGCGAAAGTGGTCCCGGACCCTCTGTCTTGAGTCGGCCACCCCCAGCTATGGGGTATGTGCCTTTTTAGTATATACAATACAATACAGTACAGTACATAACTTTTTCTATAGAAAAAAGTTTCGCCAAAAGCCAATTTCCCCTAAATTCATATTAGTTTTCACTAACCCACCAATTAACTTACAAATAAATCTAATTAATGAAATCAGGCTCGCTATCACTCGTTCCCCAAAAATCGACACCTGAATAGGGTGAACCGGTGAAGTGTCTTAAGATCACCAAACAAATAAGGTGAAATACTTTATAATCTCCAAACTAATGGGATTGAAGGAGGGAAGGTCCAAAAATCCCTATATAACCACGGGGTAAACCGGTGAAGTGTCTTAAAATCACCAAACAAATAAGGTGAAATGCTTTATAATCTCCAAACTAATGGGATTGAAGGAGGGAGGGTCCAAAAATCCTTATATAACCACCTACCTATCAGATCTCAACAGTCCCGCATGATGTACCCCAAAGCCATGGTCAAAGAGCTCAGCCAATCTCTTGTTCCTAGACCGACCCATGTCCTTCTTGGCCCGCGTCACGTCCGGCCCTTCAACTGGCAGAAACTCCTTGGTGCGCCCGTTCTCTTGGGCCAGCTTGATCAGGTTCTCGGCCGTGCGGAGTGTCCCGTTACGTGCATGGACGAATACCATCACCTGTTATAACCCAAGGTTGTCTCATATTAAGGGGGGGGTCAATGTATTTTTTTTATCTTTCTCTCCTTTTCTCTCTTTCCCTGGCTTGTATCCATTCGGCCCCATTCAGCCAACTGTTTTCAGACATTTATCCCCATCCAGGTATCGTTTATTTTCTGGCGAGCGATAGCAAGCCAGCATTGTATGGAGAAATCCGGGTTTGCCGGAGAAATTTTTCTATCGAAAAATTTACAAATTTAGCTTGCTGACAAAACAAAAATATATATATATGCTGGAAAATATTGACACCTGGATGGGGGTAAACGTCTTAAAATAGTAGGATGAATGGGGCCGAATATATACAAGCCAAAGAGAGAGGGAGAGAAAGATAAAAAAAGTGAGGTGGACTCCCTTAACTAATCAAACACAGGGGATGTGGTAACTCAGAATCTTCACACACTACAGTACAAGAGAGGGGAGAGTGGAGCAATTAATTGTAGACACAGTTAAGCCGGAGTCACACAAGCAATTTTTAGAGCAATATTTACGGGCAATTATGGCCTGGAGCTTCAAAAATTGCACTTTATCAGAATTCAGCCACCTAACATAATCTACCTTCCGTCTAGTTACCGATACCAGTGTGAAAATGTCCCGATATTACACGAGAAAAAACTTGCTCGTGGAAAATTGATGGAAAAAGCGCTCGTGTGACAGCGGCTTTAGAATGGCATGAGCTAGAGTCATGAGCACCAATAGCGACACACTAATATAAGTATCAAACACAAATCTTACAGTATCTTACAGTAGAGCCTCTGGAAAAAAGGCAAACTAGGCCTGTGTATCCAGCTCAGTACCAATACTTGCACTGCTGCGGTTGTTCACGGTGTTGGCGGCGGCGGCAGCAGACGCAACATTTTTACTATTCTATATTTTCGCTTTGTAATCAAACTTCAAATCTTGTCTTCCCCATGTTTTATCAAGATTACTTTCAAACTTCTTTACTGATTCGGAATCGACTACATACTGGGGCAGTGCGTTCCACTCATTTACCACTCTATCACAAAAAGAGTTCTTTGTCTTTTCAAGCCTAGTTCTTTCCTTGTAAATGTTCTTACAATACAAAACTACTCAGCTTCAGAACTTTGCATTACAGATTGAAAAGGGTGTAACCTTATTAATGTTCACGACTGTTCAATTGGCCAAAGTTCCAATAAATACAATTTTGCCAGGCAACACTACAGTGGTTCCATGTCATCTCAACCAGTAGACCATTTTGCCAGGCAACACTACAGTGGTTCCATGTCATCTCAACCAGTAGACCATTTTGCCAGGCAACACTACAGTGGTTCCATGTCATCTCAACCAGTAGACCATTTTGCCAGGCAACACTACAGTGGTTCCATGTCATCTCAACCAGTAGACCATTTTTCCAGGCAACACTACAGTGGTTCCATGTCATCTCAACCAGTAGACCATTTCAACCAGTAGCTCTCAACCAGTGCTAAATTAACCCAGACCAACCAAACCAGTGCCAAAATATAGTACTAACCTAACCTAACCTAACCTTACCTAACCTAAAAGTTTTGGTTGATTTGATACTGGTTGAAATGGTCTGGTTGAGTTGACTGGTCACCCACTACAGTACATGGTAGTAAAGCTGTAATATGAGCTCTGATTGGCCATGAAGTCACAATTAGATCCACCAGTTGCATAAACAATAATATAACCCTCGGCTTTTACACTCTACAGTACATTTGATGTAGCCTGTGTAAATAAGCACACTGGACACTAATTAAGGGAGCCCACCAAGCTTTTTTTTATCTTTTTCTACCTCTCTTAGGCTTGTATCCATTCGGCACCAGCAAGCTAAATTTGTAAATTTTTCGATAGAAAAATCTCTCCGGCGAAGCCGGTTTTCTCCATACAATGCTGGCTCGCCATCGCTCGCCAGGAAGAAATCGACACCTGCATGGGGATAAACGTCTTAAAACAGTTGGCTGAATGGGGCCGAATGGATACAAGCCAGAGAAAGAGAGAAAAAAAGTAGGTGACCCCCCTTAAGCAAGACAAAAAGTTGCTATTTTACTCACCTGGTGTCCTTGTTCCAAAAAGTGAAGGCTTTTGTCAAAGCAGATTCTATCCATGTCCTCCATCTGTTTGAAGCGTCCCATGGCCTTGACCCCAATAAACGTCAGACCCAGAGGCACCGGTCGGAAGCGGCTGCAAGGGAAAACAGGCGGATATTTGTAAGAGAGCTTAACCCCTTCTGTACCAGCGACGGCAGGAAGCCGTTAGTAGATAAGTCACTCCCCAATCCCAGCGATGGCAGGGAGCCGTCAGTAATGTACTTTCCTTGTAACTGCCAGTATCAGGCAGTGCCTGGTACCACGACCGTTTGAGCACTGCTCTCGAGTTGGCAACACTTCTCAGCTTATATCCAACCCTCTGCAGGCTGGGAGAGCCAGTATTCCTTCATTTTTTGAGGTGGGAGGTTGTTTTATCTTGCCATTTTGGCCACATTGCTTGGGACTGGGGGGGACTTTTATTACTGTATCCTCCGGTACAGTAGGGGTTAAGGTGGATTTACACAAGGGATTATTCTGGCAACTTTTGATCTGCAACATTATTGAGGCAATTTACCAAACATGTCAAGGTCTTACCCATCAAAGTAGAAGAGTCCCTTGAAGGGGTTGACACGGAGGAAGGATGCCACGTCCACATAGTTGGGCAGGGTGGCTGACAGACCTACAATTCTGATCATGGACTGCTGCGACTCAACCTGTGCATATCATAAACAATTATAATGTAAAACTTGCAAACTAAACAAACCAAAACTTGGACAAAGACACTATAAAGGCAAAATAACTTATCAAGATATCATAAACAATGTTAGTCTATGGGCCAGTACCCAAAATTTCACAAATCGGTAGCACCCAAGAAGGCAACTAATGATTACAGGGGATTATTATTTTTACACTCTACCCCAGAAAAGACTGAGCAGGAGCCCCCTATCCCCCAGGGGTATGTATGTATGTATTTATGTATGTATCCCCAGGGGTAGTTGATGATAATAATAAACTCCAAGTTCTAACCATGCGCAGCGTTCGAGCCACCAACGACTCCAGTACCGGACCTCTGTCACCATGCAGCAGATGAACCTCGTCAATGATCAGCAGCTTCACCAACTGAGACAGCTGGGTGTCACCTGGGTAATCAAAATAATCATCATAATCATCATAAGCATAGTTATGACTGTAGTATTGTCTTAGTTCGTTTATTCAATTACATTTCTTTATCACTGATGGCCATTATTCAATATCACTGTGAGGAATTGTGTTGTTATAATGTAAAACTTGCAAAATAAACAAACCAAAACTGGGACAACACAATATAAATGCAAAAGAACTAATCAAAACCGCTATGTGAAAACAACGCTTAATAAAATAAAATTTGAAATAAAAGAACACAATCCACCACATAGGGTGTACACTACTTGTTACCTGGCTTTCTGGTGGTAACGTCCCACTTCTCTGGTGTTGTGATGATCATTGTGGTAGCCATAATTTCGGGTTTGGTGAGGTGCATGTCTCCTGTTAACTCCCGCACTGACAGGCCTAGCGGCTCCAGGAGCTTACCAAAATTACGGGCCATCTCAGCTGCTAGAGCCTTCATGGGGGCGATGTATACAATCTGGGAATGGGAAGGAAATTTAGTTCAGTTTAGCTTGTATAGATGTTGTCATTCAGTATAGTATGCAGGGATTATAATGTAAAACTTGCAAAATAAACAAACCAAAACTGGGACGACACAAGATAAACGCAAAGGAACTAATCAAAATCGCTGTGGAAATAACGCTTAATAAAATCAAATTTGAAATAAGAGATATTGTTTAACCCCTTGAGGGTTAGAACACATTTTGACAGTTAATTCTGGCTATCATTTAACAATTTTATTCGGTTTAACCCTTCCTACCCGGGCAGTCTTACCTAAGGACGGTCGCCCGTACCCGGGCGAAATGGATGAAAAACGTCTAGGCCTAGGCTACCGTATTTATGTTTATTTTCACTGCTAGAACTTTCCCACTCATCTATAATCGTAGTGAGGTTTTCAATCTGTATTTTGGCGTTGAGTAGAGCTCTGTAAGTCAACTGTTTCAGTTGTGATGAAGATTTCAGTGGAGCCAATATTGCAGAGATGTTGCCAATATGGGGGCTTTTCAGACACTAATTTCGTCTTACGTCAGAACAATAACATTGAAGAGTCTTCTCCTTCTTGTTTTCGGAGGTGCGGTGACGCAACGCTTGGGTTTGTTGACATGCGTCGTACACACGGCGTTCAGACCAAGCTTAATTAGGCTACTAAGCTGCCGTCTTAGGTAAGGACGCCCGGGTAGCGGCCCTTATTCCGAGCTGTCCTTACCTAAGGCAGCCCGGGTAGGAAGAGTTAAGAAGAACTTGTGGGAGCTAGAGTTATTTGAGATAGTTTTTACCCCCATTGAGTCCTAGAGATACTGGTGGTGAGGTCCTGCTGACAAATCTCAAGTGTGATAATGAATAAAGTGGGGTGACCATGATGATCCCTGGCTTGTTGAGGTACATAATATCTCCCAACAGCCTGGACTGTCACTCTTATCTCTTAACCCCTTCTGTACTGGTGACATCCTTTTCATTATAATTTAGCAACTATTAGACAATTTTATTTGGGTTGGAAAAACGTTTACTCATTAAAAGGTTACCGGCCATCTCAATTAATCCTTTGAGCTACTATATATCTTTCCTAAGCTTTATAGAATAGTCTAAATGCAACTGAAATCCAATACAAATATGTCAGTGGTACAGAAACGGTTAACCTGTCAGGGCCTTCATGGAGGCAAGACAATGTAAACAATATGGGGAGGGGAGGGAAATATTTAATTCAATTTGTTTGGGACTTGCAAAAGGCTGTTCTGGGTTAGTATGATGTGTGAGGATTGTGAGAGATAGCATCAGGAAAGATGAAAGGAGGAAATCAAAAGGTACCGATACAGTTGTTTTCCAAAGTTACAAGACATCACCTGACAGGGCTTTCATCGGGGCAATAGGAAGAACATTATAAAAGATATCATCATCATCATCTCCGACGCCTTGTTTCCCCCTGAAAAACCCCCGCTAAAGGATGGCCATGACAGAAACGTCTCCAGGCTACTTTGTCAAGACATGCTTCCTTTGCCCGTGCCACAATGCCCCTTCCACTACATGGAAGTTTTTCCTCAATGTATGTTTCCACTTTCTTTTCCCATACCATAGGTGGTCTTCCACTACTAGCTGCTAAATTCACCTGACTCCCATATACTGTATCTTTCTTGGCATTCTGTCTTCATCCATTCTCTGAACATGACCATACCACCTCAAAGTACTTCTCTTTATCCACTCAACCACTCCACATTCAATGCCCAAAGCTTGCTCTTCCATTCCAAAGGACTCATACACTTCCCTATTACTTGGCCCATCTAGCCTATTCAGACCAGCTGCCATTCTGAAAAAGCTAATTTCCACAGCTCTCAATTTGGAGAGGCCCTCGTCACTTGCTGTCCATGTCTCACTTCCATACGAGTGTGTTGGGAGCAGCACACTGTTTCTCAGTGACTTTTTTACTTCTTAACTAACCATTCTTCCTTTCAGAATACTATCAGGTTCTCCAATTACCTTTCTCTCTTGCATTTTTCTCTCTTTTATCTCCCTCTCCATTTTACCATACTGTATTTGCATAGTACAGCTCCCAAGTACTTGAAACTTTCAACCTCTTCCAGTACTTAATTTCTCATTATTATTTTACAACTTTTCTCATGTTCTTTCTTAATTCTATACTTTGCCTTAGAATCTATGGTTTCATGCATTCTTCTCTCAAACACCATTACCTTATATTTCCCTACATTGACCTTTAACTTTCTCTTTTCGCATACCCTGTCAAAGTCTGTGACCACTCTCTGAAGTTCCTCCACATTTTCCGCCAACAGGACTGCATCGTCCGCATGTTACTGTAGTATTATTTTCAATAGAGTGGTTAAGCTATGCTGATATATAAATTTATGCAACAACTTCCCAATAATAACCTTAAACTTGTCTTTCTGTATAACACCACACTCCATGTGTTGACGTATCTGATGAACCACAGTCAGCATGGCAATGTTGGTTTTGTCAGCACTGGTCTAATTACAAATTACAGTACTGCATACGCTATTCATAAACTTTCTTTCCAGTTTGTATATGTGATAATTTTTACTTAACCTTGACTTTACAATTACAGTATTTTAAACTATTACACCATTTCAAATTCTCTCAAATATAATTTACAATTTATAAATTATTATTTTACTTAAGCGTTGTTTCCACATAGCGATTTTGATTAGTTGATTTGTCTTTTTACTGTGTTCGTATAAGTCTTGGTTTGTTTATTTTACAAGTTTTATATTATAATATGACACAACTTTAATATAAGACCTACCGGTACCTTAAATTTCTTCTTCTAATCTATACTACTGCATATAAACTTTACAAAACACCAACCTTGAACTTGTCTTTCTGTATGACGCCACACTCCATGTGTTGACGTATCTGATGGACCACCGTCAGCATGGCAATGTTGGTTTTACCGGCACCAGTGGGGGCACAGATCAACAGGTTCTCGTTACAATGGTAGGCCACTGGATATACCACAGTCTGGATCCGGTTCAGTGTCTTGCAGTTGCGGAATGCTACTTGGCCAACCTGTGGAGAACAAAAGGTGATAAAAGTTAAGGGGACCCAGACGGTATTGTGCAGCATGAATTACTAGTTAAGGGGACCCAGACGGTATTGTGCAGCATGAATTACTAGTTCGGCTCAATGGTTTAAAGAGGGGGGGGGGGGTTTAGTTTGCTCTATAAACCTCTATCAAGCTTAATATTACACCCCCTTGAGCCCCTTTCAAGATAAATTTGTACATTTTTCGATAGAAAAATGTCCCGGCCGAAAGCCGTTCTTCTTATATTACAGGCTCGCTATCGCTCGCCAGGAAAAAATAGACACCTAAATAGCACAAAAGGTCTTAAAATTGACATAAATGGGGCGAACGTTCTTAAAATCGCCAAACTAATGAAGTGAACGTCCTAAAATCTCAAAAGCAATGAGGCTAAATACGAGGGAGAAAGGAGTCAAGAAAAAAATCCCTAAATTGAAAATCTCACCTAAAAATGTAAAACTTGCAAACTAAACAAACCAAAACTGGGACTATCTATCTATCTATCTATCTATCTATCTATCTATTTACTCAGGCCCAATCCCCACTTTTCCTATATTTTTTTTTTGGGGGGGGGGGGTGACTCAAGACAGAGCAAGAACAGGGACAACACAAAACACAACAGAAAACAACGAACACACAAAAACAAAACACAAATTCACACACACCTAGGTCATCCTGGAGAAGACCCAGAGACCAGGGTCACCAAGGTAAAATAAATTATCAAAATCGCGATGTGGAAATAACGTTAATCGTTTACAATCAATTTACTTTTCACATTTGACACAATCAGAGTGCATACTGATTTGACACAATCAGAGTGCATACTGTTTGACACAATCAGAGTGCATACTGTTTTGGCTTTACTAGATAAAAATAGTGTACTGCTAGATGATATCAAACAATATTATCATCGGCTTGGATCTTATTGAGGGTTTTGTTATCATGTGAAATATTTAACCCCTTCTGTACCGGCGCCGTCTTTTTAACTTTTTCCTGGCTACTATTAGGCGACTTTATTCCGTTTAAAAGGGGCCTCCAGCAATTAACAGACTTCGAACCATCTCACTTAACCCTTTTCACTACCACAGATTCTTTTTAAACTGCACAAAATGGTCTAAATATAGCTAGAATAAACTTAAAATGACGTCCCCGGCAAAGAAGTGGTTAAAGAAGGGACAGACTGAGGAGGTGAAAAAGAGTGAGCTTACCTCATCCAGCTGACTGATGGGGATGAGCTTCGACCCAACATCTGGGGGTGCTGGGTCGGACACGGGGATCTCTATTTCTTCTGCCAGTGTGTTGACCTCCCTGGTAAAGCCCTCGGGTAGTGCCATCTTCATCCCCGCCACATACCCTATTGCACGCACACACACACAAGTATTAAAGGGGGGTCAGCTGCTTTTTTTTTCTCCCCTTTTCTCTCTTTCTGTAGCTTGTATCCATTCGGTCCCCTGGTGAGCGATAGCGAGCCAGTATTGTATGGAGAAATATCAACAAATTTACAAATTTAGCCTGCTGTCAATTTTTTTTTTAAATATGCTGGCTCGCTACCGCTCGCTAATGGATACAACCCAGAGAGAGAGGGCGAGAGGAAAAAAAACAAAAAAAAAATTAGGTGAGCCCCTTAACTAGTTAGTATGATAACATAGAAACATAAGAACATTGGAAAATGGAAATCTGTAACAGGCCTGGCCCAAACGAGGCACTTCCTTGAGTGAGCTGTTGAGGGTATATCTGCTTTCTCCAAATCATGTGACTGTGTATAAACAAGGTGCCGTCATCTACTGTAGCAAAAAGGAAGCTACCAACATCTTGAAGCTCCACTGTCACCATCTAGTGCGACACATACGAAGCACCCACTTGATAATCTCGGGGCCTCGCAAGAGTTACAGGCTACTAAGCAGCCTACAATCTTTAGGTTGAGACAGTAAAGAAAAACACATAAGGGAATAGCGAACCTCAAAATTCTTTCATTTGGTGTACAATACATAGCTAACAATACTGGACACTAACCTGCAGTCTGCTTAGCCTTGCCATAGTTGTCAAACACAAAGGGAAACTTGACCTCTGGGACGTGCACCCGATCTCGCTTCTTGAACAGGTATGCTTGGGATGCCTCCATTAGGGCTGTCTCTCTGGTTTTGACAATAAAAAAATAATATGTATATTCATATTATCACCAACCCACAAATTAACTTACATATAAACTTACTGTAATCAATGAAATCAAATAAACTAATGAATACACGTGTTACTCCAGGGATTCGAACCTAGGATACTCACACCAAAATTCCGCGCACTAACCATTACAATACAGTACAGTACCTAGGCAGTGTCACACGAGCCCTTTTTCTGTCAATTTTCCATGAGCAAGTTTTTTCTCGCATTATATCGGGACTTTTTCACACTGGTATCGGCAACTAAACTGAAGGTAGATTATGTAGGCAGCTGAAATCTAATAGTGTAATTTTTGAAGCATCCAGACCATAATTGCTCGAAAAAGGGCTCGTGTGACACCAGCTTTACGCAACGCCACTCAACATATCACAGGATTTGCGTCCACGTTAATTTGAACAGAATGTAGATACAGTACTGTACTACTTTCGAGCTACAGTACTACCGGTCTGCATTAATGGTTCACTTTTTGGGCGATTTTGCATGTATTCATTATTTTTCTAGTTTCCTCCCTAGACCTCCATCAAATTTAAAAAAACATCCATTAGATCCCCGTTCTAGATTAATTTGTACATTTTTCGGTAGAGAAATTCTTCCAACATTACAGGCTCACTATCGTTCGCCAGGGAAAAAATTGATACCTAAATAGCATGAAGGGTTTAAATATTGACGAAGAAATGGGGTGAAAGGTCTTACAATCGACTAACTAATAGAGCAAAAATCTTAACATCTGAAAACATAATGGGGCTAAACATGAGGGAGAAAGTGGTCCAGAAAACCGACCCATCCCCCCCTTAAAACAGTGGGAATTTGAGTGCTATTATTGTTACCTCCGAGCCTTCAGTATCTCTGGATCAAAGTCGTCTACAGAGTCGTCTTCGGCCAGTTGCTTCGCTGTTTTGAATAGTTTCTTCTCTTCCTTCCGGGCCTGTTTGAGGAACTGTTTCTCACTTTCATTCATCACCGTCACCTGCTGCCCGAACACTGGTCGCTCTGGTATATCGCGAGAGGCTAAATCATCTGAGGGGGAGAAAGCAAATCAGGAATGAGCAAAATAAACAATTATCTATCTATCTATCTACCCAGGCCCAATCCCCACTTTTCCTAAAAAAATAATATTTTCTATTCCCCCCCACCCAAAAAAAAGGGGGGGGGGAAGGGAAAACAAAAAAACGATGATGATGAGCTAAATCACCTAGGGAGAAGAATGAAATAGGAATGAAGCCAAAACTGTTAACCATAATCTATGGCGGGTGCCCAATCCCGAAAGGCGGGTGCCCAATCCCGAAAGGGGTTGAAATAGGGGAGCTATCCCCCCGCCAAAGGCGGCTTTCTAGGGCCTTTCCTAGCTGATGCCGAGAGGATTGGGTTCTAGTCATGTGGTGATGGGCTGGTCTATCAGAGTGAGAGCTGAACGATCTCTGCCATACCCATAGCTTACTCTGACAGTTCCTTTTACTTATATATTTTCTAGATCTCAAGTGACGGCGTCTCTTCCGTGGATTGACCTCCCAATCTACCAAGATTGGAAGCTAAAGCGTCACATTTTTCCTTTGCCCCTCAACTTTCTCTTCATAATTGCTGAGGGACACAGGGCCCTGGGTTGGGCTTTGGTTTCCTGGGCGTTTCCGCACCCTCCTCAGCTCCCCGCTATGGAGTGGCTTCGGTCACCCAGGCTTTATTGTGGTCGGCAGGGAGGGTTCTGTTGGGGCGCTTGGTTATGGCCTTGGCCTTGCTCGGGGCCTTGGGGCTGTTTGGCCAGGCAGCTTGGGGAACAACAACAACAACCATAATCTATCAATAAATATAGAGTAACAGTTAAAGGGTAGCTGGAAACAACTAAGGACTCTCAATAGAAAGTGTTTCATCTTGAATTACATAGTATTTATTAGTGGCCCCTTCATCATTGACGATGCGCCTTACGTAGGTAATGGCCAATCTTTGAACTCTAGGCTTGCTGTTCAAACTTACCGCCCAAGGAGAACTCAAAATACGATTGCCTTACATCGTGAGCGAAACGCTCTAAATAACCACTCACGGACTCGTCCTTATGATGTGGGTCCACTACTAGGAAAAACTAGTAAAAATAATAAAATACAAAATAAAAATTAAACTTGACCTGGCTTGCGCTTTCCATGCCTCTGCTCTTGGGTACCGCTCGCCACCCCGCTCACTGCGAGCGTTCCTCCTTAACCCTTCCTACCCGGTCTGCCTTAGGTAAAGACAGCTCGAAAGAAGGGCCGCTACCCGGTATGCCTTACCTAAGGCAGCAGCTTAATAGCCTAATTAAGCTTGGTCTGAACGCCGTGCGTACGACGTATGTCAACAAACCCAAGCGTTGCGTCACCGCACCTCCGAAAACAAGAAGGAGAAGACTCTTCAATGTTATTGTTCTGACGTCAGACGAAATTAGTGTCTGAAAAGCCCCCATATTGGCAACATCTCTGCAATATTGGCTCCACTGAAATCGTCATCACAACTGAACCAGTTGACTTACAGAGCTCTACTCAACGCCAAAATACAGATTGAAAACCGCACTACGATTATAGATGAGTGGGAAAGTTCTAGCAGTGAAAATAAACATAAATACGGTAGCCTAGGCCTAAACGTTTTTCAGCCATTTCGCCCGGGTAGGGGCGACCGTCATTGGGTAAGACAGCCCGGGTAGGAAGGGTTAATCTGACATATCGAAACTCTCAAAAATGTAGCAGATGAATGGGAAGGGGATGGACGGGAGGGCAAAAGTCGTCAATGATTCCGGGGCCACTACTAAATATTAGGTTTTCATTCTTCCCTTCGGGACTCAAACCTATAATTTATTAGTGGCCCCTTCATCATTGACGATGCGCCTGAATTCTCAAGACTGGAGTGGGGACATTCATCATAAACATCACATACCACTAATAACCCAGGTAATCAGGTCAGTTTAATATCAAAGAAAAATATAAAAGAGGGTTACAGGCGGCGTTTCTTAAAGGAAGCCTGTGGTGTTAGCACCTTTAAGTTTGATAGAACAGTTGGTGTAACACGAGAATAAACTATTCATATAGCTTATATGTCCCATAACCCCTTGAAGCTCTGACGCGTTTTTAGCAGTTTATTTTTGGCTACGATTAGACGATTTTATGCAGCTTAGGAAGGATCTGTGGGTATTAAAAGGGTAAAGACTATCTCAATCAAACCCTCTGACTTCCATATACCCTTCCTAATCTGAATAAAATTGTCAAATAATAGCCAGAAAACAAAAAAAGAAGTGCGTCATCGATCCTCAGAGGGTTAAGTTGTCAGTAGAGATCCTATGGGAGAGCCTTAGGTGGAGTATAAGAATTGCTAGACATCCGGTTTCCCCCAGGGGGTAAGGAGGCCTTAGGAAGGACTTAAACCAATTAAAAGGTTGCAGACTATCTCAATTAGTGCTTTTAGCTAAGCTTCATAAAATCGTCCAAATATATCTATCTATCTATTGCCCGATGCCGTGATTCCCGAAGGGGTGGCCACGAACGAACCGCCCTAATAGAGATTAAATATACTGTAGATTAAATAAAAACAAAAAACCGTCGTCGGTACAGAAGGGGTTGATGCCCCAAAATAGCATCCAAAGAAAAAAATGGCCGCACTCTCTCACAAGAACACAATTTCAAACGCTACTCACTGAGCAACATGGCAATCTTTTCCATTGTATTCTGGCTATGATTAGACAGTATTATTTAGCTTAAGAATGACATGAAACCATTAAAAGGCTTCAAAGTATCTCGAGTCACCCTTTTAACTACCACAGGTCCGTCCTTAGCTATATAAAAGCCTCTACATATGTTTGAAATAATAGAAAATGTCATGCTCGGTAATGAAGGGGTTGACGTTACTCACTGAGCATCACGGCAATCTTCCGGTCCTTGTCCGGGGGTGGGTTCTTCATCTCTTCTCGGTGCTTCAACAACGACTGTATTAACTCGAACCTCTCAAATCCCAGCAACTCAAACATCTGTGGAGGAGGAGGGGGGGGGGGGGGGGGTGAATTGTTAACACTTTCAATATATGGGGGTTGCCGACTCGAGACATAGCCTGAGGAGGGACAAAAAAAAAAAGTAATAATAATAATACTAAACACAACACATTCTGCAGTTCCCTATTAATCTGAAAAAATTGACAGTACAATAGTAACCTTGATACCATTCTCCGGTACAACTAAGTAACTATTCTGACCTCTCTCAAGTTGATTACAAAATACCGGTACAAGATAATGATAATGATAGCCTAACTAATAATCTAACCTCATTCCAAATACACAAATAATCTGACCTAATTCTGCAGTTCTGCTGATGACATACTTTCTATACTATAGTGTATTCATTATAATTAGGCCAGAAATCTTGACCATAAACCTCTATAACTATAAAATAACTGGAGTAATCGAGCTAGTATTTCTACCATTTGGGAAGAATCAGCCAGGGAATAGGTGTGGAAATGTACAACCCATTTGCTCCAGCCCTTTTCAAGCTACAAGAGGGTAAAGATGAAGATTTTGGCCTACTTATTATAAACAGACTATAGCCTACCGAGCTGGAGCCCTTAGCTGCGAGGATGATGAAAATTGGAGAATGGTACGGACAATTAGAATTCATATTATCACCAACCCACCAATTGACCACTTGCAAGTTTCTGGCTATAAGAAAGTTGGTGCCGTAAACATCAGTATTAAACAGAAATACAATTATAAACCTATAAACCTATAAACCTATAAACCTATGCTGATATCAATTATAACAAGAAATAGGGTGGTCAGTATGGAAGTGAAGAAGTCCTTGCATGACAGTGTGGTAATCCGGACACTGACTTACGGAAGCGAAGCATGGACGTTGGTTGAGAGACTCAGACCAAGAGTGAGAGCAGTGGAAATGAATTACTTAAGGAGTGCGTGCGGAGTTACATGGAGGGATAGACAGACTAATGAGGAAGTAAGAAGGAGGTGTGGTGTGGAGGTAGATGTGCTGGAAAGTGTGAAAAGGAACAACTTGAGATGGTTCGGCCATATGGAACGTATGGAAAGCGAGAGAATGACTAAGAGGGTGTACGAGAGCGAGGTGGAGGGACAGAGGGGGAGAGGTAGACCGAATATGAGGTGGAAGGATGGAGTGAGGAACTACATGAACGAAGGCGGTGCTGGTTGGGGGGAGGGGCGTCGACTGACTGGGGACAGAGGTGCATGGGGGCGGTTCGTTCGTGGCCACCCCTTCGGGGATCACGGCGTCAGGCAATAGATAGATAGATAGATAGACAATTATAAAGTAGATGTCTAATGGATAAAACACATGTTGAATTTAGTTGTATGTACAGTATTTATAAATGTACTACAACCGCATTTTAGCTGGTAATTCTGTTTAATATCAATGTAAAAATCTCCAACTTCCTTATAGCCTCGAACTCGCAAGTGGTTAATTAACTTACAAATAAACATAATTAAATCAATGACACTAATGAATACATGTGGTACTCCAAGGATTCGAACCTAGGATACCAACACCAAAATTCCGCGCACTAACCATTACACAATCAAGACCGTCAAATGTCATCGAAACCCTGATTATCTGACATAATTCTACTATATGGTACAATATTTATCTTGAAATCATTCCTCAGCAAATAAATATGCTACTTCTTTTGAGTTGATTTAAAAAGCATAAGATAATGATAATAGTCACTAAAAATCTAACCTCATTCTGTACAATTAATCCGATTTTATTATGTAGTTCCCATTACATCTGACAATTATAAAGTATAATATCAACTTTGAAATCATACTACATTACCTGGTATGGTAGCGCTAATAAGTCATGTCTCAGTTGTCATTACGTTTGGCTCGCTCTGTACAGTACTGTATTAACGACTGACAGATGTTGAATAGGGTGAGTAAAAGTAGGAACATGTTTGTGTATCTCACTTGAAATGAATCAATCAAGTTTAGATACCGTACTGCTGATATCAATTATTGATCAAAATATACTTGGTGCCGAGACATCACTTATTAGGCCGATTGTACATAATATTCTAACCTTTCTCTAGTTGATTAAAAAAAGCATGAGATGATGATGACTACAAATCTAACCTCATTCTAAACTAATATTCTGACCTCATTTTGTAGTTCGTTGTCATTCTTGTTGCTCAGAAGGAGAGTCATGGTACCGTTGCTGAGCTCCGACACAATGCTGGTGTCCGTGTAGTAGCTCAACATCTCAGCCTCCACCCAGGACTTGTCATACGTCTCTCGGGAAGCCTGAGGAGAAATTTAGAGCTGCAGTAAATCTTCATTACAGCAAAAAAATAATGCTTATTTTACTTACATATCTACTACATAGAATAGGTTTGGTAAGTAATGACGAGCTAAGGAGGCAGTTGGGTATAAAGAATATCCGAACAGATAAGCGCACATGCAGGTTTGCTCAGATTAGACATGTGGAGAAGATTGATTATCAAATTTGTGTGAAGAACTACAGGTATGTGAAAGTGGAGGGAGCTGCAAGAGGCAATAGACCTAGAAAAATGTAGGATCTGATCTGATCTCAAATGTATAAACTTGACAAAATAGGCAGCCCTATTTGCTGCCTTCAGGACATGACTTAAAATGTATTTCTTATAGATTGCTCAGTTTTTAAAGTTCTTTTGTCTATATATTGTGCAATTCCTGATTTGGTTTGTTTGTTTTGCAAGTTTTACATTTTATTTAAAGTGTATGTACAGTATGTAAAGAATTATATTTGGTATTTTGACTATACAGTATATAGGCCTAGATGATATGACACGTGTGTCTCTTCTGCGAGGGGATGTCTTCTATGCCATCATACTGTATAATTATGTTAATCATATAACTCCCCCATTATTTATCTAATTGTACATCTAAACACCATGTTTTAACACATACTTTTTTCTTTTTGGGTTCCTGGACTGGGTCAGGTTGTTTGTAGTCATCATAGTTGAGCGTGGCTTTGGACTCCACTCGCACTTTACGCATGTCGATAAGCTTGCTCAGGTCAGGCAGATCAGGCTTCTGGTTAAGGGGGCCAATCTGTGGGGAATCACAGAGTATATCAATAAGTGTAGGAATATAAACAAATACAGTACATAAACTATATAGCCTAAATCTTGAATCTTGAAGGGTTTAAGAGCATTGCAGATGAGAATTCGCTATGATTAAATAAACAAAATGATTATTAGTCAGTAGGAAAAACAAAATAAATACACACAAAGACACAAACAAAAACATTATCCCCCCCTCTTCACACCTGGACAATTATAAACGTGATTAATAATGGAAATCTGAATGAACAAAAGAATGAAGAACTTGGCACCACACATGGGAACCTTGAATGAATGAAAGAACCTTACCTTAAACTTAGCACCAAACATGGGAGCCTTGTCCTCAGGTTTATCCAGACTAGCGATGGCCTCCTCCAGTTCCTCTTGACCAACCAACTCGACAATGTTGCGGACAGCCTGTGGAAGGAGTACAGAAGGCATGATAAGAAAGAAATAGGCTGGCCACACAAGCAATGTTAACAGAGAATTTGTATCAAGTCTGTGTGGTATTGTGTTTTACCTTTTAAAATTTCATTATTTAACCCGGCAAGCGCGATAGGCCTCACAGAAGGCTTCCTATAGGGAACGCGATAGGCCTCACGGAAGGAAGACCATAAAAAAAGCCTTCCAAAAAAAAAAAGGGCCTATCAAAACAAAGGAATTTGTGTCTAGGTGAGAAAATTCCCCTCTAGTACTCATCCATGCGTTTCTCACCCCCCCCCCCTCCTTCCCCACCTTATTCCCCCCTCCCCCCCCCTCCTCAATTATCACCTATTTTTCCTTTTATTTTCATCATTTATCAGTTATTTTTCTCTCCCGCGATAATGTAGCACAAGTGGGTTGCACAAAAGATCGTTATGTAACACCCAGACACCGGCACACACCGCCCCGCTCGCCTCAGTTGACTCACAGACAGCGAGAGGGGAGGGTTGCCTGTGCCTCTCTCTCGCCTGAGATTATGACCGGGTGGCCAATATCTTCGTTTTTCACCACCCAAATGCTTTTCCAACTTATTTTAGCACTCTTGAAGGTTCATATATACCTGTACATCATATATGTAAAATAAAAGCATACCGAAAACAAATAATGCTCTATATTGTAAATATAATGAATTCTGTCAGAATCCAAGGCTAGAAATGCACAAATAACTACCCTAGCCCCTAGGTCTATATCGCGCTTGTCAGGTTAACGATGTCAATATATTTGTCACTAATTCCCGAGAACAGCTAGCTGGGGATCCATCAACAAATTGAACTAAACTCAATATTTAAACACTGAAAGTATTAACTTTTATTTAGAATATCTATCTATCTATCTAAATATGTAGTAAAATTTCCCCATAAATTTTTTCATCTGGTCATGGCTTCAAGGAAAATAGGAAAGGATTTTAGATAACCTAGACAGGCCCCACACACCATGTTGCCCCATAACAGCTTTCTGCACATCCCTCAGGGAACTGGACTGTAAGATTATACATACATACAAGCTTAAAGACCATTTTGTCTACATAGTTTTTGTCTACATATTGTGGTTACAGTCTCACATCCTAAGTGACGGCTTTTCAGGCAACCCTGTCAAGGGCTGCCTGTAAGATCAGGTAAGGAATATTATCTACACAATGATAACCAAATTTCTAGGTTAGCTATAAAATCATGCAAGGTGGACCGAATATTCTAAGCTAGCTATAAGATCAGGTGAGACATAATATACTGTAGGCTGTCACAGGCCGTAGCTTGATTGGTAGAGCGTTCGCCTGCTAACCGTGAAGTTGACAGTTCGAGCCTCGGGCCAGCCAGTGTGTTATTGGCAGACGTCAGTGCTGTTGGTGACCGGTGCGGTCTAGCAATCTGTGGCAACTATTCACTAAGTCCCTGATTCATCAGGTCACCCACCCTAGCCTTGCTATTCAGCAGGGAGTGTATGGTGGTAAAAACTGCATCATCATCAGGCTATATCATAATGTAGGCAGAATGCTAGGTTAGCTAAAATATCATGTGAGGTGCTATAACATAACACTACCAATTATTCTCCAATACTCCCCACACATCATGCAGCCCATGAGCGTTTATCTGCGGGTCGCTCAATGCCGGTATCACACAAGAACATTTTCCCATAATTTTTCCACAACTCTGATCTGGTAGCTTCTTAAATGCACTTTAATGAAAATTCTGTCACTTACAATAATCTATAGTAAGCTACCTCCAGTCTAGTTGTCAATATCAATGCAAAATAGTCTCAAAATGTTAACAGAAAGTTACGGATCAAAAGTTGATAATACGGCCACAGGCCGTAGATAGATTGGTAGAGCGCTCGCCTGCTAACCGTGAGGTTGACGGTTCGAGTCTCAGGCCAGCCAGTGTTATTGGCAGACTTCAGTGCTGTGGTGAACGACGCGGTCTAGCAATCTGTGGCAACTATTAACTGATGGTACAGTAGTTGCCTGGCGCGACCGAAGCCGCTCCAAGCACTCGTGCCCCCAGGGAGGGGGCAGGGGATGGTTGTGACAGTTTGGCTCCCGGAAACTGCTCCCCACGGTCGGCAGCCGGCTGTCCTCCACTGGTCGGTGATCTTGTACCCGGCCGGGAGGGTCGGCAGCCATCCATGGTCGGCAGCTCCGGGAGGTGGTCCCACAGCGTAGACGCCGCCACTCCAGGACCAGCTTCCAGAAGCACATCCATACTCATATCTCTCACCGTTCCATCCACTCACTCATAAACAACACGCAGCTGCAGGCACGACCTCCCAAAATCCATCCTTCTGAATCCTCCCTTCCTCGCGAGGACAGAGTCCACCTGGCCAGGCTGAGATGCGGACACCATCCAGCCCTTCTGAGCTATCAGAAGAGACTGGATGACTCCGTCATCGACTCCTGCCCAGGTTGTAACACAGCACCCCATACTATTAAACACATCATAGAAGACTGCATTTCACACAACCACTTACGCCAACAACACAATCTACACTCCTTGAGAGCTCTGTGGGAAAGCCCGACCGTGGCCATGGCCTTCCTTAGGGACTCGGGGCTGTTCGGCCAGGCAGCTTAGGGAACAACAACAACTATTCACTAAAGTCCCTGATTCATCAGGGCACCCACCCTAGCCCAGCTATTCAGCAGGGAGTGTGTGGTGGTAAAAACTGCATCATCAATAGCTTTTGAGAAATACCTCCTTTTTGAACTGAACTGAACTGAATATTTTGAGATACTTGTGGTTTAATAGAATATCTGTAACAAAGTCACCAGTTAATCGACATATCCGTGTTCCAATATCGGTCGGGATTGATTTACTATTTAAAATTCTTTACCAATACCTTGTGGACTGTGACTTACCTTGTGTGCCCGGTCAAGAAGTAGCTGCTTGACGTCCCCGAAGGCTTGGCGCAGCTTGAGTTGCTGCTGCACGGTAAGAACATTGTTGCGGTGGGAGGTTTTGAACAGTAGCACTGCAGCTTCCTCCCGGGTGTCTAATTCCGGGGCAACCTGGTAAAATAACATACACAATCAGAAATAGAGATTTGATTAAACTGCACTGCTTAGCCAGTCCCACTGTCCCATTCACTCTCTCTCTCTCTCTCTCACTCACTCACTCACTCTCTCTCTCTCTCTCACACACAAATTCTCTCACTCAGGAGCTCTCATAATAAAGTGCTCAGCAACTCAATAACTTCATTACTCACCACCTTGCTCACTCACTACCTCATGTATTAATCAGTGGTGGGCGTGGGCGTGCCGATTTGGCGCTCTGCGATCCGGTGCGCACTACCAATATAGAGGAGCGCGGAGCGAGGAGCGGCAAAAATCTGAACTCGGAGTGCAGGCGAGGAGCGCAGCTTGAATTTTGCGCTCCTTTCTGGCGCTCCGGAAGCGATTTTTCCTGTCAACAACAGGTTCAAGAACGTCATTATCGTGTACAGTCATCGTACGGTGTTACTCACGGTTAGTGAACTGTGATACAGTGATACTATGATAGTGACAGACTGACAGTGCCACCTTCAAACCCTGGAAAGGTAAGAACCTGGCCAGTGCCAGAGTTTTTTTTTTTTTTTTTTGGCTAAATCTATCAAGTTGGGTGAGAAAGGAAGGATAATGGTAAAAAAAACACTCCCCTTGTCCATTTTCGCCAGAAATCAGGTCCCCGATAGTCGCGAACGTAGCTGAAAAGAGTCAAAAGACACTATAGACTTCAGAGACTTTTATCATGTTATGGTATCGATACTATCTATCGGAATGTTACTTGAATGTATGGGTGGGAGGGTGGTTTGGGGGAAGGTAGGACAATTGTCTAATTGCCTCGTTTTACAGATATGAAGCCGATTGGTGAGGTAGTTTCGCCACCACGGATTTTCCTTTTTTTCTTTTTCTTCGTACGGATACGCTGGAAGTGGGTTGTGGGAGGCAGTTGGGGGTGTGGTGGAGGGAAGGCAGAAGGGTAAGGCACTTGTCACACAAATATGGAACCGATTGGTGCAATCGTTTCGCCGCCACAGATTTTCCTTTTTATTCCTTGTGAGGCGACCGATAGTCAGCGAGTGGGTGGGAGGAGGGGTTTGGGGTAGTGGTGGTGGGTATGCAGAAGGGTAAGGTACATGTGGTAAAAAACTAAAAATATGAAAGCCATAGGTGCAGTCGTTTCGCTGCTACGATTTTTTTTCGGCGAGTCCGTATATAATTATATACGGACCTGGCACTGGGCGTGACAACTGACAAGACCCTAGTCCCGGCCGTATATATACCGTCGAAGACTGGTCAGCGGGTCATCCATGATATGATATCAATCATATCATTGATATGACATAAAGAATTACAGAAACTGAGAAAGTGAGAAACTTAAACTTCAGAAAGACTTGAGGTTTTTTGAATTTTTTTATTTTTTTTAATTTAATGAAGTGAAAGACAAAGGATTGTATTAATTTAGGTAAATAATTAAATAACTTCTAGAAGCTGTTTTTTACTTTTTTGTATTATATACCTATTTTTGGGAGCGCGGAGCGCAGGAGCGCAGAGCGGGAAGCGCATCGGGTCGGGTGACCAAAGGAGCGTGTGAGCGCTGCCGCATTACCTTATGTCTGAGGAGCGCGGAGCGCTGCCGCATTACCGGTCCCACCGGAGCGCGCCCACCACTGGTATTAATCATATATCATGTACGGTGCCATGCTTACAGCTGGGAACACCCGGTAAGGACGGCGATGACAAAACGCTTCCAAGCTACTTTGTCCAAAATCCAAATTTTGCCTGTGTCCATAATGCTCGTTGAACATTTTATTATATAGACCATTGGTGATTGTCCATTGCCAGGCTGTCACCAATGTGTCAAACCGGAGCAATTTTTATGATGACTTGAATGGATATCGGAAGGAATAAGAGAACATTTACAGGAAATAACATTGTTTTGGCCATTTATTCACTTCCAAAGACATAATTTTAACTGTAAACCATAATGATAATATCATGTAGCTTAGCATAAAAGACTACAAAGTACTTATCTTTATTCATTCAACAACAGTACTGTACTCTGCATTTGTTAATACTCAAGAGTTCACTCTTCTTTTTCAAGATTTATAATCAATGTTCATTAATTCAACCACTTATTAATTCACTGACTTATTCATGTGTACTCTCTCTCTCTCTCAAATTGACAGACCTATGAGAGTTCCGTATGGAGCTCAGTGGTCTGGTTAATCTGCTCTACATAACTAACTAACTCTCTCAAATTAAAGATAAAAATACATGTCTATCTATCTATCTATTGCCAGACCGAGGGGGTGGCCATAACTGAATTAGGTAAATGAGCACCTACTTGTCGAGCCATTTCAGAAACCTCTCGCAGGTAACAGTCCAAGCTGACATTGTAGCGTCGGCCCAGCTGCTCTACACAATTCTTGATGCCGGTCCATGTAATGCCAAGCTGACTGTTGGAGGTACAAACACAAAATATAATTGGAGTCACACCAACATCTTTATTTATTATTAATTCTTGTCTAACACATGCCAAGCTGACTGTTGGAGGTACAAACACAAAATATAATTGGAGTCACACCAACATCTTTATTTATTATTAATTCTTGTCTAACACATGCCAAGCTGACTGTTGGAGGTACAAACACAAAATATAATTGGAGTCACACCAACATCTTTATTTATTATTAATTCTTGTCTAACACATGCCAAGCTGACTGTTGGAGGTACAAACACAAAATATAATTGGAGTCACACTAACATCTTTATTTATTATTAATTCTTGTCTAACACCTAAGATAATGATAATCTAAAATCAGTCTAGTTGCTGATACCAATGCAATGGAGCCCTAATATTTAACATAACATAATTTGCTCTTTGAAAATGGTCAGAAAAATTAATCAAGTGAGTCAGCCTTAGTATAAAAAGATAAGGTTTGATATATAAGTTAAGCTGTGCATTGCCATGGACCTTATCTTCCTGTATTTGCCCTTTGAACTTATTCTTAACCTAGGTAAAGTACAATGCTTATTCTACCTGACCACAACGTCCATTGAATTTGGCTCTCTGTCACTCGTTTGACTCTGGGGGAGACACTCGTTACAATCAACCTGCCTTTTGTCTCCTTCATACACATAGAAAAAAACAAAACAAACAAAAAGTATAAGGTCACAAGCAACCTTTTTGCAATGACCGTGAGGTCCCTGAGCTCTAACATAGTACATACACAGATGCACTGGTGAAATGAAGTGTAGGCTAATACAAGCTCATAGTTGAACAGATTGGCTAGGGAGGGACCACGCTACAATCTTTCTCCATCAGGATGGCCGAAAAACCCTAATGGATTCTAGGGGACTCGAACCCTAAACCTTGCCTGGACAACTAGCATGTGGCGCCTTAGACCACTGGACCAACCCGATCCGTGTGTGAGCACAAATATACACTACTACAGGTATATTTATTATGTTCTCTCCACTAACCAACTTTACTCCTAAACTCGATTAATAAAATTAACAAACACATGTGGCAGTCCGGGGATTCGAACCCAGGACGCTCACACCGAAAATCAACACACTTATTCATTACACCACGAAGACACGATAAAACCTCTCTTATTCTGATCCCAGAAATTTGGAAACCCAAGGCTGTAATATAAACCTTGAATTTATTTAGAAAATATTCCCACTCACAGTACTCTTTTCCTCCTCTCCTCCCTCTTGGCGATGAGCACTTCTCCAATGTTGTAAGAGTCGTCAGTATTACTTCGGCAGACATTGGCATTAGATCGCAGGAATGTTGTTAGGCGCACAAGCCCTGGGGACAAACACAGGTGCTATTACAGATTTCCAATATCGGTGTAGGATTAAATGGGAAAAAGATGTAAAATTTAACAGTTGTGTGTCCTAGCAGCCAATTTCCAGACACTTTATTGAACTAAGGTGTCAAACTGGAGCAATTTTGTTAGAAGACATAAATGACTAGGTACTGTATGTGAATGAATACAAGAAAATTAACACGTGAAATAGCATTGTTTTAGCTATTTTATCCTTTCCAAGGATATAATTTGAACTATAAACCACATTTTTATCTTTAGATAAACAATAATAAAGACTAAGAATAATGGACTTGGCTTCCGTTCGGCATCCTGTTATTGAATAATACGAACTACTGTCATGATGTCATCTCTTCTTCATATTAACCCCTTCAGCACCGTGACATATTTTTCATCATATTCTGGTTACCATTAGACAATTTTCTTTAGCTTATACTCGATCTCTAGGACTCAAATAAAAATTAAAGTCAAAGCGCAGTAATCAAGATAAAAACATGACAATTCTTGCTCCAAGACGAATCAAGTATATTAGATGAATATAGCTGGACGACAGTGGACGTGTCTTGAATGAAACGATTGATGAGGAGCGAAAAGTGTGCACGAAATGGGGAGTTATAGACCAGTAACGGTAATAAACATAATAAATAAGATATTTTATGGGATACTAAAGGAGAGGGTAGGAGAGTATGTAGAAGAAAGGACCCTACTTAGTGAAGAGCAAAATGGGTTTAGGAAGGGAAGAAGAGGAACATACAATATTATACAGTATATATACGGTATATTAGATGAGATTATAGAGAAAAAGGCAAAGCAAGGGAAATGTGTGTTTATAGTGTGTTTGGATGTGGAGAAGGCATATGATAAGATTAGTAGGGGAGTTGCAGAAGCGGTGATGGAGAAACTAGGAGTGAGTAGGAAGATAAGGAACATGATAATGAATACCGGTATGTATGAAGGGGCGGAGACAGAAATTGTGTGGAAAGATATTGCAGTGAAAGGAATCAGGAGAAGGAAAGGGCTAAGGCAGGGATGTAATCTGTCACCATTAATTTGTGCAATGTGCATGGAGGAGTTGGTGAGGAGAATTAAGAGTAAGGGTAAAGGAGTGAAAATAGGTCAATATATGCTAGCAATTCTGACGTTTGCTGATGACGTAGTGTTGATAGCAGAGAAAGAGGAAGATATGGGAGAAATGTTACAGAAGGCGGAAAGGTTTGGCAGAGACTTAGAAATGAAGTTCAGTGTAGAGAAAAGCAGTATGATAGTGGTAAATCGAACCAAAGGCAGCAGAAATGAGGATAGGAGGGGAAAGAATAGAAACAAGGGAGGAAGTGAAGTATTTCGGGTATGGATAGGGAGGGAAGGGCGACAAAGTTCAATGAATGAGAAAATCATGAAGGTGGAGCAGTGTAGTGGGAAACTGTGGAATGTTACAAAAACCAGAGTGAATAAATATAAAATAGTAAGAGAGGTGTGGAAGGACTCTGAAGTGCCGAAAATAATGTACGGGATGGATGTGAGAGGGAGTACAGGGGGAGAAATAAATAGACTAGAGACGGGACAAAATAAAATAGGAAGAATAGGGTTAGGAGCAAGAAGGTGGACAGCAAATGAAGCAGTGAGAGGGGAGATGGGATGGAGTACGTTTGAGGAAAGAGTGGCGAAGGCAAAGTTGAGGTACAAGAGTAGGTTGGAGGAGATGGAGGATAACAGGTGGCCAGGGAGAGTGTATGAATGGGGGGAGGGGAAGAGTAGATGGGCAAAAGAGTGTAGGAGAAAACTGAAAAAATAGGAGTGAAACAAAGAAGGGTGGGAGAGGAGTGGAGAGATGTAGGGAGTAATGCAGGACTAGGTCAGGGAAGGAGACTAGAGAAAGAGATAGGAACGAGAGTGAAGGAAGTAGGAAGACAGGAATGGAAGAGAAATATGGAGAAGAAAAGTACACTGATAAGATATAGAAGCAAGGGGAGACCGAGAAAAGAGGAGTTTTATGACGGAAGTTGGGGAGCTGAACTAATATTTAAGGCTAGGGCAGGAGCATTAGAGACAAATAGGGGAACATGGAGGTGGAATGGGGGGGGTGAAAGAGTGTCTGCAGTGTGAGGTTGTTGTTGTTGTTGTTGTTGTTCCCCAGGCTGTCTGGCCGAACAGCCCCAAGGTCTCGAGCAAGGCCAAGGCCATAAACGAGCGCCCCCACAAAATCCTCCCTGCTTACCACTAACAAAGCCCGGGTGACCGAAGCCAGTCCAAGGCAGGGAGCTGAGGAGGGTGAGGAAACGCCCGGGAAACCAAAGCCCCACCCAAGGCCCTGTGCCCCTCAGCAATTATGAAGGGAAAGTTGAGGGGTAAGGGAATAATGTGACGCTTTGGCTCCCAATCTGCCAACTTCCAGGTTGGCAGTAGGGAGGTCAATCCACGGAAAAGATGCCGCCACTTGAGATCTAGAAGATATATAAGTAAAAGGAACAGTCAGAGTAAGCTATGGGTATGGCAGAGATCGCTCAGTTCTCACTCGGATAGACCAGCCCATCACCACATGACTAGAACCCAATCCTCTCAGCATCAGCTAGGAAAGGCCCTAGAAAGCCGCCTTTGGCGGGGGGATAGCTCCCCTATTTCAACTCCTTTCGGGGTTGGGCACCCGCCCCAAGTGTGTGCAGTGTGAGGTGGGAGGGAGGAGCGTGGAGGAGACAATAGAACCTATAGTGACAGAGTGCCAGGGGTATGCAGAGGAGAGAGATGGGTTGGAAGATGAGTTGAAACGGGTGGTAGGGGAGAGGGAATGGGAAGAACAGAAAGAAGAGGAGGATGAGGGTGTAAAATTTGTGTTAGGTCTCGGGACAGAAGAGGGGGGTAGATGGGGAAATGGAGAAAAGAATGAATGTAGTGAAAAGTTTCCTGGAGCAGGTGTGGCAGAAGAGAAAACGGAATAGAATAGAATAGAATAGGGTGAGGGGGGAGAAGGTGAGCAGAGTGGGGGAGGAAGATAAATGAGATTAAATAGTAGAGAGGGGGAGAAGGGAAAAGTTAAGTTAAGGAGAGAACAAGATATTGAGGGGTGGAGGAGGGGGTAAATAGGGAGAGGAGAATTCTGCTTAAGCTATAGCCTATACTTCAATACTTTTCTTTAACTATCCCTTCTACGACTACTTATTTTCTAAACTACATCATAACCAAGCTCTAGCCGTTTCTGGAGAAAGAAAAATCACCGGTGCATAGGTGAGCTGGTTAAAAAAAAAAAAGGGACAGCAACTTTACAAGAAGAAGAAGTACTGTATAACTGATCAGAGTATCTTACAGCTGTCTAAGTATTTAGTTATGGGAATGTTATGACGTTTAAAACATTTAATATGCTGTACTATACCGTACTGTATTGTCACAAGCAGGGTTATGGAATCGGAGTCAGGAATCAGAGCCATCTTTTTTTGGGTGGGTCAGAGTCGTACTGTACTTGCAAAATTTCTGAAGTCAGATTTTTTTTTTTTTTTTTCAGTCTCCACAACCCTGGTTGTAACTTGTTAGTAAGCCTCTCATCACAGTGTAATTTTATGACCAATTTTGAGTATCTGGGCCCTGGTTAGCATAGGCCTAAGTCTGTATTGCTGAACTCAAAGTTATCTTACCTTTACCGCCATGAGGCGCCATTGTTACACAGCTTTACGTTAAGTAATCTGAAATAAAGAGAGATACCTCATTACCTGAAACAAAATAGGCTATTACACAAATAATAAACTAGCTTACCCAATCCCAGGGGGTAAGGGGCCTTCATCTTATGGCAGAGGAAAAAAGAATAAGCCCCATGGGCCATGCATCCTACTGTGTGTCTTACAAGGCGACTAATAGGGATTATAGGGGGATGGCGATAGACAATGGACCAACAGCCATTACTAGCCTATACAATAAAGCCTTACTATTGGCACTGTCTTGGTTACTTGGTATGGCACTGCTGAGGCTGGTGGGTCGCTGATAGGTGCCATACGGGACTCTTAAGTCTTACCTGGGAGCTGTTTAGCCACGCCAAAGTCGTCCACTGTGTTTACATGGTCGAGCAGTTTGTGGCAGGATTTTGGGTAAGAGTTGTGTTATCGGGCCAGGGTGTCAAACGACGCTGTTTTTTTGAGTGATAACGCAAATTAACTTTTTGTATAATGATAACAGAAACTCCCCCAACCCTTTTTTTTTAAGAAACAAAAAAGGTAAATTGACATAATTTTGGTCTCCATATTTTCCATCTTGATTGCTTTTAGATTGCAGGAAATACTGTTTTAGACACCTAGGCTAAATTCTCAAAAACATCACGGGGGGGGGGGCATGCCCCCGGACCCCCTTAGAGCTCGCGCCTTCGCCGCTCCGTCGCGCTATAATGATAACAAAATAATAAACCATAGGCTAATGATAACACAATTCATATTTTGTGGATTGACACCCTGATAATCGGGCGTAGGCTACCACTACCGACATACAGCATAACTCGACCAGGCCGTCCAGGCGACCTCTCTAAAACATTAACCTAACCTAACCTAGTATTCATGTAGTAATGAGAATACTAGCCTACGTTAGGTTGGGCTTTTTAGTTAGGTTAAGTATTTATTGATGATTTGGTCAATATACAGGAGGCGCTACAATATAGGTAGCAAAATTCTAATGGTAGTTTTGGGTTCCTATCATCATATGCTTCATTTCTATATACTTTTTATGCCCGGGAAAAAAACAAAAAAATCTTGGGTTTTTTATGTTTTTCTTGGATTTTTTTTTTTTTTTTTTATTAACCTAACCAAAAAACCTAACTTAACCTAACCTAAATGTATTTGGGGGCTATTAGGTTAGGTTAGGTTAGGTTTTTTGGTTAGGTTAATGACCAAAACAAAAAATCCCAAGAAAATAAATGAAAAATCCCGATTTTTTTTTTTTTTTTTTTTTCCCGGGGATAAAAAGTATATAGAAATGAAGCATATGATGATAGGAACCCAAAACTACCATTATAATTTTGCTACCTATATTGTAGCGCCTCCTGTATATTGACCGATGATTTAGCCTATGTTGCATGTGAAGCATGTCGATGTCGGTAGTGGTACGCCCGATAACACAACTCTTACCGGTACCGTATTTTGTTATTCTAAAGTCCAACAGTCCAAGTTGCCTAATGTCCCATCGATCATTATAACCTAACCTAACCTATCTCACAGCCGTCACAGGCCACAGCGGCCCCTGCTGATATTATATAGGCCTAATGATGACAATAGCTGAATAGCCTATGTCATGGGGGGGGGTGACCCATTATTGTATCCCACAGCTGACAGCTGTTATGGCTTATGGGTAAGGTTGCTGTTGTTGCTGTTGTAGCCTAGTTCAGGGCCATTATGGGTAAGGTAATTCAAATCCTCCATTCACTGAATGATAAACAACAATAAATCAATAATAGCCTACACCAGGCTAGGCTATTCCTTGAAGAAAGAAATAGGCTAGCCTAGGCTATGCCTACATTTCTTGGTAAATAGCCTAAGCCGGCACAAGTGACGCACAACTGATCTTAAGTGGTACCCAAATTGCTACAGTTACACAATATTACACCATATTAAGTCATAATTTAGATCAGAGGACTGAAAAAATTACCGGAAACATACCTGTACCGAATTGCCGAACTTAAAAGTGAAATGAGCAACTTCGCTGGATATGTAAACATTCGTTCTTGAACTTTGGATGTATGTTCCTTTAGGATATTATAATTTAACATTTATTTGTTTTGCATAATAAAATGTAGAGTTTTATTATATCACTCTCCTGAAACTCATCAATAAAATATTTTACTTTAGTTTAAATAAGAGAACAGTAATATAACAAAATATGATAACGTGTTAAAATTAGTAAAAGAATAACCAATTGCATAATGTTACGTAATGGCTGTGTATTGTCACCGTGGTAGTGTGGTTGATTAACCCGAGGAATGGCCATTTATGTTCATAAAAAGGCTGCGTATGCAAATTAATTACCTTCGATTCTGAAATAATTTGGTAAGGATGTAGTATTCAGACATATCGCCCGCCTTGTTTACACTACTCGCAGGCTCGCGATCACGTTCCCATCTATTTTGACTGACCTCACACCGCCCATGACTTGTCATCATCATACATATTGCCAGCGGGGGCAAATTACAAAAAAAAAACATCCAAATACACGGAAACGTAACCGTGAGCGCAAGAGCTCTGTAGACATGACGACCGTACGCCCAGATACTACATCCTTCCACAGAATTTGTTATATTTACCATTTAAAGCATTATTTCTGCTCCATGTGCATATATTTTACTTGTAAGATGAATATGTGAACAGCAAAGACCAGAAAATAGGTGTATGCAGGAATTATCCTGTCAAAATTGTATATTTGTGACAGGGGAGGGCCTGTGACAGACCGGGTGATATAGACCCTCCCTCTCCATGGTCTTGTGAGACACTGGCGAAATCAGTGTATGTATAAGTGGAGAGAGGGAGAGTAATATAGGGAAATATATATAGCAAAAATTAGGATACTTAAAGGGGAAGACATGTTAAATAAAGGCAAGAGCTGGCTAATTCTCCCTACCAGGAATTCACCAGAGACCTCTGGTGGACGCTTCCAAAGTAGCGCCAGAGCTACGTCTGTCGACATAAACAATACTCAACACCTAGGCCATGCAAAGTTTATGACAATTTCTTACGATTCTGCATGTTTTTACTATATACTAGATGGCTACACTATGTGCTTATATAGTATGGTAGTTGTGGGGGTAATGTGTCAGCTATAGAAAGTACGACATATAGCTTATAATTAAGAATGATTGATGGAGAGGGAGGGTGATAGAACTGCAGGATATCGCCATTTAAAGGGCCCAGGTCGCTTACTGTACAAAACAACGTGTCTGGCGCGGCAACTCCAAGAATTTCTGGTAGGGAGAATTGTAAACGGGCATACCACCTATTCACATATTGCTTCCATTTCACCGGTACTGGGATTTTTGTTTAATGGGCTGTCTTCCAGAAGGCTTATCGCACACGCCTAGCAGACACTTCCTGAAAGCCTATCGTGCTTCTTGGGTAATGTTGTTGTTGTTGTTGTTGTTGTTCCCCAAGCTGCCTGGCCGAACAGCCCCAAGGCCCCGAGTAAGGCCAAGGCCATAAACGAGCGCCCCCACAGAACCCTCCCTGCCGACCACAATAAAGCCTGGGTGACCGAAGCCACTCCATGGCGGGGAGCTGAGAGGGTGCGTAAACGCCCGGGAAACCAAAGCCCCACCCAGGGCCCTGTGCCCCTCAGCAATTATGAAGAGAAAGTTGAGGGGCAAAGGAATAATGTGACGCTTTAGCTTCCAATCTTGGTAGATTGGGAGGTCAATCCACGGAAGAGACGCCGTCACTTGAGATTTAGAAAATATATAAGTAAAAGGAACAGTCAGAGTAAGCTATGGGTATGGCAGAGATCGCTCAGGTCTCACTCTGATAGACCAGCCCATCGCCAATCTTGGGTAATGTATATATCGATGGTGTGGTGAGGGATGTAATAATGAAATTATTGGTAGAGGATTGGGTTTAGTAGGAAAGAATGGTGGTGATTGCAAGTTAAATCAGTTACTGTTTGCTTCTTATGACACAGCACTGGTGGCGGATTCTGAGAAGCTGCAGCGAGTAGTAAAAGAGTTTGGTGTGGTATGTGGGAGGAAGAAGCTGAAGGATAATGGTCCGTCAGGCGCCTGGCCTAGTGAGCCAATGTAAATATGAAGGGCCATGCCTGGAAGTGATGTGGGCAGGCATTGTGGTGCGCTCCGCTGCGTGTCTGCCTTCTGAGACCGGAACCTCTCCGGAAGATATGGGTCCCCCAGCTATGGGGTATGTTCCTGAGTATATACATGCATACATACATAATATTACAACACTCAAGATCATTGACATGCATGCAGAATTCTTCAACAGAGACCTACTAAACAGGATCTGGTTGCCATGGTAACCAGTGGCGCTTGGTCATGTTTTGCTGTCGGAATGTACTACCACAACAACATAATATGGACGATTCAACAGTAGAGAAATCTAATGTAGAAATATCATTCTATGAAAGAATAAGAGCTAAAGAACTGCAACAACTAAATTACGAGAAAACAAGAGGAAGAGACAGAACAAGAAGAGAGAGAGAGAGAGACGCGCATGGCCTCCATCTGATGATCCGAGAGGAGCCTAAATGTGCTCCTACCCCAGGTCCTTTTGTCACCCAAGCCGCCAACCCAGGCTGTGCTCGCGTGGCCGGAGTCCTCTCACACTGACCCAAATAAGGCCAAGTCACCAACTGCCTTTCTTGCCCTCAATAGGACCACTAGTGACAACACAACCAAATCTGAGACTACCTTGGCCACATCACTGGAGGTCAGGCAAGGGGTGAAAACGTGTCCTGACCATTTCCAAAAATAGACTGTTGTGCACTGGCCAGTGCCACAGCAATTTCCTTCCTTCTCACCAAACTACCAAAGACTATGTTGTGCACTAGCCAGGCAGTTATTTAAGTAGTGAGGATACCACAACTGTTTGTGTAATAATTTACATGTGTTGTGCACAGGCCAGGTATTGTAAAGATAAGCAAAACAAGAAGTCCTGCGAGAAAGATCTAGGTGTGTTTGTTAGCAATGATTTGAAGCCTAGAAAACAGTGTATAGGCGTTCGTAATAAGGCAAACAGGATTCTCGGGTTCATCTCTAGGAGTGTGAGTAACAGAACTGCTGATGTTATCTTAAAACTTTACTTGTCATTAGTGAGACCCCATATGGATTATGCTGTCCTGTCCTATGGATTAATTGTGGTGTCCTTATTACAGAATGGACATAGATTCATTGGAGAGAGTACAGCGTAGAATGACAAAAATTATCCATAATATTAGAAATCTTCCGTATGAAGAAAGGTTGAAGAAATTAGGTTTACATTCGTTAGAGAGACGCGCAGAGTTAGAGGGGATAGAGGTGTTCAAGTGGGTTAGTGGGATTAACAAAGGGGACATGACAAATGTACTAAAGCTCAGTGATAGCGAAAGAACTCGTACCAATGGTTTCAAATTAGATAAATTTGGTTTCAGAAAAGATATAGGCAAATATTGGTTTGGTAACAGAGTTGTAGATGGGTGGAATGGACTACCAAGTGCTATAGTGTGATCAAAAACGGTAGGGAGCTTTAAGATAAAATTTAATAAGCATATAGACGTGAAGGGGGATCAGCCGGGTTGGGCCAATCAGCATTCTGCAGACCCCTGTAATCCTGCGTTAATCTCTAACCGTTTTGGTAAGATGATCCTCAGGGTATTAGAGTGTTGAGCCTATAATTGGGCTTTGTAATTGGGGTTGTGTGGGACAGGGATCTGCCTTGCTTAGGCCAATTGGCTTTCTGCAGGCTCCCATTTTCTTATCTTCTTATGTTGTGCACTGGCCAGACGTTAATATTATGAACAGTCATTTCTTAATTTTTCAGTAAGTACAGTACAGTACAGTATTGAGAAAATTGGCTAAGGGATATGATGTATCATGGGCGGGTGCCCAACCCCAAAAGGGGTTGAAATAGGGGAGCTATCCCCCCGCCAAAGGCGGCTTTCTAGGGCCTTTCCTAGCTGATGCCGAGAGGATTGGGTTCTAGTCATGTGGTGATGGGCTGGTCTATCAGAGTGAGAGCTGAGCAATCTCTGCCATACCCATAGCTTACTCTGACTTTTCCTTTAACTTATATATTTTCTAGATCTCAAGTGACGGCGTCTCTTCCGTGGATTGACCTCCCAATCTACCAAGATTGGAAGCCAAAGCGTCACATTTTTCCCTTGCCCCTCAACTTTCTCTTCATAATTGCTGAGGGGCACAGGGCCCTGGGTGGGGCTTCGGTTTCCCGGGCGTTTCCGCACCCTCCTCAGCCCCCCGCCATGGAGTGGCTTCGGTCACCCAGGCTTTATTGTGGTTGGCGGGGAGGGTTCTGTGGGGGCACTCGGTTATGGCCTTGGAATTGCTCGGGGCCTTGGGGCTGTTCGGCCAGGCAGCTTGGGGAACAACAACAACAACAACAACCATCAGCTGAAAAAGAGATGCATACAATTACAGAACACTAAGCACAGAGGGATAGAAAGGAATAGTAGAATATAGATGAGCAAGAAGACAAACACAAGACAAATAGGACATGAGATGCGACATAGAAAAGTGCTGGGATTCATTAACCTCTGAAGTGCGTATGGGGGGTATGAGACACCACACTCCTGTGCTAACGTATTTGAGCTGTTCCCATCACTAACATCGTTATTTTACCATAAATAGCATTAATACTTATCCATATGTGCCCATTATAGGTTGATTATAAAGGTATTAACCTGTTACAACAATAAAACAAGTGGAAACAGCGTTTGGATGGTCAAAATCGGCGATACAGGCCGGGAGTTACATAATGTATGGCTGAGGCAACCTCACTTCCCACCACTTTTCTCCACGTCTGGAGAGAGACTGTCGATCGATACTCTCTCTCTCTCTCTTGCACTCGCTTGCTAACAGTGATGACAATGCCCTGCTTGCAACTCGCTAATGTTAGCATGAAAATATACCACAGAATAAGGGAATAACAGGGAAAATAGGTGATAACTGAAGGAGGGGAGGAAAGTGGGGAAGGAGGGGAGGTGGAGGAGTGATATTTGGCATGGCCCAGGGGCAATAAAAAAAAAAAAAAAAATTTGGGTGTTTTAAATGGATTTTTTTCCCCCCTGACTCTTAAGTCTTCCCGCAGTCCGCCGGGGGAACTCTTAACCTAACAAGTGTGCATGGGGGTAATTAGACACCTCTCCCTGTGTGCATGTATTTGAGGTGTTTCCGTCACTAAAATATTCATTGTACCATTAATAGCATTAATACTTATCCATATGCACCTATTATGGGTTGATTATAAAGGTATTAACCTGAAACAACAATAAAACGAGTGAAAACAGCGTTTGGATGGTCAAAATCGGAGATATAGCCCGCGAGTTGTATAATGTATGGGTGAGGCAAGCTGCTTTCCCCCCAAGGCCACTGAGACACAGTCGATCGATACTCTCTCTCTCTCTTGCATTCGCTTGCTATCAGTGATGACCACACCCTGCAACCGGCTTTCTAATGTTAGCACGAAAATATACCTCAGAATAAGGGAATAACAGGGAAAATAGGTGATAACTGAAGGAGAGGAGGAAAGTGGGGAAGGAGGGGAGGTAGAGGACTGAGATTTTGCATGGCCCAGGGGCCAAAAAAATAAAAAAAAATAAAAATTATTATTTTTGTTGTCGATGTCAAAAGTTGATTTTTTTTTTTCTCGGACTCTTAAGAGTCTCCCCGCAGCTCCCGGGTTAAAGGGTTAAAATAGAGTGCAAATGGCCGGGAGCGCAGCGGGCCAGACAGCCGACTCACAGGGCTTACCGCCGCCCATTAACTCACGTTCCCCGTTATCTCGAGAGGCCGGCAGTGTAGCCAGTAGTGAGCATAGATGGGAAAAATATACCGCTATACGCTAAACTCCCATGTTCGTGGAACCACTGCAAGAGAACCACGAGTGCTACGTAGCTCGTTCTGTTCTCATTTTGAAGCTTTTAGCGCCTAGTTTTTTGCTGAATACATTTCTTTTCATGCAGATACTTGATTGATCATTCAGGAGGGCCTGAATATGCCCAAATGAGCCCAAAACACCCCGCTAGACAAGGGTTAATGTATATATGGATGGTGTGGGGAGGTGAAATTGAGAACTACAGTATAGGTAAAGGATTGGGTTTAGTAGGAAAAATTGTAGAGATTGGGAGTTGAACCAGTTGCTGTTTGCTGATGACACACCGTTGATGGCGGATTCTGAGGAGAAACTGCAGCGAGTAGTCAAAGAGTTTGGTGTGGTATGTGGGAGGTGGAATCTGAGGGTGAACATCAATAAAAGTTGTCATGGTGTGTAATAAGAGGTGCTCGTAGGGTGAATCTAGATGTGCGGCTGGATGGAGGAATACTGGAACAAGTGGAGTGTTTTAAATATCTAGGAGGAATGATAAACAGAAACAGAGGTGCAGTATGGAAATGGAAGTAAAACAGAGTATGTGAAGGAAGGAAAGTTTTCAGAGGAATGGAAAGTATGTGGAAGGTGAGAAATCTCAGAATGAAAGTGCAATGTATCAAGGGATAGTTGTACCAACAGTGATGTATGGGGCTGAGACATGGGCTCTGAAGGCAAAGGAGAGAAGAAAGCTGGATGTGATGGAGATAAGCTGTTCGAGGAGTATGTGTGAAGTGACTCGTAGAGATAGATTGAGGAATGAAGAGATACGTACGAGAGTTGGGCAGCAGGAACTTATGTCAGCCAGAGTGGACAGAAGGGTGCTGTGCTGGTACGGATATGTTGAGTAAATGGAAAATGAAAGGCTTACAAAGAGCATATGCTTGTCAGATACAAGGGGAGGTAGAGGGATTGGAAGACCTCCATTTAGATGGAGAAAATTTGTAGTAATGTACAAACGTTGGAAAATAGAGGAATGACTGTAGATCAGGCAAGCGGAGTAATAATAAATAGGAATAAATGCAGAATGCTTGTGAATAGATAAGTGAAAATGCGGTCGTTTGGGAGAGGGGGTCAGGCGCCAGTTGGACTAGAGAATAGTCCATCAGAAACCTGGCCCGGGGAGCCGGTATATACTGTATGAAGGGTACGCCTGGATGCGTGGTGGGCGGGCTTGTGGCTGTACAGCTTCGCTGCATGTTTGCCTGCCGAGACCGGAACCTCTCCGAGAGGTCTGGGACCTGGGAATCCTGCTGGGGTCCCCAAATGGGGGTGTGTCTCTGGGGTTTCTCCTGGGCGACCTAGATGTGCGAGATTTTTTTTTGTTTTTTTCCCTGTTCGGGCTATATCTCGAGTCGGCCACCCCCAGCTTAAAAAAAAAAAAAAAAAGGGTATGTGCCTGAATTTAGATAGATAGATAGGCTATATCTCTTATCATATTAAGGCAATTTTTTCATAATTAACAATATATTATGCAACAATATCTTTGTAATCAAAAGGAGACTATGGTAATCTACCGTCATTCTAAAGGGGTCAACTTATGTTATGGAGGTGAAGAACAAACTGACGATCAAAAGTAAAGTATATTTACACAAGATGTTGATGAGGAACAATTCAGTACACTTTAATAATTTTAGATTCAATTAGAACTACAGGAGGGGACTGTACAGTAGTTGTGTTTACTACCCAGGACAACCATTAACCCTTTCAAGATCCAATTATGCATTTAGTTTCTGGCCATTATTATGATTATATTCAGATTAGGAAGGGTATAAGGAAGTCTTATATTACCCACAGATCCTTCCTAAGCTGTATAAAACTGTCTAATGATAGCCAAAATATACTGTCAAAATGCATCCTTATGTTCAAAGGGTTAAGCTTACAGAATATATCTTAACATTCTGTACTAACTTGGGGTAGCTATATGGCATAATTAAATAATATAGACTGCATTAAACCAAATGAACTACTAAAACCAAATAGCTACTGTATAATTAAATAATAATGGCTGCACAAGACAAAATTAACTACTAAAGTCTATAATCTTCATAATTATTAATTTTTAAGAGCAACCAAAATTAATCATATACTGTATATAGATATAGCTGTTGTATAGCTTACCCTGTATTCTTTCATAACTTTCTACTGTTTATTCCTAATAAACCAATAAATTGTGTCTTTTAGTCCTATAGCCATATTAACTCTTTCACGCTTTTATGACGCAGAGGTTGCCAGATTAGCAATAAGAAATAGTTCTCTCACTCTTATAATTACCTCTCCCACAGCTAACTCAAAGACAACTGCAGAGGTTGAAGTACCGGTAACTAAACTAAAGGTTTCTAAATACCCCTGATGGTAACAAAGGCTTTAAGGTATCCCCAATAGGCTCAAAATCGCATCAAAAGCGTGAAAGGGTTAATCTGTCAATTAATCTCACTACATAAAGTTGTCATGCTTACCACTGCTACCTGGCTAATTCGAGAATTTTGAATAATAATCATAACAATAAATATCAAATTTTTCCCCATCATTCCATGGTTATCTGTAGAATATGGCCTCCGTAAGATTTGCAAGAGGCAGGGTGGAAAAGTATCGCCTGAATTTAATCTTCGTCATCAGCAGGGATTCCAAGTTCGTCATTCGTCCACTTGGAAGCATCGGGGTACTCAAACTCACCCTGATAGGAACAAATTGAATCAACATATAATAGTCTCAAATCAAATCTTAACAATAAAGAAAATAATACCACAGTATTTCATGACTGAAATCATTTGTAGTACTGGGTATGGCAATTAAATTTTAGTCCTGAATGTAATCTTACAGCAATTAATAATATCTAATGTTGAATGAAATCTTATTTCTTGAATGAATTCTTAGTCTTGAATGAAATCTTAAGTCTTGAATGTATTCTTTAGTCTTAATTGAAATCTTTATTAGCTACATATGAAATTTTAGTCCTCAGTGTAATGACTAACGCTTGTAGCCTACAGTATTTAAAAAAAAAAAAATCCCTTTCCAGCGCCTAATACTGAACGATACTCTGTAGGAATGAGCGTTGCTTACAGAGTACACATATTAGCATTCCCATATCTAAAGGCAACATAATTTTACAAGTAATTTTGTCCATTAAAGCCGCTGTGAAGGGGAAGAATTGCTTAAGAATAGAAGCGTACTGTATATATCTACTACCAATCTGGTACCGGTATAGTAAAGAATACAAGCATGAAGCATATGACCTATAACTTACAGTAATGTGTTCTGGTTCTGTGAGACAATGGTAGATGATCCACCACCACATGAGAGCTCCCAACATCTCGGCCTTAACCACGACCGTGCGACTAGGGGCTTCAGGGGCTGCTCGGTACACCCAGCTGTCAGTGTTATACAAAAGGTTAGATTATGTTAGGCGATTCATTCATGGCCACATGCTCAAGGATCAAGGCATCTGGCCGTACATATATAGAAGTTATGTAAGGTAAGTCAAATAAGTTAGGCCTAGTCTATCTATCTATTTATATAATGGGTAGATTGTAGACACCAATCTGGCAGTGCCTTAATTAGGGGAGGCCTCATAGGCAGGTGATAAAAGGAGTTGCTGGAACTCCTGTTTCATTTGTCTGGCTTATCTCACTGTTTCTGTTTATGTCTCACCTACACAGAGAATAATCCAGCTAGCTCTCACAAACACCTCCACCTCCTATTAATGTCAGTACACTAAAGTACTGTAGCACACCACACTTCTTTGCAATACACCAATAACACAAAATGAAACTTTGGGTTTATAGTAAGGAGACTGACCAAGAATTTTCCCATAAATTTGGAAGTCCATTATGGAATTACCATAACCTATACTCCATATAAATATGTGGCAACCCTCGCTAACCTATTAGGAGTAACAGAATAGCGACAAAACAGGGGTAGTGAAGTAGACTTAGCAAGGGTTTTTTAAGCATTTTAATTTTCTAGAGGTACATAAAAAGAAATGGGGGTTGGTGGGAGAGAAGGTGCTATACTGAATTTGGACAATACTGTATACTGTAGGCTCAAGATTATGTAATTAAATTCAGACCGATTTTATCGTGGACTATAGCTTTCTTATACCGGTACTAGGCTATGTATTTCATTCCTATATGCGTCTAATTGCGCGTAAACATTTATTACCGGTACTGATCCTGAAAAACTCCCCCTCAACATATTATTGTATCCAACAGCAGTCAAAATAGACTGGAACATAATGGCAAGCATCCGCCGCCGCTCCGTGTAGTGTAAACAAGGCGGGCAGTACGCCCGAACTCTACATTCTACAAAAAAAAAAAAAAAAAAAATCTTCTAGCCTATATATCGCCTACCTCGCAAGAGGTGAGTGGGTTTGTATACATCCGCCGCGAGTGTAGCTTCGGCAACTTGCGTTGGGGAAAATGAGGTCCTACTGTTGAAATATATGAGGATTTCAGTAAGTCCTTGGGGAGTGATGGGGGGGGGGCTTCCCCCCCCCCCAAACATATTTTATATCCCACGGCAAACGGTTAGGCGGCCCTATGGGCTATGGCCAAATACAGTTATTTTTTGCTAGTGGGGGGCATGCTAAGTGCTTTTAGATTGTCGTTTAATGAGTAAATATGTATTTCCTACTATTATCATAGCCTACATCAAAACACCTTTACACAACTCTAAAATAGGCTAAATAAAAATAATCAAATTTTGTTTTGGGTAGAATGTAGAATTCGGGCATACCGCCAGCCTTGTTTACACTACGCGTAGTTGTTGTTGTTGTTGTTGTTCCCTAAGCTGCCTGGCCGAACAGCCCCGAGTCCCTGAGGAAGGCCATGGCCATGATCGGGCATTCCCACAGAGCTCTCATTGAGTGTAGATTGTGTTGTTGGCGTAAGTGGTTGTGTGAAATGCAGTCTTCTATGATGTGTTTAATGGTATGGGGTGCTGTGTTACATCCGGGCAGGCGTCGACAACGGAGTCATCCAGTCTCTTCTGATAGCTCAGGAGAGCTGGATGGTGTCCGCATCTCAGCCTGGCCAGGTGGACTCTGTCCTCGCGAGGAAGGGAGGATTCGGAAGGATGGATTTCGGGAGGTCGTGCATGCAGCTGCGTGTTGTCTGTGAGTGAGTGGATGGATCGGTGAGAGATATGAGTATGGATGTGCTTCTGGAAGTTGGTTCGGGGTGGGCAGGGAGGGAGAGAGGACAATAATTGTGTGTGATACCGTGTGCTGGGTGTTGTTTTGATATTTCTTGGTGTCTGTGGGTGTGTTGCCATGTAGTTTAGTGGGTGGTCTTGGTTCGTGGAGGCTGCTGCCAGGAATTGAGTGCCTCTCATGTCCAGATGGTCTTTGACTTTGAGGATTTTGGTTTCTTGATGTAGGTGATCTGTGGGTGCAGTAGCTGTGCAGCCTGTAATGATCTTCAGGGCTTTGTTTTGAATAGTCTGTAAGGTCTTATGATGTGTTTCAGCTAGGTTAGAAGCCCAGGCTGGGCTTGCGTATTCCATCACTGATCTTATGTATTGTTTATATACTGTGGTGGTAGTTTCTTTGTTGTGTCCAAATTTTGTGTGAGCAAGTGACCTGAGGGCATTAAGTCTGGGTGTCAGTTTCTTTTTAATGTTTGTGGTGTGCTGTTTGAATGTCATATGAGTATCATATGTTACTCCTAGGATTTTGGGTGTGTGTGTATGTGTTAGGGGTGTGTTGTTTATGGTGAGTTGAGGGATGTATTCGTGTTCTCCTGTCCAGCTTGTGAGCAGGGTTGCGGTGGATTTGGCTGGGGCTAGATTAAGTCTGTTTGTAGTGCACCAGCCATGTAGTGTGTTGAGATAGGGTTGAAGGAGATCTGTTGCTCTTTTTGGGTCATGGTGTGTGCATGTGAGTGTTATGTCATCTGCATAGGAGGCTAAGTTTATTTGGGGCGTATTGGGTGTAGTTATACCGTGCATGTACAGATTGAAGAGTGCGGGTGATAGGACGGACTACGCGTAGTGGCGTCGGACGCTTGCCATCGTGTTCCTGTCTATTTTGACAGCCTTTGGATACAATAATATGTTGAGGGGGGCTTTGCCCCTCATCATCCCCCCATGACATATTGTCATATATATTGCCAGCAGGGGGCAAATAACCGAATAAATCGCCGTCAAAATAGATGTGAACTTAACTACGGCGATCGGCAAATGTAAACATGACGGCGGCGGCGTCAGACGCTTGCAGTTAAGTTCTCGTCTATTTTGAATGCCATTGGATACAATAATATGTTGAGAGGGGGCTTTGCCCCCCTCACCCCCGCCCCCCATAACATATTGTCATCATCATATATATTGCCAGCAAGGGGCAAATAGCCTAACCGAAAAAATATCGCCGTCAAAATACAGTAGATGCGAAGTTAACCGCGGCGATCGCCCTATGTAAATATGACGACCGTACGCCTGGAAACAACAACCATCCCCAATTTTTTAGCAATTTAGTCATAATTACATAGGCTAAACTTTACAGGCCTGAATTTTTACTTTATTAAACTTTACAGACCCTGAATTTTTACCCTAATTGCGTAGGCTAATCATTATTATCAAACACTAATATAGGCCTAGGCTAGCCTTCTTCTTTTCTTCTTTCTTTTTTTTGTGGAGTTGCTGTCCCCTCTCAAAGCCAGCTCACCTATGCACCGGTGACTTCTCCAGAAACAGCTAGAGCTAGATTTAAGAATTAGTTTAGAAATTATGTAGTCATAGAAAGGATAGTTAAAGACAAAGAATTGAAGTATATAGCTTAAGCAGAACTCTCCTCTCCCTATTTTACCCCCTCCTCCACCCCCCAATATCTTGTTCTCTCCTTATCTTAATTTATCTTTTCCCCTCTCTACTATTTAATCTCATTTTTCTTCCTCCCCCGCTCTGGTCCCCTTCTCCCCCTCACCCTATTCTATCCTATTCTGTTTTCTCTTCTGCCACACCTGCTCCAGGAATCTTTTCACTACCTTCATTCTTTTCCCCATTTCCCCATCTACCCCCTCTTCTGTCTCGAGACCTAACACAAATTTTACACCCTCATCCTCCTCCTCTTTCTGCTCTTCCCATTCCCTCTCCCCTACCACCCGTTTCAACTCATTTTCCAACCCCTCTCTCTCCTCTGCATACCCCTGGCACTCTGTCACTATATGTTCTATTGTCTCCTCCACTCTCCCTCTCCCACCTCACACTGTAGACACTCTTTCACCCCATGTTCTCCTATTTGTCTCTAGTGCTCCTGCCCTAGCCTTAAACAGTAGTTCAGCTCCCCAACTTCCGTCATAGAACTCCTCTTTTCTCGGTCTCCCCTTGCTTCTATATCTTATCAGTGTACTTTTCTTCTCCATATTTCTCTTCCATTCCTGTCTTCCTACTTCCTTCACTCTCGTTCCTATCTCTTTCTCTAGTCTCCTTCCCTGACCTAGTCCTGTATTACTCCCTACATCTCTCCACTCCTCTCCCACCCTTCTTTGTTTCACTCCTATTTTTTTCAGTTTTATCTTACACTCTTTTGCCCATCTATTCTTCCCCTCCCCCCATTCATTTACTCTCCTTGGCCACCTATGATCCTCCATCTCCTCCACCCTACTCTTGTACCTCAACTTCGCCTTCGCCACTCTCTCCTCAAACGTACTCCATCCCATCTCCCCTCTCACTGCTTCATTTGCTGTCCACCTTCTTGCTCCTAACCCCATTCTTCCTATTTTATTTTGTCCCGTCTCCAGTCTATTTATTTCTCCCCCTGTACTCCCTCTCACATCCATCCCGTACATTATTCTCGGCACTTCAAAGTCCTTCCACACCTCTCTTACTATTTTATATTTATTTACTCTGGTTTTTGTCACATTCCACAGTTTCCTACTACAGTACACTGCTCCACCTTCATGATTTTCTCATTCATTGTCCTTTGTCGCCCTTCCCTCCCTATCCATACCCCTAAATACTTCACTTCCTCCCTTGTTTCTATTCTTTCCCCTCCTATCCTCATTTCTACTGCCTCTGGTCCATTTACTACTATCATACTGCTTTTCTCTACACTGAACTTCATTTCTAGGTCTCTGCCAAACCTTTCCGCCTCCTGTAACATTTCCCCCATATCTTCCTCTGTCTCTGCTGTCAACACAACATCATCAGCAAACGTCAGAATTGCTAGCCTATACTGCCCTATTTTCACTCCTTGACCCTTACTCTTAATTCTCCTCACCAACTCCTCCATGCACATTGCAAAAATGAATGGTGACAGGTTACATCCTGCCTTAACCCTTTCCTTCTCCTGATTCCTTTCACTGCAATATTTTTCCACACAATCTCTGTCTCCGCCCCTTCATACATATTCATTATCATGTTCCTTATCTTCCTACTCACTCCTAGTTTCTCCATCACTGCTTCTGCAACTTCCCTACTAATCTTATCATATGCCTTCTCCACATCCAAACACACTATAAACACACATTTCCCTTGCTTTGCCTTTTTCTCTATAATCTCATCTAATATAAATATATTGTCTGGTCCTCTTCTCCCCTTCCTAAACCCATTTTGCTCTTCACTAAGTAGGATCCTTTCTTCTACATACTCTCCTACCCTCTCCTTTAGTATCCCATAAAATATCTTATTTATTATGTTTATTACCGTTATTGGTCTATAACTCCCCATTTCGTGCACATTTTTTGCTCCTCCTTTGTAAATCAATGTGACCCTTTCTTCTTTCCATCTTGCTGGTATTTCTTCCTCCTCCCATATTTTATCAAATAGCTTCTTCAACATCCTAACTATCATCTCCCCTCCTTCAATATACATCTCTGCTGTTATCCCATCCGGTCCTGCCGCTTTGTTTCTCTTCAGCTTCTTCACACTCCTCCTAATCTCCTCCTCACTCACCATCTCATTCATATTTTCATCTATTTCTTCCTCATTTAGTTAAATATTCCATTGCCCTACTCTTATTTGGTCATTTACCCCTCCCACTTCCTCCCAGTATCTTTTTATTTCCTCTCCAATTTTATTTACATCCCTAACTTTTTCCCCACCTACATTCAGCTCCACTACTACCTTTTCCCTCCTTTTTTCTCTTTTTAGCCATCTATACCACTCAGCTTTTCCTTTGTCCCCCTTCTCTTTTATCCTGTCAATTTCTTTCTGTTCATGCTTCTCTATTGCTCCTCTTATTAAGTTTTTTGTGTTTTTCCTTTCCCTCTCGTATTCTTCCCTTGCTATTCGAATTTCCTCCTCACTTATATTTTCCCCTCTCTTTTTCCCCTTCTCCAACTCTTTCCTAATCCTATTCCTCTCTTTCCTCTTCTTCCTCGCCTCCTTAATGTCTGTATTCCACCATCCTTTCATTCCTCTACCTTTCCTCCCTATTTTCTCCTTCTCTAACACTCTCTCTGCTACCTTATTTATTTCCCTCCCTATCAGCTTATCAATTTGCATTGCACTCCCTCCCCCTACTTCATCTATATCCATATTCCCTATTTCCTCCCTAAACCTCCCCCACTCCGCCTCCTTCATTTTCCATCTTTCTGGCTTACTAGCCTCTCTACACTTCTCTATCTTCTCCTTGTGAGACTTTATGCTGTATCTTAGTTTCAGCAGGTTATGGTCACTGTTTATTTCAGTTTCTTTCTTCATCTACTACCATTTCTATCACTCTCTCTCCTGCTTTCCTGTTCACTAATATATAATCAATAGCTGACCTCCTCCCTTCTCTTCCTCTCCATGTTACTTTCCCCTCCGCCTCTACCATATTCAAATTTTCTAACTGCTCATCCTCACATAGGTCTATCAATAACTTCCCATTCCTATTGATTTGTTCCCCTAAGATTCCTGTGTGAGCATTCATATCCCCCATTATTATGATTTCATCTTCGTTTCCTCTCATCACAGCCCTTATTACTTCGTATTTTCTCCGATTTTCCTCCCTCTCTCTCAGCCCTCCCTCTACCGTCATATAGCATATAATCAGCATAAAATTAGCTCTTTTCCTTTCCCCTTTCCCTTCCACCCTCACTACTAGTATGTCCTCCTGGTCTTCCCCTTCCCCCAAGTTCACCTGTTCAACTTCCCATTTTTCTTTTTCTACCACCACTGCGACTCCTCCACCCTTTTTCTGTGTTTTCTCTCTTCCTTTCCCTATTACTTCATACTTCTCCCCTCCCCATTCTATCTTCCCCTTCAATTTTGTTTCTACTATTCCACAAATACTCAACCTTCCTTCCTCTGCTTCTCTCTCTATTTCCTCCATCATTCCCGGCCTCCATCCATTAACATTCACACCCAATTATTATTTCCCCCTTATCCTCTCCATGGAATTCTTGTTTCTTTTTCTTCTTCCTCCTACATTCCTGTCTCCCCCCTTCCTTTCCTCTTCTACTCCCTGGCTCCTTATTTGTTTCCTTTACTTCTCCTCCACTCCCATTTTTTTCCCTATTCTTCGCACTACTGTCTATAATCTCCTTTCTTCCAAGACTATCCCCCCTATCTCCCTCTTTTTTCCTCTACCCTTTCCCCCCTGTATTGAATCTCCTGCTCCTTCATTTTCCATCCCTTCTCCTCCCTCTGCCCCTACTTCCTCCTCCCTTTCCTCTCCCTTATTCGTTGATAGTCAATCTATCTTGTTCTTCTCCCGTGCCGACCACCTCTCTTCTCGTCTAACAATCTCCTCTATCCTCTCTGCTATATGTCTTTCCTCCTCCCTTTTTAGGTGCCACCCATCTTCTTCAAAACTCCCAGAATCCACCTCTCTGTCCAAATCTAGGAAACTAAATCCTTTAATCCCCTTTTCCTTTAGCACCGAGTTCATGCACTTTGTAAGCTCCTTAATCTCATCATTTGAAGCAATCCTTACATTCTCATAACTCCAGCTCTCTTTGGGCCTCCTCAGGATTCCCACCATTACTATGTTCACTCTCTTTTCTTTCTTTCTTATTTCCCTTAATCCTTCTTCAATCTCTGCCATTGTTCCCCTCACTCCTTGCATCTCCAGACCATTTCCCCCTCCCTGTATTACTAAGGTTCCTTCCCCCCCCTCAAAATTTATGTTTCTTGCCTGCTTCATTACCTCCCATATTCCTGCCCTTCTTAGGCTAACTACTTCCCTTTCCGAGTTATCTAAAATCCTTCCCATATTCCTGAAGGTGCTATCTCCACATAACACTGTTTTCTTCAGCCTTCTTTCCCTCTTATTATTCCCGCTTCCTCCTATTTTATTTGTCCCCCTCACCGCACTCGTTTCTACTGTCCTCTCCCTTGTTTCCGCCTCCCTACCGCTCCTACTCTTCCCTTTTTCGGGCTCTACTTGTGTTCTCCCACTGCTCCTTCTCTCCCCATCCCCCCTCTTACCCCTGGGTCTTGTGTTTACCTGTACTCTATGTACCTCTTCCCTCCTACTTTTACTTCCCTCCCTTCCTACCGTCCTCTCTCTTTGTTTATCCCTTCTCCGCTCTTCTATGCAGTCTATTTCACTTACCTCTTCGTCCATATCTGTCAAGCTCAGCTCTCCCTCCTCTCTTTCTTTTCCAACTCCATCCCCACCGTTCTGCTCATTTACCCCTTCCTTCTTTTCCCTGTTCTTTAGTGACCTTTGACTCGTTATTTGGCTTCCCAGAAATGCATTCGACCATTCTTCCCATTCTCCCATGTTTTCACCCCTTTCACTTTCCTGCGTCTCCTTCACGACCCTTCCCTTTCTCGTCACCTGCCATCTTTGCTGGTTTTTTTCTTTCTCGCATGCTCATCTATTCTTCTTATTTGTCCCCAATCCTCCCCTCACTTATGTCCTCTCTCTCACTTTCATATATCTCTGTGCTTATTTCCTCTCTCACTCTGGTTCCTACTTCCACATCTTTTGTTACATCTTCTGCTCTCTGACTCTCTGTGGTCTCCTCTCCGCTTCCCTCCCCATTTTCAGATCCTTCATTTCCTGTGTCTTGATCTGCTTCTATGTTGTTATCCCCTCGGTTCTTATCCTTGCTACTCTCCCACACCTTTAATAACCTCTCTGTTACTACTACCTGATCTCTGAACCTATTCATTACCCCTTCCAGTCTTTCCTTCAAAACTTCCACTGTAATTAATAGGCACATCCTGCACAGCATTCCCTTTTTCTCAATACTATCCCTTCTTTTGCCTTCGGCATCCATCTTCGTCGCTTCCACCCAACATTCACATTTCTCACATTGTATCATACTATCATCATCTAGCCCGTCTGCTTCTTGCTCTTCATCGGTCTCTATCCCATTTCCTTCCTCAGCTTCCTCCCCTCCTCTTTCTTCCCCCCTTGTTACGATACCAGCCCTCCTCCTAGACCTACCTGCTTGTGCAGAGTCCCTGCTCACCCCTCTCTTCCCCTTTATCACCTTTTTCACTCCTCCCTGCTTCGTCGTCATTCCCAAATCCCACCACCTCCCACTAAAATCACCCACCCCTTACTCACAAACATACAGGCAGTGGAAGGTGGGGCACATCTGAAGAGAAAAATGCTTAGATTAAGGAAGAGCTAAGATTAAGGAAGAGCTCACGCCAGTCACCTACCTAAAAAAATAACAAAACCAACAAAATAACCTTGAAAATAGTTATGGTGACTGGTGCGTCTCTTTAATAGCCTAGGCTAGTTAATATTGAACCCATATTTGTTTAGCCGATTAGCCTGAGTTTTGCCGAGGGTTAAAACACATTTTCATATGATCTTAAGACTTAAGAGCATAGCCTAGGCTATAGATTCCATAGCCTATTTGTCTTCGAATAGGCCTAGGCCTACCCTAGCCTATTTCAAAACAAATTGACACCAATAGGCTAGTAGGCCTAGGCCAAGTTAAACTGAAATGTTTCGCATTGTTCTAGTCTATGAGGAGGTATTGATGCATAGACTACCGGACCGGTAGTTCTAAATAGGCTAGGCCTAATTCCAAATGTCCAGTCCAAGTTCTTTAAAGGTCCAAAAGCAAAATTGTCTAGCCTAGGCTAATTTACCGGTCACCAAAGTGTTACTCTTGTTTTTTTATCTTCATAACTTACGTGCCCCCACTCGCTCTGGGTGCCGAGGTCTTCAGTCCTCTGGCTAACGTGGGAACCGCTCTAATCAATTGCCGGATTGGAAACATTTTGATAAATTTGGAGACCCTTTCTTGTTTTTGGCCGATCAGCTGGGATTTCTATGACGGAGGTTGCTTGATTCGGGTTAACAGTAAATTCGGCTCTCAGTAGTATACATATTTATAAGCTTTCATATCAAACTAAATATTTATACCTGTTTAATAGTGTTCCATAGTATATACAGTTATGTATTGTATATTTTGAATTTATAAGCGCAATTCTCTATATTACATATATACGAGAAAATAGTAAGCACCGATACAGCACACTGACGTAACCGACGACCCCTAGATGGCTGTAGTGTCGGTTTCATTAAGCGCGGACAATTTAAATAATCTGGAAATGGTGAAATTGCCGTTTTAAATATTGGTGATTTGTTATAATTATCTAAAAATTACTTGGGGTATCATGAGACTATTGCGCTTAAGGCTTCAATCTTACGATAATATTGGAGTAGAGTGTGGGTATTGACAAGTGTTTTTTGTTTTTATGAAAGGCAAAAATAGTGAAATTGCATAGAAACAAGATAAAAGCATACAAGACAGCTAAACGATACAGAACACTACAAAAATTCCCAGCAAACATTACACAGGGAAATTAAACAAGCAGAAACTAACTACACAACCACTTTTCTCACAAACAACATGCAGACTCACACAAAATTCTACAGCTTCTTCAAAGCACGCAAACAAGACTCGACTGGTATAACAACATTACGACACGATTCTCTGGTCACACTCCCACAAGATAAAGCACATGCACTTAATTCACAGTTCCAGTCAGTATTTACACAAGAACAAACAGACTTGCCGGAACTGTCACCATCACCACACCAACTATAGGCTACCTCCACTGACTTGACACACCCGTGGAAATTAAGTGGAATCAAGACACTTTTATCTGAGGTAGACGTTGACAAAGCGACTGGACCAGACAATATACCCTGCAGGATACTTAAGGGGATGGCTACCATTCTTGCTCCTATCCTGCAGGTTATATTCTCACAGACTATAGACACCGGAGAACTTCCCAATGACTGGATGTTGGCGAACGTGACACCAATTTTCATATCCGGAGACAACCCTCTCTGTCAACTAAAGACCCATTTCAATTACCTCAGTTCCCTGGACAATTTTAGAACATATCCTCCACCGACATATGAAACATCTGGATAGGTTAAATATACTTACTGACGCACAGCTTGGTTTTCGACCTAAGAGGTCGTGCGAAACTCGGCTACTGGTGACCACACACGACATTTCCCGATCCATTAATGACCCCAAAATTAGACAAGTAGACGCCAAAGCCTTCGACAAAGTCCCGCACCAGAGACTTAGCAAAATTAGACTATTATGGCATCTAAGGACCACTTCTTCACTGGCTAAAGACTTTCCTAACTAATCGTGAGCAACGTGTTGTTCTCGAGGGCTGTCATTCTTCTTCTGTATCTGTAACTTCTGGGGTCCCACAAGGCACCATCTTGGGCCCCCTACTTTTCCTTTCATATATTAATGACCTTCCACTATCTCTTACTTCTACTACTAGACTTTCTGCAGACGATAGCTTAATATATCGACCAATTATCAAAAGGGACGATTGCCTCCGACTACAAGACGACTTAACTGCGCTTGAATAGTTGGAAGCCAAGTGGCAAATGACATTCAGACCTGACTAGTGCCACCATATTTGCTTCACCCATTCCAATATAACTATCCCATTCACTTACAAACTTCACAATACCCCTTTAGATACCGTTCCCTCCCACAATATTTGGGGGTCCACATCTCAGCGGACATGAGGTGGACCACACACACGAGCAGCATCAGAGCAAAGGCTAATAGGGACCTGGCCCTGGGCTTCCTTCGCAGGAATCTCACAAAGTGTAACGCAAACATAGAAATTCATTAGTTCGGCCACACTTAGAATACTGCGACACCGTCTGGGATCCACACACACACACACAATAATATCAATAAATTAGAGGCCATACAAAACAAAGCTGCAATATGGATCAGACGTGATTAGCCTACAGACATACTACATAAGTCACTTTTTATAATGGTTAATATATATATATATATATATATATATATATATATATATATATATATATATATATATATATATATATATATATATATATATTGGAGAATTTGGATTGGATTAACCACAGCTTAAGTATATCAAATTAAATAGCTAAAAAATAACTTTATGGTAAAATTAGGAACGGATTTTATATTGATTAATGGACACACTTGCTGTCTTGAAGTATATGTAAAATATACACTGTGCTCACCAGGGCTCGAACCTGGGACCTTCTGTGTGTTAGACAGATGTGATAACCACTACACTATGAGCACTTACTAGGGTTCATTAAGGAGAAGGGACCATATGAACAATATGAGAGAGAGAGAGAGAGAGAAAGCACCTAACAAAACATTTCAAAGGCACATAATACATAATGGATCAGATTTATAACATAGGAGAGTATAACAACATGAGGAGATAATGAGAGGAAGGGAAGGAGAGATGGAACAGGAAGGACACAGAAGGAAGAAGACATGAAGGAGGGGAAGATAGAAGGATAGGGAAGGGATGCAGGGATAGAATGGATGAAGGAAGAATAGATGAGGGAATTATAGAACTAGAAGTCGAGGGAAGGTATGAATGAAGGAAGAAGAGACGAAGGAATAATAGAAAGAGAAGGAAGGGATGCAGGGATAGAATGGATGAAGGAAGCATAGACGATGGAATGATAGAAGGAGAAGTAGAGGGATGCAGGGATATAATGGATGAAGGAAGAATAGATGAGGGAGCGATAGAAGGAGAGGGGTGCAAGGATAGGATGGATGACGGAAGAATATATGAGGGAGAGATAGAAGGAGAGGGAAGGGATATAACGGATGAAGAAAGAATAGATGAGGGAATGATAGAAGGGGAAGGATAGGGATGCAGGGATAGAATGGATGAGGGAAAGATAGAAGGAGAGGGATGCAAGGATAGGATGGATGAAGGAAGAATAGATGAGGGAGAGATAGAAGGAAAGGGAAGGGATGCAGGGATAGGATGGATGAAGGAAGAATAGATGAAGGAATGGTAGAGGGAGAAAGATGCAGGGATAGAATGGATAAAGGAAGAAGCTATGGGGGAGGGAAAGCTAAAAGGAGAAGGAAGGGATGCAGTGATATACATTATGAAGAAAGAATAGATGAGGGAGGGAATGATAGAAGGAGAAGGAAGGAATACAGGGATATAATGGTCGAAGGAAGAAGAGAGAGATAGACAGAAAGCAAAGGGAAGGAAGGAATATAGGCTACAGTAAATATATAGATACAAGTGTAGGATATACGTGTGCGTGTACTAGCTGTCTGTATTATCAATCATAGTAAAATTAGCCTACGATTCTGTCCAGTAGATACATAAATATACGCATATACTATCTTGTACTATGTGCAAAAATAAAACTGTGCTCACCAGGGATCGAACCTGGGACCTTCTGTGTGTTAGACAGATGTGATAACCACTACACTATGAGCACTTGATATGAAGGTACTATGGAGAAGAGTATAAATGAAAAGAAAGTGACCTTATCCTCGACAGGGATACCACCGATGTCTAGAAGGTAATTGTGATGTTATACTTAATTATTGCTTCCGTCGGGAACCGAATACGCAAACCCAGCTTCCCCAAACCAGTCAAGTAGGCCTACCATCAAATCTTAATAACTTACTGTATATATTTACTGCTACAAGGAGTGGATGAGAGAGAGAGAGAGCACCTAACAAAACATTACTAAGGCACATAATGGACCAGATATATAACATAAAAGGGTATATCAACTTGAGTAGGCTAGATAATGAGAGGAAGGGAGGGAAAGATGGAACAGGAAGGAAACAGAAAGAAGAAGACATGAACGAGGAAAAGATAGATATGCAATCACAGAAACCTGGCTGGATTCAAGTATAAACGATGGTGAAATAAACATTCAAGGTTTCAATATGGTTAGGAATGATCGCAATAGGCATGGGGGAGGAGTATGTCTGTATGTAAAAAACAGCCTCACACACACAACTAGGACCGACCTCCATCACGAAAATCACGAAGCTCTGTGGATCGACCTCCACCTGCCAAGGACAAGACCCATCACAATTGGGGTATGCTATAGGCCACCAGACGACACACAATTCTTGACCAAATTTGAACGAACTTTGTCATCGCTAGACCCTCGGAATGAATCCATCATACTAGGGGATTTTAACCTGTGTTACAAACAACGAAATAATAGGCTTGTACGAGAATATAGGCATATACTGACAATACACAATCACAAACAACTCATCACAACCCCCACACGTATCTCTGAGAACACTGCCACAATATTAGACCACATAAACTGTAACAGAGAGGACAAAATATCCCAATCAGGGGTTATACAGACTGGGATAAGTGATCACTTCGTCACATATTGCACACGGAAAACCACAAAAATTATCCTAGAGAATCACAAGGTTATAAAACAAGGTCACTCAGAAACTACAATAAAGAAACATTTCTGGACATTTTATGTAATACAGACTGGTCTCCAGTGTTTGGAAGTACAAACGTTAATGACGCATGGGTTGGCTTCAGAACCATCATCACAAACATCCTAGACGAAATAGCTCCTCTGAAAGACATACGAATTAAAGCAAGGTCAGACCCATCGATCAACAATGACATACTACACCATCTGGAACACAGAGACAATCTGTTAAAAAGGCTAGCGAAACATAGACAGGATCAAGGTCTGAAACATGAGTTCAACAGGGCCAGGAATAAACTAAGTAGGAAAATAAAATCAGCGAAAACTAATTATTTTCACAATAAGGCAGAGGAATATCAGAATAACCCAAAGAAAACAATGGAGGCACCTAAAAACAACAGGCTACAGCAACAAGACAAGGGATTCGTCTAACACTAATATTGCTCTCACCATTAATGATCAGGTTTGCCACGATAAACGACAAATTTCAACCTACTTCAACTCCTTCTTCACTTCCATAGCAAACACACTTGCACAGAACCTACCTCAACCTCTCAATAAATACACGACAACAACGGCCACCTTTCGAAATTTCTACAGAGATAAAGACATACACCCGAACACATTTGGATTGCAAAATGTTACACCAAAATACACTTTTGACGAGCTGTCTAACCTAAATGTACATAAAAGCACAGGACCAGACAAAATTCCTGCCAAATTTCTACGAGATGGAGCCATTGGTATAGCAGGCCCCCTAACCCACATCATAAACTTGTCAATTAACACCAACACTGTACCTGCTG
>CM064493.1:24274390-24311890 GCA_032716605.1 Paralithodes platypus
GGGGATATATTTTTTTTCTGGACCTCTTTCTCCCCTCATGTTTAGCACCAATTCTTTTCAGATTTGAAGATAAGTTAGGCTATCTTAAGAACTTTCGCGTAATTTCTGTCAATTTTAAGATCGTTCGTGCAATTACGTTAGGTGTTCGATTTTTTTCCCAGGCGAGCGATAACGACCCTGTAATTTAGGAGGAACCGTCCTGCGGCCGTACCTTTTTCTAACCGAAAAAATGTACAAATTTAATCTTGAAATGGGTCCTAGTAGGGTTGGTAGTTTTTAGCTTGATAGAGGTCTAGGGGGTGTAGTTTTTTAGCTTGATAGAGGTCTAGGGGTTGGTAGTTTTTAGCTTGCTAGAGGTCTAGGGGGTGTAGTTTTTAGCTTGAGAGAGGTCTATGGGGTGTAGGTTTTTAGCTTGATAGAGAGGTCTATGGGGGTGTAGTTTGTAAAGCTTGATGCAGAGGTCTAGGGGGGTGTAGTTTTTAAGCTTGATAGAGGTCTATGGGTGGTAGTTTTTAGCTTGATAGAGGTCTAGGGGTGTATTTTTTTAGCTTGATTAGAGGTCTGGGGGTGTCGTTTTTAGCTTGATAGAGGTCTATGGGGGTGTAGTTTTTAGCTTGATAGAGGTCGAGGGGTGTAGTTTTTAGCTTTATAGACTTCTAAGACGGGTTTAGTTTTTTTTAGCTTGATAGAGGTCTAGGGGGTGTATGCTAGTTTTTTTAGCTTGATAGAGGTCTATGGTTGTAAGTTTCAAAATAGCTTGAATATAGAGTTTCTAGGGGGTGTAGTTTTTAAGCTTTATAGAGGTCTATGGGTGTAGTTTTTAGCTTGATAGAGGTCTTTGAGGGGGGTGTAGTTTTTTAGCTTGATACGAGGGGTCTAGGGGGTGTAGCCTAGTTTTTAGCTTGATAAATAGAGGTCTAGGGGTGTAGTTTTAATTGTGTGCCTTGCATAGATGTCTATGGGGGTGGTAGTTTTTTTAGCTTGATACATGTCTAGGGGGTGTAGGTTTTTAAGCTTGATAGGTGTCTATGGGTGTGTACTTTTTATCTTGATAGATGTCTAGGGGTGTAGTTTTTTAGCTTGATAGAGGTCTATGGGGGTGTAGTTTTTTAGCTTGATATAGGTCTATGAGGTGTATTATTTAGCAATAGAGGTCTATGGGGTGTAGTTTTTTAGCTTGAAAGAGGTCTAGGGGGTGTAGTTTTTTAGGCTTGATAGAGGTCTATGGTTTTAGGGGGTGTTCGAGTGAAGCTTGATTAAGGTTCAGTGTCTGTCCGGTGTAAGTTTTTAGCTTGATATAGGTCTAAATTGGGGTGTAGTTTTTAGCTTGATAGAGGTCTAGGGTTTGTAGTTTTTAGCTTGATTGAGGTTTCCATGCAGGGGGTGTAGTTTTTAGCTTGATAGATGTCCGTATGGTGGTGTAGTTTTGTTAAAGCTTGAATAGATGTCGAGGGTGTCGTTTTTTTAGCTTGATAGCGGTCTAGGGGTGGAGTTTTTAGGATGATAGCGGCAATCTATGCGGGGTGCGACTTGTTGGTGGGGGGGTAGCTTGATGAAGGTCTAGGGGTGTAGTTTTTAGCTTGATAAAGGTCTATTGGGGGGTAGTTTTTAGCTTGAATAAGGGCTATTGGGGGTGTAGTTTTTAGCTTCATAGAGGTCCTAGGGGAGTGTAGTTTTTATCTTGATAGAGGTCTAGGGGGTGTAGTTTTTAGGACATTGGCTAGAGGTCTAGGGGGTGTAGTTTTTAGCTTGATATAGCGGTCTAGTTGGTGGAGTTTTTTAGGCTGATAGAAGTCTATGGGGGTGTAATTTTTAGCTTTGATAGAGGTCTAGGGGTGTATTTTTTTAGCTTGATAGAGGTCTAGGGGGTGTAGTTTTTTTAGCTTGATAGAGGTCCTAGGGGGTGTAGGCTAGTTTTTTAGCTTGATATGGCCTATGGGTGTAGTTTTTTTAGCTTTGATAGAGGTCTAGGGGGTGTAGTTTTAGCTTGATAGAGGTCCTCAGTGGTGTAGTTTTTAGCTTGATAGAGGTCTATGGGGGTGTAGTTTTTAGCTTGATAGAGGTCTAGGGGTGTAGTTTTTAGCTTGATAGAGGTCTATGGGGGTGTAGTTTTTTAGCTTGCAGAGGTCTAATGGGTGTAGTTTTTAAGTCTTGATAGAGGTCTATGTGGGGGTAGTTTTTAGCTTGATAGAGTGCCTAGGGGTTGTAGTTTTTAGCTTGATAGAGGTTCTATGGGGTGTTGTTTTTTTTAGCTTGATAAAAAGAGAAAGAGTAGGGGGTGTAGTTTTTAGCTTGATAGAAGTCTACTGGGGTGTAATTTTTAAGCTTGATAGAAGGTCTAAGGGGGTGTAGGTGTTTTAGCTTGATAGAGGTCTCGGGTTGTAGTTATTTTAGCTTGAATAGAGGTCTAGGAGGGGTTTAGGCTAGTGTTTTTAGCTTGATAGTAGGTTCGATGGGGTGTAGTTTTTAGCTTGATAGAGGTCTATGGGGTGTATTTTTTATCTTGATAGAGGTCTAGGGGGTGGTGTTTTTAAGCTTGAAAGAGGTCTAGGTGGTGTAGTTTTTTAGCTTGGATAGAGGTCTATGGGGTGTAGTTTTTAGCTTGATGTAGGTCTAGGGGGTGTAGTTTTTAGCTTGATCGAGGTCTAGGTGGTGTAGTTTTTAAGCTTGATATAGGTCTAGAGGGTGTAGTTTTAAAAAGCTTGATACAGGTCTCTGGGGGTTAATTTTTTAGTCTTGATATGGTCTAGGGGTGTAGTTTTTTTAGCTTGATAGAGTTCGATGGGGGTGGAGTTTTTATCGTTGATAGAGGTCTAGGGGGTGTAGTTTTTAACTTGATAGAGGTCTAATGGGGGTGTAGTTTTTTTAGCTTGCATATGAGGTCCTAGTGGGTGGTAGTTTTTTGGGGGAGCTTTATAGAGGGTCCTATGGTGGTGTATTTTTTTAGCTTGAATAGAGGTCTAGGGGTGTGTAGTTTTTAAAGCTTGATAGAGGTCTAGGGGGTGTAGTTTTTAGCTTGGAAGAGGTCTAGGGGTCCTAGTTTTTAAGCTTGATAGAAGGTCTAGGGGTGTAAGTTTTTAGCTTGATAGATGTCTGATGGGGGTGTAGTTTTTAGCTTATATAGAGGTCTAGGGGGTTTAGTTTTTAGCTTGATAGAGCCTAGGGGGGTAGTTGTTTTTAGCTTGATAGAGGTCTAGGGGTGTAGTTTTTAGCTTGATCAGAGGTCTAGGGGGTGTAGTTTTTAGCTTGATATGTCTATGGGGTGTAGTTTTTTAGCTTGATAGAGTTCTAGGGGGTGTATTTTTAAGTCTTGATAGAGGTGTAGGGGGTGGTAGTGTTTTAGCTTGGTAGAGGTCTATGGGGGTGTAGTTTTTTAGGCTTGATGATAGAGTCTAGGGGGTGTAGTTTTTAGCTTGATAGAGGTCTAGAGGGTCAACCTAAAAACCTCCCCTTAAAAGGTGTAGGGTTTGTCCTCCTTGCTATTTGCTTAACCCCCTTCTGTACCGGCGACGTATTTTTCATTTTAAGGTAGATATATTTAGAATAAGATTTTGTGCGGCTTAACGCCTTAAGAGCGGGTGGTTGTGTATTATTTACACCGTACCGCAACAGCAGTTTTTTTTTACCCTAAATAGGGTTGTTTCCGTACTCATTTTCATGCATAAACAAGACCCAGAGCGTAAACCAAGTATCTATCCCTGAAAGGGCGTAAACAGTGCTTTCTAATGACACCCGAACCATCCTTGTACGACCGCTGGTTCTCTTGCAACGATTGTGCAACACGAGTGCAAAAACCCTAAAATAAGGTCATTTCCGTACATAATTCCCTGTGTAGCGAGTGAGAAAGGGGGGAGAAGGGTGGAATACAGTTCAGTAGGTCCACGGTGGTCGTGGGGAGCGGTCATAAGGTTACTACGCTCGTCCCACCGCTCAGCTCTCTCTCTCTCAGCAACATTACGTGCTGAAAATGGCACTCGACAGCTGTCGTGCACCGCCACATAGTCCAAATTTATTTCACTCGACATAGGTTGCGCGCCGCCAGTTAAGGGTTAAGAAGGATCTGTGGTAGTAAAAAAGTGTTAATTAGGATAGTTCGAAGTCTTTTAATTGCTGGAGGCCATTCTTAAACTGAATAAAATCATCTAATTTAGTAGGCAGCATACAATGAAAGGATGGCATTGGTACTGAAAGGGTTAAAGGTTTGCCTCTAAATGTTCTTCAACTAAACAAAATCGTTTACTAATAGCCACAGAGAGAGAGAGAGAGAGAGAGAATAATAAATGCATCTTCAAATACTACAAACCGATCGTGTGGTGTAGCAATATGGCGGCCGTGTGACCCAAAGTGACCCAACTCTCCCTAGTGATAACCGATAGTGTGGTGTAGCAATATGGCGGCCGTGTGACCCAAAGTGACCCAAATCTCCCTAGTGATAACCGATCGTGTGTTCACATGCTCGCACCCAGTCAGGGGACATCCTGACAACGTATACAGACTAAACACACATAACAAAGCCACTCCAACAGCTTCCTCTCTCTCCAACACCCCTTCTCCCCTCTCAAACACTCTTCTCTGAGCTAGTGCCGATACAAATGGCCATCCCTGTATAGAATCGTGAGGTTCAGAGTCGTAAAGGATTCCAGGACGAGCTCCATAGAAAATGAAATGAATGAAATGAATGGTGTGTAGCAATATGGCGGCCGTGTGACCCAAAGTGACCCACTCTCCCTAGTGATAACCGTGCCCCGTGTGCGCCTCGTTCTCAGGAAGGGACGAGTTTAAAGGGGGGATGGCCATATTTATTTGCTCATTTAGGCTATGTATCTTTTTATTTTTATTATTATTATTTTTTGTTATTAAATTTCCTCTCTAGACCTCCATCAAGTTTTTACCCCCCCCCCCCTCCCCCCAAGACCCTCCTTCAAGATAAATGTGTACATTTTTCGATAGAAAAATGTCCCGGCCTAAGGCCGGTTCCTCTTAAATTACAGGCTCGCTATCGCTCGTCAGGAAAAAATCAACACATAATTGACACAAAAAGTCTTAAAATTGACAAAGAAATGGGGCGAAAGGTCTTAAAATTGCCAAACTAATGAACCGAACGTCTTAAAATCTGAACATGGGGCTAAACATGAGGAAGAAGGGGGACCGGAAAAACGACCCATCTCCCCTCAAAGGGAGGTCAATGGTCAGATGTGCGTCGTTGTTTGGGGGGGGGGGGGTCTTTATTGACGAGTTGCTTCTTTGTTGTTCTTGTTGTAGTGTTTGTTTATAGTAGCTGTAGTGTGTAGTGTGTAGGAAGAAATTCACACCTGGATGGGGATAAACGTCTTAAAACAGTAGGTTGAATGGGGCCGAATGGATACAAGCCAGAGAAAGAGAGAAAAGAAGAGAGAACAAAGAGCAGGTCCCCCCCCCCCCCCGCCCTTTTAACAACGTCAACCATGAACAACAGGTATAAACAGTAAGGTTCTTATATAACATTGATGGGACTAGGAACAATATATTATTTTCCATAATGGCCTAATCGAACCACTAAGGGGACAGTGGCTATTTTGTTGGTCTATTAATTAATTTATTCATATATATTTTTAGTTTCCTCCCTAGACCACCACCAAGCTTAGAAAAAAAAAACCTAGACCCCCCTTCAAGATAGATTTGTAAATTTTTCGGTAGAAAAATGTCCCGGCCAAAGGCCGATTCCTCCTAAAATTACAGGCTTGCTATCGCTCGCCAGGAAAAAATCGACACCTAAATGGCACGAAGGATCCTAATATTGACAAAGAAATGGGGTGAAAGGTCATAAATCCCCAAACTAATGGAACCATCGTCTTAAAATCTCAAAACTAGTGGGGCTAAACATTAGGGAGAAGGGTGTCCAGAAAAACGGTCTGTCTCCCCTTAACCCATACATTACCAGGGACGTCCATTCTATCATATTCTGGCAAGTACTAGACGATTAGATTCAGCTTAGGAAGGATCTCTAGCAATATATAAGGCTTCACACTATCTCAACCAATCTTTTTAGCTACCCAAGATCCTTCCAAACCTGCATAATACTGTCTAAATATAGCTAGAATACAATATAACACATGTCGCTGGCACTCAAAGGGTTAATGTTCCACGCTAACCCTTTGATACCCCTCTACTCTACCGCCAGTACTCTCAATACCAGACCACCCGCTAAAGGTCACATACCTCAGTAGGTTCATATGAAACTCCAAAATAGAACAAAGGACTGGGGAAGGGACTGGAGTTTTCGAAAAGGGGCTCCAGACCTGATGTGATTCTTGACTTACAGTGTGCTGGCTTAATAATCCAGAAGGGTTGATAGCCTCTGAAGTCCTATTTTAACTAATGGACTGGGGAAGGGACTGGAGTTTTCGAAAAGGGGATCCAGACCTGATGTTATTCTTGACTTACAGTGTGCTGGCTTAATCCAGAAGGGTTGATAGCCTCTGAAGTCCTGTGATAACTAATTGTCTAGTTTTATAAGGGGAAGTAGGGAGGGGGGGGGGGGGAGGATTTAGCGATGTCTCCACGAAATACCGGCGCTTGGATTGAACGCATAACTAAATTATTAACTCTTAAACACCCTTAATTTTTCGCTATTGATGGAGACTCTACAATGATCTATAGTCTATTCGCTGTAAATAGGCGAGAAATCATAACCTCTATCCTCTGTAACTGAAAAAGGGCTAGAGCAAATTGGCTGTAAATTTCCACATCTATTCCTTGACTGATTCTTCCCAAATGGTAGATATATTAGCTCGATTACTCTAGTCGTTTTTGAGTTACAGAGGTTAGAGGTCATGATCTCTCGCCTACTTACAGCGACTAGACTATAGCTTCCTTTTACACAACCCCACCCCCCCCTCATACTCCCCCAGCAACACAACCCCACCACACCGTCCCACTTCCTTAGCAACACAACCCCACCACACCCTCCCACTTCCTGAGCAACACAACCCCACCACACCCTCCCACTTCCTTAGCAACACAACCCCACCACACCCTCACAACCCCACCACACCCTCCCACTTCCTGAGTAACACAACCCCACCACACCCTCCCACTTCCTTAGCAACACAACCCCACCACACCCTTCCACTTCCTGAGCAACACAACCCCACCACACCCTCCCACTTCCTTAGCAACACAACCCCACCACACCATCCCACTTCCTGAGCAACACAACCCCAACACACCCTCCAACTTCGTTAGCAACACAACCCCACCACACCCTCCCACTTCCTTAGCAACACAACCCCACCACACCCTCACAACCCCACCACACCCTCCCACTTCCTGAGTAACACAACCCCACCACACCCTCCCACTTCCTTAGCAACACAACCCCACCACACCCTTCCACTTCCTGAGCAACACAACCCCACCACACCCTCCCACTTCCTTAGCAACACAACCCCACCACACCATCCCACTTCCTGAGCAACACAACCCCAACACACCCTCCCACTTCGTTAGCAACACAACCCCACCACACCCTCCCACTTCCTGAGCAACACAACCCCAACACACCCTCCCACTTCGTTAGCAACACAACCCCACCACACCCTCCCACTTCCTTAGCAACACAACCCCAACACACCCTCCCACTTCGTTAGCAACACAACCCCACCACACCCTCCCACTTCGTTAGCAACACAACCCCACCACACCCTCCCACTTCGTTAGCAACACAACCCCACCACACCCTCCCACTTCGTTAGCAACACAACCCCACCACACCCTCCCACTTCCTTAGCAACACAACCCCAACACACCCTCCCACTTCCTGAGCAACACAACCTCAACACACCCTCCCACTTCCTGAGCAACACAACCCCAACACACCCTCCCACTTCCTGAGCAACACAACCCCAACACACCCTCCCACTTCGTTAGCAACACAACCCCACCACACCCTCCCACTTCGTTAGCAACACAACCCCACCACACCCTCCCACTTCGTTAGCAACACAACCCCACCACACCCTCCCACTTCGTTAGCAACACAACCCCACCACACCCTCCCACTTCCTTAGCAACACAACCCCAACACACCCTCCCACTTCCTGAGCAACACAACCCCAACACACCCTCCCACTTCCTGAGCAACACAACCCCAACACACCCTCCCACTTCCTGAGCAACACAACCCCAACACACCCTCCCACTTCGTTAGCAACACAACCCCACCACACCCTCCCACTTCCTGAGCAACACAACCCCAACACACCCTCCCACTTCGTTAGCAACACAACCCCACCACACCCTCCCACTTCCTTAGCAACACAACCCCAACACACCCTCCCACTTCCTGAGCAACACAACCCCAACACACCCTCCCACTTCCTGAGCAACACAACCCCAACACACCCTCCCACTTCCTGAGCAACACAACCCCAACACACCCTCCCACTTCGTTAGCAACACAACTCCACCACACCCTCCCACTTCCTTAGCAACACAACCCGGACCATATAATTTATACAGTAGGTAGAAGACAGAGACACACCAACACGTTATCCATTACTTTCGACTGACACACTGCTTCTGCCACCTCTACAGAAGTCTTTAGTGTCAGTATAGGTACAGTAAACAGGCTCAAACTACTGTACTGTATAATAAATGGATGGAGTCTCCCTATACACAACTGTATTTCATAAGTTGTCATGCTAAAATTGCCTTATAACAATTGATAGTTAAGGGGAGGTATTTAGTTTGTTCCCTAGACCTCCATCAACCTTAAAATTACACCCCCTTGAGTCCCTTTCAAGATAAATTTGTACATTTTTCGGTAGAAAAATTTCCCGGCCGAAGGCCGGTTCCTCTTAAAATACAGGCTCGCTATCGCTCGCCAGGATAAAATCGACACCTAAATGGCACGAAAGGTCTTAATATGGGGTGAAGGTTCTTAAAATCGCTAAACTAATGGGGCAAACATTTTATAATATCAAAAGCAATGGGGCTAAACATGAGGGAGAAAGGGGTCAAGATAAAAATCCCTCAAGTGGAAATCTCCCCTTAAGGTACTGATGTGACTTAGTCCTTAACCCCTTCAGCACTATCACGTAATGTTCATCCTATTCTGGTTACCAACAGACGATTTTCTTCAGCTTATAATCTATCTGTAGGACTGAAAGGGGTCAATACAATCTCAATCAACCCTTCGAATAACATAGGTTCCTTCTTAAGCTGCATAAAATAGTCTAATTTTAGCCAGAACCCAAGGCCCCAAAAGGCGCCCTCGTGCTTAATGGGTTAACTGACCACAGGGCCGATAAACGTCCTTCTGAAGGCCAAAAAACTGGTCCTGGATAATGCTAGGACAGCTCTAATGGTGTTTACTGTGTGTGTGTGTGTGTGTGTGTGTGTGTGTGTGTGTGTGTGTGTGTGTGTGTGTTTTGTTTTTTTTTCTATGTGATTGAGGGAGGCAAAAGGCAGAATTGCCTATAGAGGGTGCCTCCCCCATAGTTGAAAGAGTGACAGGGCCAAAATCAAGGGACGATCGAGCCAAAATGCCTGGACACACGGAGTTTGAAGCAATTTAAGTCATAGGAAGAGGGAAAGACTGATTCTGGGAGAGAGTTCCAGAGCTCAGCTGTTGAGTAGAAGAAAGTTTGAGAGTAATGTTTCACTTTTGGGTTGGAGAGTTGCACAGAGTAGGGGTGGGATTGAGTTGCAAGACGGGTACCACGTGCCCTACGTAAAGGAGTGGTATGCACTGGGAAAGATCTGAGGAACACTGATTATTATAGTAGCGATAGAATAGCGAGAGAGATGCCACATTGCGGCGGAGAGAGAGAGATTGCAGAGAGTTGGTGAGTGGACGGGAGTTAATGATACGAAAGGCCTTCCTTTCAACTTTGTCTAGGAGAGCGGTGTGAAAGGAACCTCCCTACACATGTGAACAATACTCAATACAAGGATGCACTATGCCCCTGTACAGAGCAAGAAGCTGTGCTGGGGAAAAGAACCCCCTAAGGCGGTTGAGCACACCCAGCTTCTGGGAGGCTGCCTTAGCAAGACTGGTAATATGGTCCTTCCAAATGAGAGCAGAAGAAAAAGAGACACCAAGAATATTGAGAGAAGATGAAGGGTTGATTTTTTGTATTGTTGAAGAATAAGGGATAGTCCGCTGGGAGATCCTGACGGGTAGATAGATGGATAAATTGGGTTTTGGAAGCATTAAAGGTAACAAGGTTTTCTCTGCCCCAATTGGAGATAGTATTTAGATCAGAATTTAAGAGTTCTATGGCTTCATGTCGTTAAGGGATTGCTGGCTGGGGCGTTCTGAAAAACTAATGGAGTAGTGTAAGGTTGAGTCGGCTGCGTATGAATGAATGGGAATTAAGGTACAGTAAAGGAGATCATTTATAAAAATTAGAAAGAGAATAGGAGATAGGACAGAGCCCTGAGGAACACCAGAGTTTATAGGGTGTTGGTGTGTGTGTATCTGTGTGTGGGTGTGGGTGGGCGCATTTCATTTGGGCGAAAAATTTGCTTTGCTACTCTATCATTTGGGCGCCAGTTCACTATGTCATTTGGGCGACTACATATCATTAATTCTGTGAAATGGTAACCATCATTTGGGTGAAATCAGAATAAGGCAACAAAAGCTTAAATGCTATAGAACTGTCTGTCAAGGATGGCTGATAATTTAGAGTAGTTTGACTGAGTAGTGGGAGCCGTGGAAACACACGGATTAGAACCACAGGATCGAACACAAGGGCGAGATGAAGAAACGAGGCTGAAGGTTCATAGTATATCATTGTGTGAGACTGATCCCCTAGACTCCTAGAGAGAGACGTTCATTCCACGAACAGGACCATGGAAGGCACCATTTCAGAAGCCAACAGAAAACAAAAATAATTATAATAATATTCGATGGATTCTCGTTTCGAGTTGATACAGTACTGACAAAATAGTGATACTGCATGGAGGTGTACAAGCAACAAAACCAGATGTAAAGCCCGAATTAAGACTGATGACAGTGGAAAAACAATCATCAAAGCTTTGACTGAGCATATCCATCCAAGTGATATTAAGAACATTGAAGCACAACAACTTACAGTGCAAGTTAAAACATGTGCAGAGTCTGGCATCAGCGCCAAACCTTTAAAACTTATTAGAAAATAACTTACGAATGATAGTGACAGCCAACTTGAACCAAAAGACCTGAGAAACGTTTACCTTGCACTGTACAGAGAGCGCAGAAAAAATAATCCCGGTCCTGCCCAAGAGTCGTCATGAAGTTCATGTGTATCTTTCCGCAAATAAAGTGAAAATTATGAAAATGTTGTGCTTGTAAATGATGAGCAGAAAGGTATAGCCATATTGTCCACCTAGAATATCTGGGAACCGGTATGATTCTCGCCCAAGTGAAGTGTCGAGTACGTCAAAATGGAGCTTAACTTAAGAGATAACTGGTGCCCAAATGATATGTATTTTTCGCTCAAATGAAGTGCTTAATCGCCCAAATGAAATGCGCCCGTGTAGGTGTGTGTGTGTGTGTGTGATAGGATAGCTAGTATTTTGTTCATTAATGTGTGTTCTGTGTGTGTGTGTGTGTGTTTAAATTGTGTGTGTGTGTTGTGTGTGTATGTGTATGTATCTGTGTGTGTGTGTGTGTGTACATCATATAAGGACAGGTACCGTAAGATGTTGTTCAATACTGCTTGCTGACTGTAACCCTGAATAAATATAAATTAACTATACTCTATTCAATTTTTCTAGTTAATCATTTGATAGCTTATGTGAAAAATCGTGATGAAATGTATTTCTATTAATTTTGAGATTTTATGACGTTTGGCCCATTGTTTGGCAATTTATTAAAGACCTATTGCGTCATTTCTTTGTCAACTTTAAGACCTTTGGTGCCAATTAGGTATCGACCTTTTTTCCGACGAGCGATAGCGAGCCTGCAATTTAGGACCCAAAGAACCGGCTTTCAGAGAGGACATTTCGTGCAAATTTGTCTAAGGGGTATATATTATAAGCTTGATATAGGTCTAAGGAGGCAATTAAAAACAATAAATAAATATATAAATACATAGATAAATACTAACCTCCCTTTAACCCGAGTACCAGCGACGTATGTTATAATTTATTCAAGCTATATTAAGACGATAGTATGCAGCTTAGCAAGGATCTGTGGTAGTTAAATGGGTTGGTTGAGAGAGTTTGAAATCTTATTATTGCTAGAGGTCCTTCCTAAGCTGAATAAAATCGTCTAATAGTTGCCAGAACATGATGGAAAGGACGTCCCTGGTACTGTACGAGTTAACCTACTGTAGAGCCTTGCCTATAATAATCAACAAGGTTAAACGTTAACGGTATTGTAACCTTAAGGGGGATGGTTGGTTTTTATGGCTTCCCTTCTCCCTCATGTTTAGCCCCATTAGTTTTGAGATTTTAAGAAGTTCGCCCCATTAGTTTGTCGAATCTTAGACCTATTGTTTCATTTCTTTGTCAATATCAAACCTTTCGTGACATTTACTATGGGTAGTATCGAATTTCGGGAATAACTTATTAACAAACAGTTGGATCAGTATGATATTTTGCCAGAGCTTGTTTCACACCATCCCCTAATTTTCGTCAATATTGTGCATTACCAAAAGTGGAGAATTAAGCCACTTTTCCCTTAGTCATGAGGTTAAATTCACACCTGAATGACTAGGAAACGGACAAGGCTACCGTGGCGTATCCTGTGTAAACTACCAAACCATTATTGCTCTTCCATCAAACACGATCGTTATCAGACACCACCCAACCCTACTATCGCCTTTACATTCAGGTTATATGTCACTATGAAATACAAATATACACAAATATTAGGTGCATAGAGAGTAAGAAAGCCTGTAGACCGATGGCACTCAAGGCTGGTACCCCACCACCACCACCACAGCGCACACACCACCACCACCACCACCCATACACCATCAGTACCACCACCACCACCACCAGTACAGAGGTCACCCACATCTACACTATATAGCCATAGTAAAAGTTAAGGCCAACACTCGGGACGGATGCGGAACAGTTTTATTTATTATTATTATTATTATTATTATTATTATTGTATTATTTGTTTGTTTTACACTTTGATTGCGAGGGAACTGTCCTTAGCTGGATGATGTAATTGAGACTGACTCAACAACATTTAGTTACCGCCCCATAGCGTGGATGCATGTACACAATTATACATTACAAAACTAAATGTGTTAATGGTACAATAGTTCAATTACAAAGGACCATAGTATATCAATTGCTTGGCCATGCGCTTATATTATTCATCTTATGATCAATACAGACGATAACAAACGTTGGAGATAAGATTGCAAAGTAACCTCACTTACAGGAAAACGTGACGAGAGAGAGAGAGAGAGTGAGAGTGAGTACCAACGAAGACTTAAGACCTACACCCCTGTTATAACCCCCCCCCCCCCCCCCCCCAAGAAGGCCAGACACATATACAGTATATACAGTATATACACATTTTCAGACCTAAAGGAGGTCTGAAATTGCCCTGGAGGAGGTTACTAGTTTCAATTGTCCCTATTTTGATTATTCTATATACAAATTAATTTCTGCTGGTAAATTTAAATACATATATTGCATCTACCGTTCCCCAAATACTCCTCCAGAGCAAAGTCTTTTTGATTCTCTGTCCTCACAACTCAGTGTCCTCAACTTAAATGCTTCTTCTGAAATCACTGTGTTGGGTGATTTTAATGTCCATAATATTGAATGGCTCACTCATTCAGCCAGGACTGATGATGCTGGTCTTGAATGTGAGCTATTTGCAGACTTATTTAATCTCACTCAACTAGTCAACCAACCCTCCCGTGTACCAGATAATCCTAATCATAATTCCCACCTACTGAACTTATTTTTAACAACCAAATCAGAAAATTATTATGTTACAGTGAGGTCCCCGCTTGGATCTTCTGATCACTGTCTGATGCAGGCCACCTGTCTATCACCTACCACACCTTCCCACTCTGAACCTGTTTTGGTGACTAAATGGCATTACGATAGGGCAGACTGGGAGGGTCTTCAAGGTTTCTTTATTGATATTCCCTGGACCTCTTTCTTTTCTAATGATGCACACACCACCTTGAGCCACATACAAGATTTTGTAAAAATTGGAATGGAGACTTTTATTCCTCATCAAAAGTACAGTAAAAGATCTAATTCACCTAAATGGTTTGACCATAATTGTGCTAGAGTAACTGAACAAAAAGCAATAGCCTACAATGCATACACAAGATCAAAAACACATGAAGCCTTTAATTACTTTAGAAACATCAGAAATCATGCCAAAACTGTATTAAACCTAACTAAATCAAACTTTCTCCACAAGCAGGCAAATAAACTTCTAAATAATCCAAATGATAACAAAATATTTTGGTCTACTCTTAACTCATTCAAATCAAGCTTCATCCATTCCACCATTAAAATCTCCGACTGGCAATCTTGTAAGTGACCCACGAGGTAAAGCTAACCTTCTTGCGGATATTTTCTACACCAACTCAACCTTAGATGAAATAAATCAAGATACTTAATTTTAATTCGCCTGAAATTCCCTCACTTAAGATCCACACCAGACAATGTGTCAAAACTATTTTGCAGAATCTCTCAGTAGATAAGGCTCCTGGTCCAGATGAAATTCCTCCAATAGTACTTAAGAATTGCTCCTTGGTGCTCGCTCCTGTATTGGCAAATTTTTTCCGTCTGTGTACTCATACCTCATGCTTCCCAGTACCCTGGAAAGAAGCAAACATCCATCCAGTTCCTAAAAAAGGTGCTGCCACATATACAGTATATACAGTATATACACATTTTCAGACCTAAAGGAGGTGTATGTTGCTTCGCAAAATCTGAAATTGCCCTGGAGGAGGTTACTAGTTTCAATTGTCCCTATTTTGATTATTCTATATACAAATTAATTTCTGCTGGTAAATTTAAATACATATATTGCATCTACCGTTCCCCAAATACTCCTCCAGAGCAAAGTCTTTTTGATTCTCTGTCCTCACAACTCAGTGTCCTCAACTTAAATGCTTCTTCTGAAATCACTGTGTTGGGTGATTTTAATGTCCATAATGTTGAATGGCTCACTCATTCAGCCAGGACTGATGATGCTGGTCTTGAATGTGAGCTATTTGCAGACTTATTTAATCTCACTCAACTAGTCAACCAACCCTCCCGTGTACCAGATAATCCTAATCATAATTCCCACCTACTGGACTTATTTTTAACAACCAAATCAGAAAATTATTATGTTACAGTGAGGTCCCCGCTTGGATCTTCTGATCACTGTCTGATGCAGGCCACCTGTCTATCACCTACCACACCTTCCCACTCTGAACCTGTTTTGGTGACTAAATGGCATTACGATAGGGCAGACTGGGAGGGTCTTCAAGGTTTCTTTATTGATATTCCCTGGACCTCTTTCTTTTCTAATGATGCACACACCACCTTGAGCCACATACAAGATTTTGTAAAAATTGGAATGGAGACTTTTATTCCTCATCAAAAGTACAGTAAAAGATCTAATTCACCTAAATGGTTTGACCATAATTGTGCTAGAGTAACTGAACAAAAAGCAATAGCCTACAATGCATACACAAAATCAAAAACACATGAAGCCTTTAATTACTTTAGAAACATCAGAAATCATGCCAAAACTGTATTAAACCTAACTAAATCAAACTTTCTCCACAAGCAGGCAAATAAACTTCTAAATAATCCAAATGATAACAAAATATTTTGGTCTACTCTTAACTCATTCAAATCCAACTTCACTACTGCTTCATCCATTCCACCATTAAAATCTCCGACTGGCAATCTTGTAAGTGACCCACGAGGTAAAGCTAACCTTCTTGCGGATATTTTCTACACCAACTCAACCTTAGATGAAATAAATCAAGATACTTAATTTTAATTCGCCTGAAATTCCCTCACTTAAGATCCACACCAGACAATGTGTCAAAACTATTTTGCAGAATCTCTCAGTAGATAAGGCTCCTGGTCCAGATGAAATTCCTCCAATAGTACTTAAGAATTGCTCCTTGGTGCTCGCTCCTGTATTGGCAAATTTTTGTCCGTCTGTGTACTCATACCTCATGCTTCCCAGTACCCTGGAAAGAAGCAAACATCCATCCAGTTCCTAAAAAAGGTGCCTCTTCAGATCCATCAAACTACAGACCAATAGCTATAACTTCCACTCTTGGTAAAGTATTTGAAATTATATTAAATAATCACATAATTAAGCATCTTGAGAATAATAAATTAATCAGTGATAGGCAATATGGTTTTAGACGATATCGATCAACTGCAGACATTCTTTGCCTTCTTACGCATCAACTCAACCAAGCTACAGACCAACATGGTGAAACACATACAATAGCACTGGATATATCAAAGGCATTTGATAGAGTCTGGCATCAATCCTTATTGTTATTGTCGAAGATGTCACACTACGGCCTTGCGTCATTAGTTCCACTAATTTCTTCTTATCTTCATAACAGAAAAATATGTGTAATGGTAGATGGCCTTTATTCTCAATTTCACTCAATAAATGCTGGTGTTCCCCAGGGATCAGTTTTGGCCCCAACTCTGTTCCTCATTCATATCAATGATCTCATAATATCTACCACTCATAATCCAATACATTCCTACACAGATGACTCAACACTCCACAGTTCCTTCACATTTACCAATTCTTTCACCCAACCCGATCTTATAAATTCAAAAATAAACACTGCAATTTCTCTGAACCAGGACCTTTCTAGAATTAATGAATGGGGACAAAAGAATCTAGTTTCCTTTAATGCACAAAAAACCTAGTACATTAAATTTTCTAACCAACAGAATCTCACTGACTCCCATATATTTTTTAATGATGTAAATATTCCCACTTCCCCTAGTATTGACATTCTCGGTGTAACATTAACTACTAACTTGAGCTGGACACATTATGTTAGAAGCATTGCTAAGAATGCCTCTAAAAAACTGGGACGCCTGTACAGAGTTCGAGAATTCTTCACTGACGAGCAGTTGGCCGTAATATATGAAAGTCATGTGCGTTCTCAGATGGATTACTGTTCACCTCTGTGGAGTGGAAGTGGAGTGGTTGCATTGAGGCAGTTGGACAAAATTCAAAATAAAGCTATTAGATTAATCAATAACCCTGCAATTACACAGGACCTTCCTACATTATCCATACGAAGAAACGTTGCATCCCTTGCATTACTCTACAGAGTTCCGAGGAACTTGCTTCAATTGTGCCGCCTCTCCACATCTTTCCCCGTAGAACTAGGGCAGCTGAGAGCGCCCATGAATTTACACTTTCTCCTCCACAATGCAGAACTTCTGCTTATCAAAATTCATTTATCCCTAGAACTACTACTCTTTGGAATTCACTTCCTCGAGTTGCTTTCCACAAACTTACAATCTACAAAAGTTTAAATCCAGTTGTTACAAACATTTTATGAATGGAGGATGCCTTTAGGCACATGGACCTTTTTGTTTTATCTGTGTTTCCTTCCTCCGTTCATTGTCTCCATAAAAAAAAAAAAAAAAAAAAAAAAATAGTAAAGTTCAGTCGGCCTAATAAGTGATGTCTCGGCACCAAGTATGTTTGGATCAATAATTGGCATCATAAATGTCTAAAACTTGATTTATTCGTTTCGAGTGAGATAGACAAGCATGATCCTGCCCTTGTCCACCCTATTCAACATCTGACAGACATTAATACAGCACAGAACGAGCCAAGCGTAATACTAGGTGAGACCAAGATTGTTAGTCTATGTATCTTGGGTGAGATATGGCTTATTAGTGCGACTGTACAGGCTACGGCAAAAGGCCAAGGGGAGCGGCGGATACGGAAGAATAGTCTAGACTTGGGTTATATGCCAGATATCTGTCCTCAGCTCAAGACAATAATACATAGAGAGGTATATGATAGATAAATATATAGATATATAGGTAAATAGAGAGAGAGAGAAAAAGCTAGATAGATAGATAGAGAGAGAGAGAGAGCGAGAGAGAAAGAAAAAAGCTAGATAGAGAGAGAGATAGAGAGAGAGCAAGAAAAAAGCTAGATAGAGAGAGAGAGAGAGAGAGTGAGTGAGAGAGCGAGCCAATCTACCTAGAATAAGGCCTATACCGCTTTGCTCACATCTTGTTTTGAGATATTTCCAAAGCTGAATAAAAACATTAGGGAGGCTAATGGCAGGTATTAATACAGACATTCGATATCACCGGATTTCTCCATACAATGCTGGCTCGCTATCGCTCGCCAGGACGAAATCGACACCTGAATGAGGATGAACGTCTTACAACAGTTGGCTGAATGGGGCCCGAATGGATACAAGCCATAGAGAGAGGGAGATAAAGATAAAAAAAGCGAGGTGGGCTCCCTTAAGGATATTAATAGGAGAGTGTGGCTCAGGTATTGAAGGGGTTAGGGTGGTTTCTGTTGCTGGGTCTGGGCCATGTTGCACTAGTCATTATATCTGCCCAAATATGAAATAACGGGTTGGAAGCAAGTTTGGGGGAATGGGGTGGAGGGTGTGGTGTGTATGTGTGTGTGGGGGGGGGGGGGGAGTGGGATGGGTGTTGGGAGGGGGGAGGGGAGGGGTGTGTGGAGAAGTGGCTGCTTAGTGTGGGGGGGCAGGGGGTCCTTGAGAAAGGGGGGGGGGGGAGTGGGATGGGGGTATAGGTTATAGGAGAGGGGGGGGGGGGAGTGGGATGGGGGTATAGGTTATAGGAGAGGGGGGGGGGGGTGTGCGATGGGGGTATAGTACAAAGGAGTACAAAGGAGTACAAAGGAAATCAAGCAACAACAGATCTAGTGACCCTTCTAGGTTGCTTGTCCTCCAAAACACTGAGGATCAAGTGTCCAAACAGTGGTTTAGAGTGGGTAAGGGAACATTGGAAAGGGAACTACTGCCCTGCCACTAACGTGGCAGGACTAGGAAGTTAGTAGGGGACATATGGGTTAGTAACTGAGGGGAGGATAAAGTTATTCATTTACAAACGCAGTCAGTCGCGGGTTTTGATGCGAGATATTTGTCTAGGCGGAATTTAAATGAATCAACGGTGCTGCAGTCTATAACGTCTCGGGGAAGCCCATTCCACAAGTTGACAACTCGATTGAAGAAGAAATTCTTAGATTCGTGCGAGTTAAAAGATTTACCAATAATTTTGCAACCGTTTCCCCGCGTGTAATTAGATTGGTCGATAGTGAAGTACTTACTACAGTTCATATTGTCGATGCATTTGATGATTTTGAACACTTAATTAAGTCGCCTCTTAATCTGCGCTGGGTTAAAGGAAATAGATTTAATTCTCTAAGACGCTCTTCGTATGGTTTGTTCTTTAGGCTAGGTATCATTTTGGTAACTCTACGTTGAACTCGTTCTAGCTTGTTTATATCTTTTTGGTAATAAGGGCACCAGGATTGAACGCAGTATTCCAGAAGAGGGCGGACTAAGGAATTGTAAAGGGTTAGGATAACTTCTTTGGATTTATGCTCAAATGACCTGCCTATAAAGCCAATTATTTTGTTTGCCTTCTTAACAACTTCTGAACATTGTTGACTCGGTTTTAGGTTACTCGATATTGTTACTCCCAGATCAGTTTCTCTGTTTACATTCTTAAGCTGAGTGCCATTCATCGAATAGTTTGCTTTCTCATTTAGGTATCCGACATGTAGTACTTTACATTTATCCGCATTGAAACTCATTTGCCAAATTTGGGCCCAACATGACAATTTATCTAGATTGTGTTGCATATCGTCAACTTGTTCTTTTGAGAGTACGCTATTTGCAATTTTTGTATCGTCAGCAAATTTTGAGATTGTGCAGGTGAGACCCTCATCTATGTCGTTGATGTAAATTAGAAAGAGAATTGGTCCTAGTACCGATCCCTGGGGTACCCCGCTACTTACATTGGTCCATTTAGATGCCTTACCGTTTATGACTACCCTTTGCTTTCTGTTGCTGAGCCAATTTTCTATCCATTTCAACACACCGTCTTGTATTCCATGCGCTTTTAGTTTTAGCAGTAAACGTTTGTGGGGAACTTTGTCAAAGGCCTTTTGAAAATCAAGGTATATAATATCTACAGCTTTACTCTCATCGTAGAGGTTGAGGATATCGTGGAAGAAGTCTAAGAGGTTTGTTAAACAGGAACGTTTTTTACGAAAGCCGTGTTGAGTATCTTTAAGTATGTTATTTTCCTCCAAGTGATTTACGAGTCTGTCTCGTATGACCGTTTCTAGCATTTTACATACAACTGAGGTTAAGCTAATTGGACGATAGTTACTGGGTAGGGATTTGCTGCCTTTTTTGAATATCGGTGTTACGTTGGCTAGCTTCCACTGATCAGGCATAGTTCCAGACTGCAAGGATTTATTGAATAGTAATGTCAGTGGTTTGGAGAGCTCATTCTTAGCTTCCTTTAGAACTCTAGGCGAGATTGTATCAGGTCCTGGCGTTTTATTTACCTTGAGTTTATCTAAACAATTCAATACTTCTCTCTCTGTAACGGTGATATTGCTTAGAACATCTGAATTATCAATCTGAATCGGCGATGGTGTAGGGATATCACTGAGGTCTTCTGTTGTAAAAACTGATGCAAAGAAGGTATTGAGGGCATTACTCATTTGTACTTCGTCTTTGGTGTATTCTCCTTTTTCATCGACTAACGGTCCAACAGTTGAAGTAACTACTTTTTTCTTTCTGATATAACTATAGAATTCTTTCGGGTTTGTTTTACTTTGATTCGCAATATGTAACTCTAAGGTCTTTTTACTTTGCTTAATTAACTTTTTGGCTTTGCGTCGTAGCTCTACAAATTTCACCCGTTCTTCGTCATTTTGTGAGGATTTTAATCTATCATTAGCACATTTTTTAGCAAGCAGGCAGTTTGAAATATCTTTATTCCACCATTTGGGCTTATTATTATGGCCTGGACGCCGTATTTTCGATGGTATGCAGTCTTGCACTGCTTTTAGGTAAGTGGTTTCGAATAACTTCCAAGATGTATTTATGTCGTTATTGTTAATTAAAAAGCTCCAGTCAGTTTCTTTAAACATAGCTCTAAGTTTATGGAAGTTTGCTTTCTTGAAATTAGGGACTTTTTCGATGCTACTATTTGGTTCGTTACTAGTAAACTTTAAAGTGAAAGTTATCGTACGATGGTCGCTGTTACTGAATTCATCACCAACATTCAAATTCTCTATCAATTCTTCTTTTGTTGCAAGTACAATGTCAAGAACGTTATTACCACGGGTCGGCATTCGAACAAATTGATAAAGCGAACTCTCTTGCAAGTTCGTATACAAGTCATGTCCGGAGTGTGAAGTAAGAGTATCGCCCCACTTGGTCACAGGTAAATTAAAGTCGCCAAAAATTACGGTATCTTGTGAGTTACTTACATCTGCAATTTGTTCGTAAATTTCTCGGTCAGTTTGCACTGATTGAGCTGGAGGTCTGTATATTAACGCAAGTATTATTTTTGTACCTTTATTATTCTTTATTAGCACAAAAGATGTGTCGACGTTCACAATTTGAGGTTTTGACACGAGGGTCGGGTTAAGACTTTCTTTGATATAAAATAAAACGCCACCTCCATTTTTATTTATTCGGCTGTTCTCAAACATTACATAACCGGGAAGTGAATACTCTGCTAAAAAGTCTCTATCTTGTGTATTGAGCCAAGATTCTGTTATGCCAATCACATAATAATTTTCTGTAAACACTAGTTCCTCTAAATCTGAAAATTTATTGCGTATGCTACGAGCGTTTGCATAGAAAACCTTTAAAGTTGCGGTTTTAGAACTCGCAGATCGTTCTTTCATCGAATTTTTGGTTCTGGTCGGATCTACATTTACATTCATGGCTGTCCTCGGTCCTCGGTCGTTATCCCTGACGGTTTTGAATTTGGGTCGTGTTGGTGGAGCTTTATCCAAATTCGCGGTTCTTGACGGATTAGTATTTAATTCCTTTGTAGATTGCCGTCCTCGCTGTCTTCGGTCCTCCTTCCTGGTTGTCCTGTGCTGAGTCGATTTCTTCTCCGAAAATCCTTCACCGCATCGTTGAGAAGACGCCCAAAACGCGCTGCTCCCACCTGGTTCAGATGAACTCCATCATCCGAAAACAAATAGTCATCGTAGTAGAAATTGTCCCAGGTGTCGACGAATCCCACGTTCTCCTTCCTGCAGAGGTTTGCTAGACAACGATTTGTGCTGGTGGCTATGTTGTAAAATCGGCTCTCTACACCGAGCCGGGGGACGATTCCTGAGACGATGATCCTTGATGACTTCTCCTTAAACGACTTGATCAGCTGCTGGTACTTTAAAAGCAAATCTTCCGACCGGGTTCGCTGTATATCGTTGGATCCAACGTGGATGACGTACATTGTATTTGCAGGGGCCAGCTTTGATACTTCGTCAACTGCTGCAACTACGTCATCCACACCACCACCAGGGATACAAAAACGCTTCCTGGTCTTAGGTGCCCTGGCGCAAAACTCTGTGAGCTGACCACGTATCATCGAGTCTCCCACGAGCCGGACTTCTTCTATTTCCTCTTCGTCATCTGAGTCTGCGAATATCTGGAAACGGTTTTGACACTCGGTAATCGGTATGTGTTTCCTGGTCTTGGGGCAAACGTTGTTCCTCACGACACGGAAGTTGTCTTGAGGGGGAAGAGAGTCGCTATTTGTATCTTGAGTATCGGAAACATCAGCTGAAATGGCTACTGTAGGCGTTGAATTGTTGGCAGTTGACGTTGGGGCGTTGGTGGCTGCTGGAGTTGCGGTGACAATTGAAGTTTGTGGCACTCCAACGTTGAGTGTTACAAACTCTTATAGGAGAGGGGGGGGGGAGGGGATGGGGGTGGGGGGGGGGGGGGAGTGGGATAGGTTATAGGAGAGGGGGGGGGGAGTGGGATGGGGGTATAGGTTATAGGAGAGGGGGGGGGGAGTGGGATGGGGGTATAGGTTATAGGAGAGGGGGGGGGGGGGGAGTGGGATGGGCGGTATAGGTTATAGGAGAGGGAGGGGGGGGGAGTGGGATGGCGTATAGGTTATAGGAGAGGGGGGGGGGGGGGAGTGGGATGGGTATAGGTATAGGAGAGGGGGGGGGGAGTGGGATGGGGGGTATAGGTTATAGGAGAGGGGGGGGGGGGGGTGTTAGTTGTGTGTGTAGGTGGGTGTGGGTGTGGGGGTTGGGGTGCGGGGGTGGAGGGTTCCTAGTCCTCTTATCTAACCATCTAAGGATAGAAGGATATCGGCTATGACTCAAGATCCTACCTACAACCTGACGACCTTCCCCTCCTTCACTGACCACTGGCGAGTTTCAAGCTATAAGGAAGTTGGAGATGTAAATATCGATATTTAGCCAAATTAATAGCTATAATACGGTTGGAATGCATTTACAAATACATAACATGAAATTCAAGAGACTGCCTATCCATCATAAACCTACATTATTATTGCATTTGTGTTTACGGCTCCAACTTCCTTCTAGCCCATAACTCCCAAGTGGTTCATTATATACCACCTACATACCTACGTACCTACATACCTACCTACAGTGTTTTTTGTAAGCCGGCTAGAAAATTACTTTTCCACATCTTATTTACTCCATTATTGCAACGTTTGTATAGCCAAATATGTCATACATTTTCCCAAGGTTAAATAGAAAATAATCTATCTATCTATCTATCTATCTATATGCTCAGGCCCAATCCCCACTTTTCCAATTGTTTTACTTTGTTTTTCCTCTATTTTATTATTATTATTTTTTTTTTGTATTTTCTTGGGGGTGGCCGACTCAAGACAGAGCAAGAACAGGAAAACACAAAACACAAGACAAAACAGCGAACAAACACAGACAAAACACAACATTCAAACACAGAGCTTACCTACCTCTCCACGCCCCCTCCCCCCCTCTCTCTCTATCTCTCTGTCCGAGTTATATTGTAGGATCAAGAACGATACAGAGTTTAAAGACAAAACTAGAAAAGCATTTGGACGTGATGGGCTGGGTGTGAAAGTGATTTGCCTTGTGTGAGCCAATCGGCCTTCTGCAGACTCCCGTATTAAGATATTTTTCTGTGTTTTTTTTTCTCTCTCTCTCTCTCTCTCTCTCTCTCTCTCTCTCTCTCTCTCTCTCTCTCTCTCTCTCTCTGTGTGTTCATTGGTGTGGGTGTGTCCTTGTCTGAAAACCAGAATATGATGAAGGTTAGTTGGATTAGTCTCAGGGTGTGGACAGGACAAGGTACAGGTCAAACAAAAGACAGTACCGTAGTAGTTGTGACAGTGGTACGGATGTGTGTGTGTGTGTGTGTGTGTGTGTGTGTAGTTTATCCACTACACCAGCAAGCGGTCTTCATTTTCTGGTTTCACCTCTACACACACTCACACTCTCTCTCTCTCTCTCCATGTGAGTATGTATGGTTGAGTTCGTGTGTGTGTGTTCGTGTGTGTGTGTGTACGTGTGAGAATATGGGTTCGGGTGTGTGTGTACGTATGGGTTCGTGTGTGTGTGTGTGTACGTATGAGTGTATGGGTTCGGGTGTGTGTGATTATGTGTGTGTGTGTGTGTGTACGTATGTGCTTGTGTGCTACTGTCATTGTCTGGTATTACCCTCTCTCTCTCTTTCTATCTATCTAGTTATCTCTATATTTCTCTCTCACACACACACACTCACTTCACTTCCATACAGACACACACACACTCTCACTTTCACAAACACACACACAAACACACAAACACACACCAATGTAAGTAGTGGAGTACCACAAGGATCAGTACTGGGGCCAGTTCTTTTCCTAATATACATAAACAACATATACAGTATGAGGGCCTCAGCTGCACAATCTCAAAGTTTGCAGATGATACAAACATTGCAAATAACGTAATCTCAAAAGAATATGTTCAAGATATGCAAGTCACTCTAGATTAGTTGTCTCAATGGGCTAAAATATGGCAAATATGTTTCAATGAAGACAAATGTAAAGTACTTCACATTGGAAGCCGAAATAAAAAAGCGATTCAAGCGAACTATTCAATGAATGGCACCCAACTCAAGACTGTAGACAAAGAAACGGATTTAGGAGTAACAATATCAAGTAACCTCAAACCTAGTCAACAATGCAAGTAGGTTGTTAAGAAAGCAAAACAAATTATTGGTTTCATAGGCAGGTTCTTTGAGCATAAATCCAAAGATGTAATCCTCACTCTTTATAATTCCTTAGTTCGCCCACTCCTAAAATACTGCGTTCAGTCCTGGTGCCCTCACTATCAAAAGGATATAGACAAACTGGAATGTGTTCAACGCAGTCACTAAAATTATAGAACTAGAAACAGCAGTATTTTGGAGGGCAAGTAACCTTGAGGGGTCGCAGTACCTGTTGTTGCTTGTTTTCCTTTGTACTACTTTGTACCTTTATACTCACGATCTTGCTCTCTCTCTCTTCCTTTGTGTGGCTATTTACCCTTATCTTTCACACACACACACACACACACTTTAACACTCACACACACACTCTTGCTTGTTAATTCTCTCTCTCTCTCACACACACATACACCTAGGAGCCAATAATTAGGTCAGTGATCTTGGCAGCGTTTCACGTATCCCAAAATAAGGATAAATAGCCACACAAAGAGAGAGGGAGAGAGAGTATGTGCGTGAGAGTGAAAGTGTGTGTGTGTGTGTGAGAGAGACAGAGAGAGAGTGTGAGTGTGTATGTGTGAAAGTGTGTGCGTGAGACTGAAAGTGTGTGTGCGTGAGAGAGAGAGAGAGAGAGAGAGAGAATGTTCATAAGATACTATGTTGTTTTTGTATTTGAATAATTTAATGTCTAGACTCAATAAGATAACATTTTGTATAAACGTTCAGTTAAATCGTAAAAAAACATATATTGAAAAATTAATATACAAATCGTAATTATAGAAATAATAATAATAATAATAAAAATAACACAATAATCAAACTATCTCACTATCTTACGTGATCATATAATGGCGAATTCCCCATCCTAGTTTTATATCCATTAAGCAGTATAACTAATGTGTACCTTAACACGTTGTACAGTTAGGTACATTATTCATATTACTCCGTCAAGTACAACCACGATATTATATTGTGTAGCACCCTTATAACTTAAGTATATATATATATATATATATATATATATATATATATATATATATATATATATATATATATATATATATAAATTATACATATATATATATATTAGATATATATATATATATATATATATATATATACTAGGTATATATAATATATATATATATATATATATATATATATATATACAGTATATATAACAAAACAATTCGCTGAAACAGAGGAGGTCCACAAAGACCCCCTTTGGCCCGAATAGCATTAAAGGGTAGGGTAGTATGAAGGCATCAATCCCCCTCTCCAGCCGAGGCCACCGAGAGTACTCTCGGTGGCCTCCTCCAGCCCCATAATTTGTCCCAGTAAATCCTCCTTCTTCCCACCACCTGTACCACCTGTACCATCAACAAGGAAGCAGGAACTGGGGTCGGTGTAGGGTAAGGAAGTTACTGGATATAACGAGAATTATAATGCATACTTCCTACCTACCTCTCTCTATGTCAAGCTTCCTGGGTACAAAGGTCGGATTTTGGTGTGTGGGGGGGAGAGAGAGAAAGTTGGCAGTTGGGTCGTTTGGGGATTGGAGGGTTATAGTGGTTGGGGTTTGGAGGGTTGGGGGTTTGTAGGGGTGGGAATTGGGAGGGTTGGGGTTTGGAGGGTTAGGGGTTGGGGTTTGGAGGGCTTGGAGAGATGGGGTTTGGAGGGTGGGGGTTTGGAGTTTGGAGGGTTGGGAGAGATAGCGTTCTCCAAATTATAATCAAACGACTAACGAGGCCCTGTGTGTTAGCGGGAACTGGGTGGAGTAACTGTACTATACTCTGTTGCCAGCTGACGGTAAATTGAATCCCTTACCAGCTCATATCTCGATACCCAATGGACACAAATATGAATGAACTGTGTCTCTGCCTAACATATTGATTCCCTTACCAGCTCATATCTCGATACTCAATGGACACAAATATGAATGAACTGTGTCTCTGCCTACATATTGATTCCCTTACCAGCTCATATCTCGATACTCAATGGACACAAATATGAATGAACTGTGTCTCTGCCTAACATATTGATTCCCTTACCAGCTCATATCTCGATACTCAATGGACACAAATATGAATGAACTGTGTCTCTGCCTAACATATTGATTCCCTTACCAGCTCATATCTCGATACTCAATGGACACAAATATGAATGAACTGTGTCTCTGCCTAACATATTGATTCCCTTACCAGCTCATATCTCGATACTCAATGGACACACATATGAATGAACTGTGTCTCTGCCTAAAATATTGATTCCCTTACCAGCTCATATCTCGATACTCAATGGACACAAATATGAATGAACTGTGTCTCTGCCTAACATATTGATTCCCTTACCAGCTCATATCTCGATACTCAATGGACACAAATATGAATGAACTGTGTCTCTGCCTAACCTATTGATTCCCTTACCAGCTCATATCTCGATACTCAATGGACACAAATATGAATGAACTGTGTCTCTGCCTAACATATTGATTCCCTTACCAGCTCATATCTCGATACTCAATGGACACAAATATGAATGAACTGTGTCTCTGCCTAACATATTGATTCCCTTACCAGCTCATATCTCGATACTCAATGGACACAAATATGAATGAACTGTGTCTCTGCCTAACATATTGATTCCCTTACCAGCTCATATCTCGATACTCAATGGACAACATATGAATGAACTGTGTCTCTGCCAAACATATTGATTCCCTTACCAGCTCATATCTCGATACTCAATGGACACAAATATGAATGAACTGTGTCTCTGCCTAACATATTGATTCCCTTACCAGCTCATATCTCGATACTCAATGGACACACATATGAATGAACTGTGTCTCTGCCTAACATATTGATTCCCTTACCAGCTCATATCTCGATACTCAATGGACACAAATATGAATGAACTGTGTCTCTGCCTAACATATTGATTCCCTTACCAGCTCATATCTCGATACTCAATGGACACAAATATGAATGAACTGTGTCTCTGCCTAACATATTGATTCCCTTACCAGCTCATATCTCGATACTCAATGGACACATATGAATGAACTGTGTCTCTGCCTAACATATTGATTCCCTTACCAGCTCATATCTCGATACTCAATGGACACAAATATGAATGAACTGTGTCTCTGCCTAACATATGATTCCCTTACCAGCTCATATCTCGATACTCAATGGACACAAATATGAATGAACTGTGTCTCTGCCTAACATATTGATTCCCTTACCAGCTCATATCTCGATACTCAATGGACACAAATATGAATGAACTGTGTCTCTGCCTAACATATTGATTCCCTTACCAGCTCATATCTCGATACTCAATGGACAACATATGAATGAACTGTGTCTCTGCCAAACATATTGATTCCCTTAGCAGATCATTTCTCGATACTCCATGGACAAAATATGAATGTACTATGTCTCTGCGTAACATATGTACCGAGTTTTCATTATTAACAACATATTTAGCTACAAACTCTTCTTAATAGCTGAGAAACCAACGGCCTATAGTGAAAATTAGCTTTGAACTCTCTCTCTCTCGCTCTCTCTCTGTATGGTACTTCCTGGGTACAAATGACTACAAAACTATTTCCTGTACCCGCTGTTACGTAGTCTGCACAGTCAAAATCATTAAAGGGGGGTGACCTGTTTTTTTTCTCTCCTTTTAAATTTCTCTTTCTCTGGCTTGTATCCATTCGGCTCCTTTCAGCCTACTGTTTTAAGACGCTTATCCCCATCCAGGTGTCTATATTTTCCTGGCGAGCGATAGCGAGCCAGCATTGTATGGAGATATCCGGCTTCGCCTGAGACATTTTTCTATCGAAAAATGTACAAATGTAGTCTGCTGTCAGAAACTTTTTTAATATTATGCTGGCTCGCTACCACTCGCCAGGAAAAAAATCGACACCTGGATGAGGATAAACGTCTTAAAACAGTAGGCTGAATGGGACCGAATGGATAAAAAGCCAGAGAAAGAGAGAAAAAAGGCAGGCCACCCCCCTTAATTCCCTCACAATTTTACTCATAAACTGGGTCATCTTAACCCTTTCAAGATCCAACACGCATGGTTTTATTTGTCCTGACTGTTATTAGAAGATGTTATTCAGATTAGGAAGTATATATGGATGTGAGAGGGTTAATTGAGATAGTCTTCACCCTTATACTTCCCACAGCTCCTTGTTAAACTGTACAAAATAATCTAATGAAGTGTCACAATGCGTCACAGTCTTCAAAGGGTTAAGGGGAGATTTCCACTTGAGGGACTTTTTCTTGACCCCTTTCTCCCTCATGTCTAGCCCCATTGCTTTTGATATTATGAAACGTTTGCCCCATTAGTTTAACGATTTTAAGAACTTTCACCCCATATTAAGACCTTTCGTGCCATTCAGGTGTCAATTTTATCCTGGCGAGCGATAGCGAGCCTGTAATTTAAGAGGAACCGGCCTTCGGACGGGAAATTTTTCTACCGAAAAATGTACAAATATATCTTGAAAGGGACTCATGGGGGTGTAATTTTAAGCTTGATGGAGGTCTAGGGAACAAACTAAATAGTTACCTCCCCTTAAGTTACTATAGTTTTTCATTGCTAGTGTTCATGTGTTATCAATAGTTCGTGACTATACAGTATACAGTATACTGGTTTCATGTTGTAGAGGTGTTAGACTTAATGTTCCTCACTCTAGGATTCACATTCGCTACCATTAGAAGATTTTATTCAAATTGGGAATGAGCACTAGGAATGAGGCCCTCTGACGTTGACAAGTTCTTCCAAAGCAGAGTAAGATGGTCTCCTGATAAGCAGAAAAGGGCGAAGAAAAGCATTAGTGTTCTGATGGGGTATATTTTGTTTGTGTACGGTCGCGCTAATAAGTCATGTTCCAGCTGGCATTACGTTTGGCTCGCTCTGTGCTGTATTAATGTCTGTCAGATGTTGAATTGGGTTGGTAAGTGTAGGAACATGTTTATATATTTCACTCGATATGAAGAACTGAAGCTTAGATATGGCTGATACCAATTATTGATCAAAACATACTTGGTGCCCAGACATCACTTATTAGCGCGACTGTACTTCCTAACCTGCGAGTAAATACAACATAAACATAATGAATGGATATATATATATATATATATATATATATATATATATATATATATATATATATATATATATATATATATATATATATATATATATATATATATATATATATATATATATACATCATGCACCCAAGTACATTTAAGAACACAATAATATCATACACAACGACCTTGGTATAATGGGACTGTACCGCTTGACGTACACACATACCCACGCACACACACACACACACACACACACACACTTATACACTGAGACATACCACACACACACACACAAATGCTCTCTAACACACACTAATATACACACAAACAAACACACTAGTACACATATACAGTGAGAGGTAATACACACACACACAAACACACACACACACACACACACACATACACACACTTATACACCGAGACATACCACACACACACACACACACACATGCTCTCTAACACACACTAATATACACACAAACAAACACACTAGTACACATATACAGTGAGAGATAATACACACACACACACACACACACACTTATACACTGAGACATACCACACACACACACACACATGCTCTCTAACACACACTAATATACACACAAACAAACACACTAGTACACATATACAGTGAGAGATAATACACACACACACACACACACACGTATACACTGAAACATACCACACACACACACACACACTTATAAACTGAGATATACCACACACACACACACTTATACCCTGAAACATACCACACACACACACACACACACTTATACACACCACACACACACTTATACACTGAAACATACCACACACACACACACACACTTATACACTGAGCCATACCACACACACACACACACTTATACACTGAGACATACCACACGCACACACACACTTATACACTGAGACATACCACACACACACACACACACTTATACACTGAAACATACCACACACACACACACACTTATACACTGAGACATACCACACACACACTTATACACTGAGACATACCACACACACACACACACTTATACACTGAGACATACCACACACACACACACTTATACACTGAGACAAACCACACACACACACACACACTTATACACTGAGCCATACCACACACACACACACTTATACACTGAGACATACCACACACACACACTTATACACTGAGATATACCACACACACACACACACACTTATACACTGAGCCATACCACACACACTTATACACTGAGACATACCACACACACACACACACTTATACACTGAGACATACCACACACTTATACACTGAGCCATACCACACACACACACACACACTTATACACTGAGACATACCACACACACACACACACACACTTATACACTGAAACATACCACACACACACTTATACATACCACACACACACACACACACTTATACACTGAGCCATACCACACACACACACACACTTTATACACTGAGACATACCACACACACACACACACACACACACACTTATACACAGCCCGTAGCCTAGTAGGTAGAGCTCTCGTCTCACACACGAGGGGTCGGGGGTTCAATCCCCGGCCGGGCGGAGACAAATTGGGCTTGTCTCCTTTCATGTGTTAGCCTCAGTTCACCTAGCTGTAAATAGGTACCTGGAATAAGTGGACGACGTTGTGACGTCCCATCTGGGGTTGGCAAAAATGGTACAAGGCGAGATGGGTATCATATGGTTCACCTAAGCTGATGGCTACCTAAGCCTTCGGGCGAGACGGTACCGTCTATAGTGAGAATGGTACCATACAGATCCACCCTAAGCCTTCGTTTCCGATGTCGCCAATTGGCTAAAAATACAGACTACACACACATCCACAGCCATTCCAACGATACATATAACACCTACACATATAGGAGGCGGGAAATAACGAGCATGCTCACTCCCGCAATACAACTAGAGTAAGTACAACTAGAGTAAGTACACTGAGACATACCACACACACACACACACACTTATACACTGAGCCATACCACACACACACACACTTATACACTGAGACATACCACACACACACACACACACACTTATACACTGAGACATATCCTGGTAATCCTGGTGATAAGTTGAGGACGTCTGGTCGTCCCTCGGTCATGCTGATGCACCACCGCCAGTAGTAGTCATCCACCGCTCGTCCCCGTCGCCAGTGGAAGACACGGGGGCAAGGGGACCAGTAGATGGACTGTCCATGGTAGACAGATCGGTAATAAAATTACCGTCTGCCCTCATCAGGGCAAGCTGATCAGGAATGCTGTTACTCAGTGCCCTGATGTCATAGTGGGGCATTTTTGGCTGGTCAGGGACACTTTTGAGGAACCTGTCCAGCACCCTCTTGAACTGGTCAGCCGAGGAGCACTCTGCATCACGCACATATCTTGGCAGCGCGTTAAAGAGTGTTGGGCCCCGGTATGATATTGAGGTCATTCTCTGAGTCACCACTCTGGCCAAGGCTCTATTATTGATGTTTCCCAATTCACAGAGCTTGCCTCGCCTCTTGCTGATTTCCTCACTTATTTTCGACTCATTGTTTAAGTTTGGGACATGGCCATTTAGCATTTTCCAAACGTAGATTATGATGTACCGCTCACGCCGTCGCTCCAACGAGTACAATTCAAGTGCCTTAAGTCTTCCCCAGTAGTCGAGATGTTGCACGGAGGAGATCTTGTTTGTAAATGTACGTTGGACGCCTTCAAGTGATTGTCGTTCTCCAACCTTCCACGGGTCCCAGAGTTGGCAGCAGTACTCGAGGATTGGCATTATTAGAGATTTGTATAATATTATCATTGATAATATTACCACATACCACACACACACACACACTTATACACTGAAACATACCACACACACACACACACAGACACTTATACACTGAGACATACCACACACACACACACACACACTTATACACTGAAACATACCACACACACACACACACACACTTATACACTGAACGATACCACACACACACACACACACACTTATACACTGAGACATACCACACACACACACACACACTTATACACTGAGACATACCACACACACACACATACATGCTCTCTAACACACAGTAATATACACACAAACAAACACACTAGTACACATATACAGTGAGAGATAATACACACACACACACACACACTTATACACTGAGACATACCACACACACACACACAAACACACACATGCTCTCTAACACACACTAATATACACACAAACACACTAGTATACATATACAGTGAGAGATAATACACACACACACACACACACACACACACACACACACACTTATACACTGAGACATACCACACACACACACACAAACATACACATGCTCTCTAACACACACTAATATACACACAAACAAACACACTAGTACACATATACAGTGAGAGATAATACACACACACACACACACACACACACTTATACACTGAGACATACCACACACACACACACAAACACACACATGCTCTCTAACACACACTAATATACACACAAACAAACACACTAGTATACATATACAGTGAGAGATAATACACACACACACACACACACACACACACTTATACACTGAGACATACCACACACACACACACACAAACACACACATGCTCTCTAACACACACTAATATACACACAAACAAACACACTAGTACACATATACAGTGAGAGATAATACACACACACACACACACACTTATACACTGAGACATACCACACACACACACACACACGCACATTCTCTCTAACACACACTAATATACACACAAACAAACACACTAGTACACATATACAGTGAGAGATAATACACACACACACACACACACACACTTATACACTGAGACATACCACACACACACACACACATGCTCTCTAACACACACTAATATACACACAAACAAACACACTAGTATACATATACAGTGAGAGATAATACACACACACACACACACTTATACACTGAGACATACCACACACACACACACACACATCCTCTCTAACACACACTAATATACACATAAACAAACACACTAGTATACATATACAGTGAGAGATAATACACACACACACACACACACTCCATCCTTCCACCTCTCATTCGGTCTACCTCTCCCTCTCCGTCCCTCCACCTCGCTCTCGTACACCCTCTTAGTCATTCTCTCGCTTTCCATACGTTCCATATGGCCGAACCATCTCAAATTGTTCCTTTTCACACTTTCCAGCACATCTACCTCCACACCACAGCTCCTTCGTACTTCCTCATTAGTCTGTCTATCCCTCCATGTAACTCCGCACGCACTTCTTAAGTAATTCATTTCCACTGCTCTCACTCTTGGTCTGAGTCTCTCAACCAACGTCCATGCTTCGCTTCCGTACGTCAGTGTCGGGATTACCACACTGTCATGCAAGGACTTCTTCACTTCCATACTGACCACCCTATTTCTTGTTACTGCTTTCAGCGTTCCTACAACCCTCTTCCCCTGTTGTACCCTTCTTCATCCATAGTCCCATCTTTACTCAACACACTGCCCAGATACTTAAAGAGTTGACGATCTCCATAGCCTGACCGTTCAGCTTCACCTCACACTCTGTGACTTCACCCCTTTTGAAGACCATAACCTTGCTCTTCTCCGCATTTACCTTCAAATTCCGTTTTCCACACACTGTTCCAAACTCATTTACCAGACCCTGCAACTCCCATTCATTATCACTCATCAGAACTGTATCATCGGCAAACAGCAGTATAGGTAGCTTCCACTCAATTCCCTCCCTTTTCAGCGATACACCAACATCCACTGCTCTTGATAGTATTTCTTTCATGACTGCATCCATATATACAGTAAACAACCACGGGGACATCACACACCCCTGTTTCAAACCAACATTCAGGTCAAAGAACTCGCTCTGCTCACTCTCCACACGTACTGCCGCCTTTGCACCCTCATACATGCTCTTCACTGCTTTCAGCAACTTGCCATCTACTCCGTATATTCTAAGTACTCTCCACAAACCTTCATAGGCCTTCTCCAAGTCCATAAAGGCAACATACACCTTTTGTTTCTTCTCCAGATATTTCTCCACAACACAATTCAGGGTGAAAATCTTTTCTACACATCCTCTTCCCTTCCGAAAACCTCCCTGCTCGTCGCCTATCCATTTCTCCGTTCTCACTCTCTCTCTCTCAATCACTACCCTACTGTATACCTTCCCTACTATGCTTAGAAGACATATTCCTCGGTGGTTACCACACACTCCACTTTCCCCTTTTGCCCTTATATAGGGGGACTATTATGCCAGTCTTCCAGTCATCAGGTACACTCCCCTTCTCCCATGCTAGTTTGCACATTTTCCATACCCATTCGATCACTATCTCACCACCATATCTCAACATTTCCCCACACACTCCATCTGTTCCTGGTGCTTTCCCCAACTTCACTCTTTTCATGGCTTCCCACACTTCTGACCTCCTGATCCCCACCTCCTCCTCCACTACTTCTCTTCTTCTCCCTCCCATACCATATCCAGCTATGTTTGCTGGCTCTTCATTCCTTATATTTAGCAACTCATTGAAGTACTACCTCCATCTTTCGACTCTCTCTTGCTTCTCTGTTAGCATTCTCCCATTCTTATCTTTCACACCCATACTGTTTCCCTTGCTACCTTCCCTAACTTTCTTGACTTCTTTCCAGAACAGTTTCTTACTCTCCCTCCATTTTACACTCAGATTCCTTCTGGGCCCCATCAGTTTTCAAATTTGACTTTGACCCATTTCTTTGTCAATATTAAGCCCTTTCGTGACATTTAGGTGTCGAATCGCTAGCCAGTAATTTAGGAGGAATTGGCCTCAAGTCGGGACATTTTATGTACCGAAAAATTTGCAAATTTATCTCGAAGGGGGGTCTTTTTTTTTTTTTTTTTTTTTTTTTTTTTAATAAGCCTGATAGAGGTCTAGGGAGTAAACTAAAACAAATACAGTATACTGGTAACAATAATATGAATACATTAAAATAGCATCCCCTTAATGCCACGTGACCTAAGCTTACTTATTAACCTTGACACAGTGAAATAGAGCCGGCTTATTACACTCCCAAATAACCTTCAAGACATACTGTAGAGGGGCGTACAGTGGCCTCATATACTACATGTGACAGTATTATTTCCACTGCATGTATATTATTTAAGGGCAGGTTTTTAGTGTGTTTCCTAGACTTCCATCAAGCTTGGAATTATACACCCCCTTGACCCCCTTTCAAGATAAATTTGTAAATTTTTCGGTAGAAAAATGTCCCGGCCGAAGGCCGATTCCTCTAAAATTACAGGCTCGCCATCGCTCGCCAGGAAAAAATCGACACCTAAATGGCACGAAAGTTCTTAAAAGTGACATAAATGAGGTGAAAGTTCTTAATATCGCCAAACTAATGGGGCGAACGTCTTAAAATCTACAACAACAATGGGGCTAAACATGAGGGAGAAAGGGGTGAAGAAAAAAATCCCTCAAGTGAAAATCTCCCCTTAAGGGGGGTTACCTGCTATTTTTCATCCCTTTTCTCTCTTTTCTCTGGCTTTTATTCATTCGGCCCCATTCAGCCAACTGTTTTAAGACGTTTATCCCCATCCAGGTGTCGATTTCTTCCTGGCGAGCGATAGCGAGCCAGCATTGTATGGAGAAATGTTTGTTTTATAAATACGCTGGCTCGCTACCGCTCGCCAGGAAAAAATAGACACCAGGATGGGGATAAACGTCTTAAAAACAATAGGCTGAATGGGGCCGAATGGATACAACCCAGAGATGGCCCCCTAAACCTATACGAGAGCAGGTATTAATGTGTCTATATCGTATTCCTATAAGTGTAACATTGGGTAATACTAGTGGGATTTCATTAAGGGGAGATTTCCACTTGAGGGATTTTTTTTCTGGACCCCTTTCTATCTCACGTTTAGTCCCATTGCTTTTGATATTCTAAGATGTTCGCCCCATTAGTTTGGTGATTTTCAGAAACTTTGCTCCATTTCTGTCTATTTTAAGAACTTTTGTGCCATTTAGGTGTCAATTTTATCCTGGCGAGCGATAGCGAGCCTGTAATTTAAGAGTAACCGGCTTTTGGTCGGGACATTTTTCTACCGAAAAAT
>CM064493.1:24319390-24324390 GCA_032716605.1 Paralithodes platypus
GTGTATGTATGTGTGTGTTTGTGTATGTGTCTGTCTGTGTGTATGTGTGTGTGTATGTTTATGTGTGTGTGTGTGTGTGTCTGTCTGTCTGTGTGTGTGTGTATGTGTGTGTTTGTGTATGTGTATGTGTGTGTGTGTCTGTCTGTGTGTGTGTATATGTGTGTGTGTGTGTTTATATGTGTGTGTGTGTGTTTATGTGTGTGTGTGTGTGTGTGTGTGTGTGTGTGTCTGTCTGTCTGTGTGTGTGTGTATGTGTGTGTTTGTGTGTGTGTGTGTGTGTCTGTCTGTGTGTGTGTATGTGTGTGTGTGTGTGTTTATATGTGTGTGTGTGTGTTTATGTGTGTGTGTGTGTGTGTGTGTGTGTGTGTGTGTGTCTGTCTGTGTGTGTGTGTGTTTGTGTATTTTGTGTGTGTGTTTGTGTATGTTTAAGTGTGTGTGTGTGTGTGTGTGTGTGTGTGTGTGTGTGTGTGTGTGTGTGTGTGTGTGTGTATGTGTGTGTGCACTTATAATAGTATTAACTGGTGACATTGTTATGACAACCTACTGTATATATTAAACAATAACCAGTTGTTTACAGTTGCAAGGTGAGATATTGCGTTACCAGCAGGATATTGTGTTACCAGCAGGATATACTTCACAACACATCATCACTAAGCTCCCACATTACTCATAACAACTTTATTTAAAGGACATCCGCTCTTATACACTATATAATACGATCGACTACTGTATATTGAGAAGAAAAACATTATATATATTAAACAAAAACTTGGTGTAGCAAAGCTTATTAGTATTTACTTGTGAAAAACTTGGTGTAGCAAAGCTTATTAGTATTTACTTGTGAAAATGCGGCCGAGAATCATAATACCATACTTGTAATTATATGTACAAAACAACAGTGTAAACATACTAATATATATACAAGTAACACACACATACACACATTATATTTATATATATAAATAACAGTGAGCTTAATCTTCAAATGTGATTATAGAAGACCTCAATTATCTCAAGACGTGAAATACCTCGTATATCTGTATTAGTCATCCTAGTTCTATCTCTATAATTATCACCCAGGTAAGGTTATAATATGGCAACCACTGACTATATACAGACTCCCCCCACCCCCTCTCTCTCTCTCACACACACAATTTCACTCACTCACTCACACTCTTTCACACACAATCTCACTCACATTCTCTCACACACAATCTCACACACACACAATCTCACTCACACACAATCTCACTCACTCACTCACACTCTCTCACACACCACTCTATCTGCTATTGTGGTCCATATGATAATTTATATGTCGACGTAATATGTGCTTAGCATATTATATGTATGAATGTATGTATGTATGTATGTTTTATCCCAGGCACAAAACCCATAGCTGGAGGTTGCCGACTCGAGACAGAGCCCGAATAGAAACAACAACTAAAATTCCAATTATTAGGGTCCGGGACCACTTTCACTTTCACTCGGCTCTTGCTCTGTCTCGCCTAGTAGGTACATTATACAAGGGGAGGATAATTCATAGCCTCCCACCCCCTAATTTTTACAAGGGGAGGATAATTCATAGCCTCCCACCCCCTAATTTTTACAAGGGGAGGATAATTCATAGCCTCCCACCCCCTAATTTTTACAAGGGGAGGATAATTCATAGCCTCCCACCCCCTAATTTTTACAAGGGGAGGATAATTCATAGCCTCCCACCCCCTAATTTTTACAAGGGGAGGATAATTCATAGCCTCCCACCCCCTAATTTTTACAAGGGGAGGATAATTCATAGCCTCCCACCCCCTAATTTTTACAAGGGGAGGATAATTCATAGCCTCCCACCCCCTATTTTTTACAAGGGGAGGATAATTCATAGCCTCCCACCCCCTAAATTTTAGAAGGGGAGGATAATTCATAGCCCCCCACCCCCTACATTTGACAAGGGGAGGATAATTCATAGCCTCCCACCCCCTATTTTTTACAAGGGGAGGATAATTCATAGCCTCCCACCCCCTAATTTTTACAAGGGGAGGATAATTCATACCCTCCCACCCCCTATTTGTACAAGGGGAGGATAATTCATAACCTCCCACCCCCTATTTTTGACAAGGGGAGGATAATTCATAGCCTCCCACCCCCTAATTTTTTACAAGGGAGGATAATTCATAGCCTCCCACACCCTAATTTTTACAAGGGGAGGATAATTCATAGCCTCCCACCCCCTAATTTTTACAAGGGGAGGATAATTCATAGCCTCCCACCCCCTAATTTTTACAAGGGGAGGATAATTCATAGCCTCCCACCCCCTAATTTTTACAAGGGGAGGATAATTCATAGCCTCCCACCCCCTAATTTTTACAAGGGGAGGATAATTCATAGCCTCCCACCCCCTAATTTTTACAAGGGGAGGATAATTCATAGCCTCCCACCCCCTAATTTTTACAAGGGGAGGATAATTCATAGCCTCCCACCCCCTAATTTTTACAAGGGGAGGATAATTCATAGCCTCCCACCCCCTAATTTTTACAAGGGGAGGATAATTCATAGCCTCCCACCCCCTAATTTTTACAAGGGGAGGATAATTCATAGCCTACCACTCCTAATTTTTACAAGGGGAGGATAATTCATAGCCTCCCACCCCCTAATTTTTACAAGGGGAGGATAATTCATAGCCTCCCACCCCCTAATTTTGACAAGGGGAGGATAATTCATAGCCTCCCACCCTCTAATTTTTACAAGGGGAGGATAATTCATAGCCTCCCACCCCCTAGTTTTTACAAGGGGAGGATAATTCATAGCCTCCCACCCCCTAATTTTTACAAGGGGAGGATAATTCATAGCCTCCCACCCCCTATTTTTACAAGGGGAGGATAATTCATAGCCTCCCACCCCCTATTTTTTACAAGGGGAGGATAATTCATAGCCTCCCACCCCCTATTTTTTACAAGGGGAGGATAATTCATAGCCTCCCACCCCCTATTTTTTACAAGGGGAGGATAATTCATAGCCTCCCACCCCCTATTTTTTACAAGGGGAGGATAATTCATAGCCTCCCACCCCCTATTTTTTACAAGGGGAGGATAATTCATAGCCTCCCACCCCCTATTTTTTACAAGGGGAGGATAATTCATAGCCTCCCACCCCCTATTTTTTACAAGGGGAGGATAATTCATAGCCTCCCACCCCCTAATTTTTTACAAGGGGAGGATAATTCATAGCCTCCCACCCCCTAATTTTTTACAAGGGGAGGATAATTCATAGCCTCCCACCCCCTAAGTAGGAAAAATAGTACAGGAAATGAGACAGGCAGAAACGGCTAAGGTTGGGTAAAGGATGCCATACCTCACTCTGGACAGGACCAGCCCTCATCCTAATATATACCCTAATATTATACGTACAGCATCAATAAACGTCAACACCTCTCTCTCTCTCTCTCTCTCTCTCTCTCGAACTCGGGGTCTTGGGGGTGTTTTTTTAAAGCTTAAGGGGAGATATCGACTTGAGGGATTTTTTTCTGGACCCCTTTCTCCCTCATGTTTAGACCCATTGCTTTTGAGATTTTAAGACAGTCGCCCCATTAGTTTGGCGATTTTAAGAACTTTCGCCCCATTTCCGTCAATTTTAAGACCTTTCGTGCTATTTAGCTGTCTATTTTATCCTGGCGAGCGATAGCGAGCCTGTAATTTAAGAGGAACCGGCTTTCAGCCGGGCCATTTTTTACCGAAAAATGTACAAATTTATCTTGAAAGGGGCTCAAGGGGGTGTAATCTTAAGCTTGATGGATATCTAGAGACCAAACTAAAAACCTCCCCTTAACCCCTTCACCACCATCACGTAATTGTCATCACATTCTGGTTACCATTAGATGATTTTCTTTAGTCTATAATCTACCTCTACTACTCAAAGGGTTAAATACGATCTCAATAAACCCCCTCTCTCCATAAACCCTCTCTCTCCATAAACCCTCTCTCTCCATAAACCCCCTCTCTCCATAAACCATCTCTCTCCATAAACCCCCTCTCTCCATAAACCCTCTCTCTCCATGAACCCCCTCTCTCCATAAACCATCTCTCTCCATAAACCCCCTCTCTCCATAAACCATCTCTCTCCATAAACCATCTCTCTCCATAAACCCCCTCTCTCCATAAACCATCTCTCTCCATAAACCCCCTCTCTCCATAAACCATCTCTCTCCATAAACCCCCTCTCTCCATAAACCATCTCTCTCCATAAACCACCTCTCTCCATAAACCATCTCTCTCCATAAACCCCCTCTCTCCATAAACCATCTCTCTCCATAAACCCCCTCTCTCCATAAACCATCTCTCTCCATAAACCCCCTCTCTCCATAAACCCCCTCTCTCTCCATAAACCCTCTCTCCATAAACCATCTCTCTCCATAAACCCCCTCTCCATAAACCCCCTCTCTCCATAAACCCCCTCTCTCCATAAACCCCCTCTCTCCATAAACCCCCTCTCCATAAACCCCCTCTCTCCATAAACCCCCTCTCTCCATAAACCCCCTCTCTCCATAAACCCCCTCTCTCCATAAACCCCCTCTCTCCATAAACCGTGTAATGGTAGCCAGAATCCAAGGTAAAATGACGTCATGGTGCTGAGGGGGGGGGGGTTAAGGGGGGTGACCTGTTTTTGTTCTGGCCTTTTCTATCTTTCTCTGGCTTGTATCCATTTGGCCCCATTCAGCCTACTGTTTTAAGACGTTTATCCCCATCCAGGTGTCAAATTCTTACTGGTGAGCGGTAGCGAGCCAGCATATTTATCATTTTTGTTAGACAGCAGGCTAAATTTGTACATTTTTTGATAGAAAAATGTCTCCGGCGAAGCCGGATTTCTTCATATAATGCTGGCTCGCTATCGCTCGCCAGGACGAAATCGACACCTAGATGGGGATAAACGTCTTAAAATAGTTGGCTGAACGGGGCCGAATGGATACAAGCCAGAGGAAGAGAGAAAAGGACAGAACTAACAAAAAG
>CM064493.1:24329390-24358127 GCA_032716605.1 Paralithodes platypus
AGGTGTGTGTGTGTGAGTGTGAGTGTGTAAGTCTATGTATGTGTGTAAGTCTGTGTAGGTGTGTGTGATTTTTTAGGTATGTGTGTGTGCATGTACGGGTATGTGCAGGTGATTGTAAGTGTGTGTGTGTGAATGTGTAGGTGTGTATGTATGTATGTATGTGTACCCTTTGTAGCCTTGGAGGGTTAGATTATACAGCACACACTTTGGTCACGTGATCCTCATCTTACAAAACTGTGTACTCTTCAATATTATTATTATTATTTTTAGTAATAGTAGTAGTAGTAGTAATAGTACGCTTGTTTTAAAATATATTTGTTTACATTATATAATCTTCAAATATATGAACAAAACAACACGGAAATAGGTAACTACATTTATCGGATACCTTTATCAGATGAAAGTATTGAGGGATAAGCCTTTACAACGGCAGTTCATATGCAGTTCATTAAATATTGCCTTTGAACACCTGAACCCAAGGAGAGAAAATGGCCTTGTCAAACTTGTTTATATGTACAGTATGTATGTACTTTATATACTCAGCAACATACCCCATAGCTGGGGGTGGCCGACTCGAGACAGAGCCCGAACAAAAACAAAATTTAAAGTTCCAGTTCTTAGGGTCCGTGACCACTTTCGCGTTCCCTAGCCCCTTACTCTGTCTCGTCAAGTAGGTGAATTTTACAAGGGAATGAGGATTCCTAGCCTCCTGCCCCCAGAAGGAGAAAGTAGGACAGTAAAAGAGACAGACACAAACGGCAAAGGTTGGGTAGAGGATGCCAAAACTCACACTGGATAGGACCAGCCCTCACCTAAGTATAATATCTTACAGTGTGCATTGCGTAAAGGGTGGTATGATGATGATACAGGTCACGTGATATGATGCCCAGGTTACCAAAGGCTCTCAACAATAAATACCCGTCCCATATCCCCGTGACTGTTGCATCTGGTGACTGGATAATTCAATCACTGGACCATTCAACCAGTAGCTCTCAACCAGTTACAATTCATCCAATATGGCAAGGTTAGCTTTGGTTAGGTCAAGCTTGCTTAGTAGTACAAAGGAAATCAAGCAACAACAGATCCAGAGACTCCTCAAGGCTGCTTGCCCTCCAAAACACTGGTGGTCAAGTGTCCAAACAGTGGTTTATAGTGGGTAAGGGAACAATGGAAAGGGAAGACTGCCTTGGGACAAATAAATGTCCGTGGCAGGATTAGATGTTAGTAGGGGACAGTTGTTATGTAATATAATAGAGGGAAAAAACAAAAAAACTTTATTCATTTACAAATACAGTGCAGTACTATATAATGGCAATAGTTTGGTTGGCCCTGGTTGATTTGGCACTGGTTGAGATCTACTGGTTGAAATGGGACCGTAGTATCTTAATATTCGACCGTCATAACTCCCTATACTAACTAGGCCTTCCTGTCTATTCTCAGGGTGCACATGGGCAATAAGCTGTTCTGGTATGACGTTCCTAAACAAAAAATCTTACCAGGTCGTATTTAATGGGGGTTTTATATACAGTATATATATTAATGGGGTTTTTATATACAGTATATATATTAATGTTTTTTTTATATACAGTATATATATTAATGGGGTTTTTATATACAGTATATATATTAATGTTTTTTTTATATACAGCATATATATTTGTTTATATACAGTATATATATTTGTTTTTATATACAGTATATATATTAATTATATACAGTATATATAATGGGGGTTTTATATACAGTATATATATTAATGGGGTTTTTATATACAGTATATATATTAATGGGGTTTTTATATACAGTATATATATTTAATTATTTGTTCATTTATGTATTTATTGTATTATTTAGTTTCTTCCTTAGACCTCCACCAAGCTTAAACAAATACCTCCAAGAACCCCTTCAAGATAAATTTGCGTATTTTTCGAGAGAGAAAAGTCCCAGCAGAAAGCCTGTTTCTCCTAAATTACAGGCTCGTTATCACTGTCCAGGAAAAAAAAAAAAAAATACACCTAAATGGCACGAAAGGTCTTAAGTTTAAAATCGCCTATCTAATCGGGTAAATGTCTTGAAATTTCAAAGATAATGGAGGTAAACGTAAAGGAGAAGTGGTAACCCCAACTTAAGGCCACTTTTGAGCATGCGCGTCATGTGCTGGTAGTGGATAGTCATATATACTGTACCATCTGGTAATATAAGGACCTTGACCATGCGTTACAGGCTTACAGCGAGGTGAGAGGAATAACAAACCTATTATAGGAGTCAACAGATTCACTACCGTGGAATGACAAAATGTGATCCACTATATTAGATACTTATCCTATGAGGAGCCGTTAAAAACCCTCGGCTTACATTCTTCAGATAGACGAGGATATAGAGGAGATAATGATAGAGGTGTTAAGGGGGGGGGGGTCACATTTTTGTTTTTATCTTTCTCTCCTTTTCTCTCTTTCCATGGCTTGTATCCATTCGGCCCCATTCAGCCTACTGTTTTAAGACGTTTACCCCCATCCAGGTGTCAACATTTTCCTGGCGAGCGGTAGCAAGCCACCATATATATATATATATATATTTGTTTTGACAGCAAGCTAAATTTGTACATTTTTCGATAGAAAAATTTCTCCGGCGAAGCTGGATTTCTCCATACATAGCTGGCTCGCTATCGCTCGCCAGGAAGAAATCTACACCTGGATGGGGATAAACTTCTTAAAACAGTTGGCTGAATGGGGCCGAATGGATACAAGCCATGGAAAGAGAGACAAGGAGAGAAAGATAACAAAAAAACGGTGACCCCCTTAACCTCTATAACTCCCAAACGACTAGAGTAATCGAGCACATAATATATCTTTCCATTTAGGAAGGGTCAGCCAGGGTATAGGTGTGGACAAATCTACAGCCCATTTGCTCCAGCCCTTTTTTGAGTTACAGAGGGTAGGGTTCACTATGTCTGTCTGGCCTACCTATTTGGAACAGGGTACAGCCAATCCTATAGTCTATTTGGAACAGGGTACAGCCAATCCTATAGTCTATTTGGAACAGGGTACAGCCAATCCTATAGTCTATTTGGAACAGGGTACAGCCAATCCTATAGTCTATTTGGAACAGGGTACAGCCAATCCTATAGTCTATTTGGAACAGGGTACAGCCAATCCTATAGTCTATTTGGAACAGGGTACAGCCAATCCTATAGTCTATTTGGAACAGGGTACAGCCAATCCTATAGTCTATTTGGAACAGGGTACAGCCAATCCTATAGTCTATTCGCTGTAAGTAGGCGAGACATCATGACCTTTTATCTTCTGTAACTCAAAAGGGGCTAGAGCAAACTGGCTGTAAATTTCCACATCTGTTCCTTGACTGACTCTTCCCAAATGGTAGAAATATTAGCTCGATTACTCTAGTCGTTTTTGAGTTCCAGAGGTTAGAGGTCATGATTTCTCGCCTACTTACAGCGAATAGACTGTAGGTGTGTGTGAATTTGTATTTTGTGTTTGTGTGTTCATTGTTTTCTGTTGTGTTGTCCCTATTCTGGCTCTTGTCTTGAGTCGACCATCCCCCACAAAAAAAAAAATATAAAAAAAGGGATTTTTTTTTTTTTTTTTTTTTTAAATAGGAAAAGTGTGGATTGGGCCTGAGTATATATTATAGTATAGTCATAGCCAATCAAAGGTAATAATACCGTTATATAATTACAGAATTACCATGTCGGTCATCAGGATACAACGATATGGTGTTGTAATGGCTTAAGGGGGTAGTGCTTATTTCTTGGTCTATTTATTGATTTATTTATTTGGTTTTGTCCTCCCTAGACCTCCACCAAGCTTAAGGGGAGATTTTTAGTTAGTTCGCTAGACTTCCATCAAGCTTAACATTACAGCCCCTAGACCCCCTTTCAAGATAAATGTGTACATTTTTCGGTAGAAAAATTTCCCGGCCGAAGGCCGGTTCCTCTTAAATTACAGGCTCGCTATCGCTCGCCAGGAAAAAATCGACACCTAAATGGCACAAAAAGTCTTAAAATTGACAGAAATGGGGCGAAAGTTCTTAAAATCGCCAAACTAATGAGGCGAACGTCTTATAATATCAAAAGCAATGGGGCTAACCATGAGGGAGAAAGGGGTCAAGAAAAAAATCCCTCCAGTGGAAATCTCCCCTTAACAAACCATACTCTAGACCCCCCGTTCAAGATAAATGTGTGCATGTTTTCGGTCGGATTCCTCTTAGAATTACAGGCTCGCTTTCGGGCCCCAGGAAAAAATTGACACCTAAATGACACGAAAGGTCTTTATGTTGACAAAGAAATGGGACGAAAGGTTTTACATTCGTTAAACTAGTGGAACGGACGCCTTAAATTTTCAAAGCTAATGGGGCTAAACATGAGGGAGAAAAAGCAACTACCTCCCCCTTATATTAAGTCAATTATTGGTCCTGGTTATGAAACACTGTGTGCAGGTGCCAGAGTGTCTGTCTGCCTGTCTGTTTGTCTATCTCTGTCTGTCTATTTGTGTATGTATGTCTCTCTATATATCTGTCTATATGGCTGTCTGTCTATCTGTGTCTGTGTGTCTGTCTCTCTGCCTGTCTGTTTGTCTGTTTGTCTGTCTCTGTCTCTGTATATATGTCTGTCTATTTGTGTATGTATGTCTCTTTATATATCTGTCTATATGGCTGTCTGTCTATATGGATGTCTCTCTATGTATGTCTGTCTGTCCGTCTATATCTCTGTGTGTCTATATACCGGTATTTGTCTGTCTGTCTGTACGGGACCGTCAATTTACAGTGTTGTTGTTGTTGTTGTTTCGTCTGTTGTTGTCCATAAAGGGAGGAAATTATTATGTAATGTGTGTACCGTAAGCCGGTTTACGGTGTACTGTGTGTACCGTAAGCCGGTTTACGGTGTACTGTGTGTACCGTAAGCCGGTTTACGGTGTACTGTGTGTACCGTAAGCCGGTTTACGGTGTAATGTGTGTACCGTAAGCCGGTTTACGGTGTACTGTGTGTACCGTAAGCCGGTTTACGGTGTAATGTGTGTACCGTAAGCCGGTTTACGGTGTACTGTGTGTACCGTAAGCCGGTTTACGGTGTAATGTGTGTACCGTAAGCCGGTTTACGGTGTAATGTGTGTACCGTAAGCCGGTTTACGGTGTAATGTGTGTACCGTAAGCCGGTTTACGGTGTACTGTGTGTACCGTAAGCCGGTTTACGGTGTAATGTGTGTACCGTAAGCCGGTTTACGGTGTAATGTGTGTACCGTAAGCCGGTTTACGGTGTACTGTGTGTACCGTAAGCCGGTTTACGGTGTACTGTGTGTACCGTAAGCCGGTTTACGGTGTACTGTGTGTACCGTAAGCCGGTTTACGGTGTAATGTGTGTACCGTAAGCCGGTTTACGGTGTACTGTGTGTACCGTAAGCCGGTTTACGGTGTACTGTGTGTACCGTAAGCCGGTTTACGGTGTAATGTGTGTACCGTAAGCCGGTTTACGGTGTACTGTGTGTACCGTAAGCCGGTTTACGGTGTACTGTGTGCACCGTAAGCCGGTTTACGGTGTACTGTGTGTACCGTAAGCCGGTTTACGGTGTACTGTGTGTACCGTAAGCCGGTTTACGGTGTAATGTGTGTACCGTAAGCCGGTTTACGGTGTACTGTGTGCACCGTAAGCCGGTTTACGGTGTAATGTGTGCACCGTAAGCCGGTTTACGGTGTAATGTGTGCACCGTAAGCCGGTTTACGGTGTAATGTGTGTACCGTAAGCCGGTTTACGGTGTACTGTGTGTACCGTAAGCCGGTTTACGGTGTACTGTGTGTACCGTAAGCCGGTTTACGGTGTACTGTGTGTACCGTAAGCCGGTTTACGGTGTACTGTGTGTACCGTAAGCCGGTTTACGGTGTACTGTGTGTACCGTAAGCCGGTTTACGGTGTACTGTGTGTACCGTAAGCCGGTTTACGGTGTACTGTGTGTACCGTAAGCCGGTTTACGGTGTACTGTGTGTACCGTAAGCCGGTTTACGGTGTACTGTGTGTACCGTAAGCCGGTTTACGGTGTACTGTGTGTACCGTAAGCCGGTTTACGGTGTACTGTGTGTACCGTAAGCCGGTTTACGGTGTACTGTGTGTACCGTAAGCCGGTTTACGGTGTAATGTGTGTACCGTAAGCCGTTTACGGTGTACTGTGTGTACCGTAAGCCGGTTTACGGTGTAATGTGTGTACCGTAAGCCGGTTTACGGTGTACTGTGTGTACCGTAAGCCGGTTTACGGTGTACTGTGTGTACCGTAAGCCGGTTTACGGTGTACTGTGTGTACCGTAAGCCGGTTTACGGTGTACTGTGTGTACCGTAAGCCGGTTTACGGTGTACTGTGTGTACCGTAAGCCGGTTTACGGTGTACTGTGTGTACCGTAAGCCGGTTTACGGTGTACTGTGTGTACCGTAAGCGCGTTTGCCGTGTACTGTGTGTACCGTAAGCCGGTTTACGGTGTACTGTGTTACCGTAAGCCGGTTTACGGTGTACTGTGTACCGTAAGCCGGTTTACGGTGTACTGTGTGTACCGTAAGCCGGTTTACGGTGTAATGTGTGTACCGTAAGCCGGTTTACGGTGTACTGTGTGTACCGTAAGCCGGTTTACGGTGTACTGTGTGTACCGTAAGCCGGTTTACGGTGTACTGTGTGTACCGTAAGCCGGTTTACGGTGTACTGTGTGTACCGTAAGCCGGTTTACGGTGTACTGTGTGTACCGTAAGCCGGTTTACGGTGTACTGTGTGTACCGTAAGCCGGTTTACGGTGTACTGTGTGTACCGTAAGCCGGTTTACGGAGATCTGTGTGTACCGTAAGCCGGTTTACGGTGTACTGTGTGTACCGTAGGCCGGTTTACGGTGTACTGTGTGTACCGTAGGCCGGTTTACGGTGTACTGTGTGTACCGTAGGCCGGTTTACGGTGTACTGTGTGTACCGTAAGCCGGTTTACGGTGTACTGTGTGTACCGTAAGCCGGTTTACGGTGTACTGTGTGTACCGTAAGCCGGTTTACGGTGTACTGTGTGTACCGTAAGCCGGTTTACGGTGTACTGTGTGTACCGTAAGCCGGTTTACGGTGTACTGTGTGTACCGTAAGCGGTTTTACGGTGTACTGTGTGTACCGTAAGCCGGTTTACGGTGTACTGTGTGTACCGTAAGCCGGTTTACGGTGTACTGTGTGTACCGTAAGCCGGTTTACGGTGTACTGTGTGTACCGTAAGCCGGTTTACGGTGTACTGTGTGTACCGTAAGCCGGTTTACGGTGTACTGTGTGTACCGTAAGCCGGTTTACGGTGTAATCTTTGATAACAATATACAAAGGAGTACAAAGGAGTACAAAGGAAATCAAGCAACAACAGTTCTAGTGACCCTTCTAGGCTGCTTGTCCTCCAAAACACTGAGGATCAAGTGTCCAAACAGTGGTTTAGAGTGGGTAAGGGAACATTGGAAAGGGAACTACTCTCCTGGAACTAATGTCCGTGACAGGATTAGGAAGTTAGTAAAGGACTAAGGAATAACTTGGGTTAGTAACTGAGGGGAGGATAAAATAAAGTTATTCATTTACAAACGCAGTCAGTCGCGGGTTTGATGCGAGATATTTGTCTAGGCGGAGTTTAAATTAATCAACGGTGCTGCAGTCTATAACGTCTCGGGGAAGCCCATTCCACAAGTTGACAACTCGATTGAAGAAGAAATTCTTAGATTCGTGTGAGTTAAAAGATTTACCAATAATTTTGCAACCATTTCCCCGCGTGTAATTAGATTGGTCGATAGTGAAGTACTTACTACAGTTCATATTGTGATGCCTTTGATGATTTTGAACACTTGAATTAAGTCACCTCTTAATCTGCGCTGGGTTAAAGGAAATAGATTTAATTCTCTAAGACTCTCTTCGTATGGTTTGTTCTTTAGGCTAGGTATCATTTTGGTAACTCTACGTTGAACTCGTTCTAGCTTGTTTATGTCTTTTTGGTAATAAGGGCACCAGCATTGAACGCAGTATTCCAGAAGAGGGCGGACTAAGGAATTGTAAAGGGTTAGGATAACGTCTTTGGATTTATGCTCAAATGACCTGCCTATAAAGCCAATTATTTTGTTTGCCTTCTTAACAACTTCTGAACATTGTTGACTCGGTTTTAGGTTACTCGATATTGTTACTCCTAGATCGGTTTCTCTGTTTACATTCTTAAGCTGAGTGCCATTCATCGAATAGTTTGCTTTCTCATTTAGGTACCCGATATGTAGTACTTTACATTTATCCGCATTGAAACTCATTTGCCAAATTTGGGCCCAATGTGACAATTTATCTAGATTGTGTTGCATATCGTCAACTTGATATTTTGAGAGTACGCTATTTGCAATTTTTGTATCGTCAGCAAATTTTGAGATTGTACAGGTGAGACCCTCATCTATGTCGTTGATGTAAATTAGAAAGAGAATTGGTCCTAGTACCGATCCCTGGGGTACCCCGCTACTTACATTGGTCCATTTAGATGCCTTACCGTTTATGACTACTCTTTGCTTTCTGTCGCTGAGCCAATTTTCTATCCATTTCAACACACCGTCTTGTATTCCATGCGCTTTTAGTTTTAGCAGTAAACGTTTGTGGGGAACTTTGTCAAAGGCCTTTTGAAAATCAAGGTATATAATATCTACAGCTTTACTCTCATCGTAGAGGTTGAGGATATTGTGGAAGAAGTCTAAGAGGTTTGTTAAACAGGAACGTTTTTTTACGAAAGCCGTGTTGAGTATCTTTAAGTATGTTATTTTCCTCTAAGTGATTTACGAGTCTGTCTCTTATGACCGTTTCTAGCATTTTACATACAACTGAGGTTAAGCTAATTGGACGATAGTTACTGGGTAGGGATTTGCTACCTTTTTTGAATATCGGTGTTACGTTGGCTATCTTCCACTGATTAGGCATAGATCCAGACTGCAAGGATTTATTGAATAGTAATGTCAGTGGTTTGGAGAGCTCATCCTTAGCTTCCTTTAGAACTCTAGGCGAGATTGTATCAGGTCCTGGCGTTTTATTTACCTTGAGTTTATCTAAACAATTCAACACTTCTCTCTCTGTAACGGTGATATTGCTTAGAACATCTGAATTATCAATCTGAATCGGCGATGGTGTAGGGATATCACTGAGGTCTTCTGTTGTAAAAACTGATGCAAAGAAGGTATTGAGGGCATTACTCATTTGTACTTCGTCTTTGGTGTATTCTCCATTTTCATCGACTAACGGTCCAACAGTTGAAGTAACTACTTTTTTCTTTCTGATATAACTATAGAATTCTTTCGGGTTTGTTTTACTTTGATTCGCAATATGTAACTCTAGGGTCTTTTTACTTGCTTAATTAACTTTTTGGCTTTGCGTCATAGCTCTAGAAATTTCACCCGTTCTTCGTCATTTTGTGAGGATTTTAATCTATCATTAGCACATTTTTTAGCAAGCAGGCAGTTTGAAATATCTGTATTCCACCATTTGGGCTTATTATTATGGCCTGGACGCCGTATTTTCGATGGTATGCAGTCTTGCACTGCTTTTAGGTAAGTGGTTTCGAATAACTTCCAAGATGTATTTATGTCGTTATTGTTAATTAAAAAGCTCCAGTCAGTTTCTTTAAACATAGCTCTAAGTTTATGAAAGTTTTCTTTCTTGAAATTAGGGACTTTTTCGATGCTACTATTTGGTTTGTTACTAGTAAAGTTTAAAGTGAAAGTTATCGTACGATGGTCGCTGTTACTGAATTCACCACCAACATTCAAATTCTCTATTAATTCTTCTTTTGTTGCAAGTACAATGTCAAGAACGTTATTACCCCGGGTCGGTGTTCGAACAAATTGATATGTACTCTGGACCACACACACCTACACCCACCCACACACACACACACACACCTACACGCACACACACACACACACACCTACACGCACACACACACACACACACACCTACACGCACACACACACACACGCACACGCACACACAAAACACAGACACTAACACACACACATACACACACAAAACACACACACATACACACACAAAACACAGACACTAACACACACACATACACACACAAAACACAGACACATAAAACACAGACACTGACACACACACACACACACACACACAAACAAACACACACACACACACTTGGCGTTTGTACTCCAACTGTGTGCAGGTGAGATTATATATATAAATAAAATAATAAATAAAAACACACACACACACACACACACAAAACACACACACACACACACACAAAACACACACACACACACACACACACACACACACACACACACACACACACTTGGCGTTTGTACTCCAACTGTGTGCAGGTGAGATTATATACCGTATATTAATAAAAACATAAATAAAAACAAATACAAAATAAAAAAAACTTTCCTTGTTGTCGACACTAAGTCCAGGAGAAACCCACTGCCTCTGTATTCCATATTCATATTTAGTCCGAGGGAGGTCTTATTGGGTCCCTCCTGTGTCACCCTATTAGTTTGGGGATTTTAAGACGTTTCATCCAATTGCCTTTTGTTTCCCTCACTCACATAGAAACACAAAACAATAGTTTGGCAATAATAAGACGCTTCGCCCCCTTCAAGTGTCGATTTCTTTCTGGGCAAGCAATAGCGAGCCTGTAACTTAGAAGAAATCGGCCTTGGACTGGGACATATTTGTATCGAACAATTAACGAACTTAGCTTGAAAGAGTTCTGGGTGGGCATTTATTAGTTTGAAGGAAGTCTAGGATGACGTTTTTATTAGCCTAGGGGACAAACTAAAATACAATGCTCCAAACTGGCTGAAACAAGCAAAATCATCAATATTGGATAACACAAAATTGTTAATAACCCCCAAGAGGTCGGATCATAAAGGGTTAAATGTCTAGTATAAGTTAGGATAGGTATAGTCGAGTCCATTTTCAACATGGGGAGGGGGGGTCGTTTTGTTAGCCTTGGGGACAAACTAAATGGCAAAAGCATGCAAAATTTTCAATAATAATAAAACAAAATATCCTCATAACCCCCAAGAGGTCGGATCATAATGTGTTAAATGTCTAGCATAAGTTAGGATAGGCATAGTCGAGTCCATTCTCAACATGGGGGAAGTGATTGCCGACAAATATCGCAAACGGACGTAAGAAGAGAGGGTTAAGTTAAGGTACCGTAGGAATAGTCGAATAAATAATAATACAAACAATTTAATCGCGAGCGGATGTAAGTGACGTAATCCAAGTGGCGTAATCCAAGAATGAGATAAGGGGTGACAATGATTAGGGGGGTTGGGGGGGGATTTTGGGTCACGTGATCACGGACTGCAGTTATTGGGGGTGGACTTTAAACATTGTGTAAGGAGAGAATGGATACTATTACTACTACTACTAATAATAATAATAATAATAATAATAACAATAATAATAATAATAATACCATAATAATAATAATATCAATTACATTAAGGTAACACACTGAACAGCATGCGCACAACCTACTCCTTCATGTCTATGCAGAATAAGTATCCAACTAATTATATATATATATATATATATATATATATATAGAGAGAGAGAGAGAGAGAGAGAGAGAGAGAGAGAGAAAGCGAGCGAGAGCAAGAGAGAGAGAGAGAGGTACGGTATGTGGGTGAGGGGTGGATGAAGGCTGATCAAACCAGTGTTCACCACCTATAGTCTATTCACTGTAAGTAGGCAAGAAATCATGACCTCTATCCTCTGTAACTCAAAAGGGGCTAGAGCAAATTGTCTGTAAATTTCCACATCTATACCTTGACTGACTCTTCCCAACTGGTAGAAATATTAGCTCGATTACCCTAGTCGTTTGTGAGTTACAGAGGTTAGAGGTCATGATTTCTCGCCAACAGTACTGGGTAAAGACACACCAGTACCAGACTCAGGACCAGAGTTTATTTAACCCCTTCAGTACCGGTGACGTATTTTGTGTTATTTTCTGGCAACTATTAGACGATTGTATTCAGCTTAGGAGGGACGTCTACCCATTAAAGGGCTACAAACTATCTCACTTAACCCTCTTTACGACAACAGATCCTTCTTGAGCTGCTCTCTAGCCGATGTTATTCAGCTTAGGAGGGACGTCTACCCATTAACAGGCTACAAACTATCTCACTTAACCCTTTTTACGGCAACAGAGCCTTCTTAAGCTGCACAAAATCGCCCAAATATAGTTAGAAGAAAATACAAAATACGTTGCGGTACAGAAGGGGTTAACCGATCTATAAAACACGTCCTTTTCCTCATATTCTGGCAACCATTAGACGATTTCATTCAGCTTAGGAAGGATCTCTAGCAATAATAATGTTTCAAACGGTTCCATGTCATCTCAACCAGTACACCATTTCAACCAGTGCCAAATCAACCAAGACCAACCAAACCAGTGCCAAAATATAGTACTAACCTAACCTAACCTAACCGTATTGGTTGATTTGGTACTGGTTGAGAGCTACTGGTTGAAATGGTCTACTGGTTGAGTTGTCCGGTCACCGTTTCAAACTACCTCAACCAACCCTTTTAAGGGGAGTTTTTTTAGTTTGGTCCCTAGATATCCTTCAAGCTTAAGATTACACCCCCTTGAGCCCCTTTCAAGATAAATTTGTACATTTTTCGGTAGAAAAATGTCCCGGCTGAAAGCCGGTTCCTCTTAAATTACAGGCTCGCTATCGCTCGCCAGGATAAAATCGACACCTAAATGGCACGAAAGGTCTCAAAATTGGGTTGAAAGTTCTTAAAATCGTCAAAATAATGGGGCAAACGTCTTAAAATTAGAAAAACAATGGGGCTAAACATGAGGGAAAAAGGACTCAAGAAAAAAATCCCCTCAAGTGGAAATCTCCCCTTAAGCTTGTATTTTCTCGTTTGAATTGGATGCAGATTCAAACGAGTGTTTAGCGATACGAGCTGACAACTGTTCTGTAATTGGTACGATCGGCGGTATTAAGTGTTGTCATAGATTCCAGTGGTTTTCGCTCAACAAGTGTTATTGGTATCTTAACCCTCTCCGACATATGATGCAATTTTGAGCCTAATAGGGATACTTTAAAGCCTTTATCACCATCAGGGGTATTTACAAACCTTTAGTTTAGTTACTTCAACCGCTGTAGTTATCTTTGAGTTAGCTGTGGGCAGAAAACTAATTTTGGAGAGGTAATTATAAGAGTGAGAGAACTTTATTTCTTATTGCTAATATGGCAACCTCTGCGTCATATGAGTCTGAAGGGTTTAATAGTTACTGGGAAAAGTGCTTATCCCTCAGAGTATTAGTCAGTGTCCGAAACTTTGTGAAATATCTGACAACACTTATTAAGGGGAGGTATTCAGTGTATTCCCTAGACCTCCATCAAGCTTTAAAATACGCCCCATTGACCCCTTTTCAAGATTAATTTGTACATTTTTCGGTAGAAAAATGTTCCAGCTGAAAGCCGGTTCCTCTTAAATTACAGGCTCGCTATCGCTCGCCAGGATAAAATCGACACTTAAATGGCACAAAAGGTCTTAAAATTGACAGAAATGGGTTGAAAGTTCTTAAAATCGTCAAAATAATGGGGCAAACGTCTTAACATCTCAAAAGCAATGGGGCTAACCATGAGGGAGAAAGGGGTCAAGAAAAAAATCCTTCAAGTGGAAATCTCCCCTTAACCTCGACTGTACCTCCAGATTCAAATGTTCCGTAACAAACCTTGATAAGAAGTTGTATACATCCCAGAGAGGAACACAATATATGCAGTAGGCTAGTTATGCAACAATGTGAAAGTTATATCATGTTAGCACTTCTAGGTCAGGAGGGCATATATACTGTAAACTTGTAAAGTCTCTTGCTGCCTCTCTGTGCGGCCATCTTTCTCACCTGCGACGCACCAGCTGGACTCCAACAAATCAGAGAAGCAATATGTCACCAATATGTCACCAATAGCCATGCCTCTGCTTTAAAGGTGGGGTGCATGGGTTGAGATAAACATGGAATGATAATCGCCAAGCTGTACATAATTATCTTGCAAAATGCAATGGCACTGAAATAATGATTACCAATGGTTTAAGGATTTTGTGGATCGTCTATACCGGGCCTGTGACGTCACAAGAGTGTAAGTCCACCATCCAGTCTAGGATGAGGATACTGGTGTGACGTCACTATGACGCCACAGGCCCGGTATAGACGATCCGCAAAATCCTTTATACCATTGTTAATAATGATTTCAGTGACATTGCATTTTACAAGATAATTATATGCAGGTTGGCGATTATTTTTCCATGTTTACCTCAACCCATGCACCCCCACATTTAAGGGAGCCCACCTCGCTTTTTTTATCTTTGTCTCCCTCTCTCTTGGGCTTGTATCCATTCGGCCCCATTCAATCTACTGTTTTAAGATGCTTACCCCCATCCAGGTGTCAATGTTTTCCTGGCGAGCGGTAGCGAGCCAGCATATATATATAATTTTGTTTTGACAGCAAGCTAAATTTGTAAATTTTTCGATAGAAAAATTTCTCCGGCGAAGCCGGATTTCTCCATACAATGCTGGCTCGCTATCGCTCGCCAGGAAGAAATCGACACCTGGATGGGGATAAACGTCTTAAAACAGTTGGCTGAATGGGGCCGAATGGATACAAGCCAGGGAAAGAGAGAAAAGTAGAGAAAGATATAAAAAAAAAAACGGTGACCCCCCATTAAGCTTACAAGAAAACCCTGAACCAAACCCCGGGCAAGTAGGGACCCAAAATGTTCCGTGACTAACTGACAAACTCACTGTGTCACCAACCAGCACTTCTGTGCTACCAACCAGCAAAGCCCTCACAGCAGTAATAAGCTGTGAGGTGCATGCTGTGTCACCAAGCAGCACTTCACCAATACCAAGGAGTGTATTGCCCTTCGAACCCTATACACCTCCTATACACCTGTCAAGTATTGTCGGCTGCCTAGCTTCACTGGCACCATCACCCGGGACCTTTGGTGGACCCTTGTACCAAGAACTGAGTTACCTGATCAGAAATAATGCACCTTAAGCCGGTTGTATAGGCCTAGTCAACATTCGATGATCAACATTAATGGACTATTTAGCACTGGTATCGCAAAGTAGACTGGTGGTAGATGAATTTAAGAGACCGATATATTTTAAATGTTGACCTCATATGCTATCAGACCAGTGTTGAGGATAAATGTTGAGAGAAGAGGCGCTCGTGTGATACTGGATTTATGGGCACCTTGAGGTAACATAGGTAACAACAACATCAGTGTGTTTGTGTGAATGTATAGACACTATGACGGCATGTATGATATTGCGCAGTAAATGTAAAACACGATTTAGAAGGCTACAAGCACCTCCAGTCAGGTGCCCTTCAGGCTTCAGTGTTTGATAGGCATCGAATCCAAATCTAAATCTCATGTCTGGAATGCTGAAATGTAGCCAATACAGTACACACACACACACACACACACCCACACACACACACACACACACACACACACACACACACACACACACACACACACACACATACACACACCATAACACACACACACACACACACAGATACACCACACACACACACACACACACACGCACACACACATAACAATAACATCATCAACAACAAAAATAACAGCAGCAGCAACAACCAAAACTCACGCTAATTATTATGTTAATCTTGGATTCAGGAAAAACCACCACAAACCACGTAGCTTGCAGGGCTGAGGGGAATTTCCCACTCTCTTAAGAGGGTCACCGTTTTTGTTTTTATCTTTCTCTCCTTTTCTCTCTTTCCCTGGCTTGTATCCATTCGGCCCCATTCAGCCAACTGTTATAAGACGTTTATCTCCATCCAGGTGTCGATTTCTTCCTGGCGAGCGATAGCGAGCCAGCATTGTATGGAGAAATCCGGCTTCGCCGGAGACATTTTTCTATCGAAAAATGTGCAAATTTAACTTACTGTCAAAACAAATATATATATATATGCTGCCTCGCTACCGCTCGCCAAGAAAATATTGACACCTGGATGGGGGTAAGCGTCTTAAAACAGCAGGCTGAATGGGGCCGAATGGATACAAGCTAAAAAGAGAGGGAGAGAAAGATTAACAAAAGCGAGGTGGGCTCCCTTAAGACGCACACAAACTCCTACTTGCAGGTAACTTTCCAAGATCCGTGTCCCTGTTTCCATTAATAATTGTCTCCAACCGGTTCGCATGAGACCAAAATATTAACCCCTTGAAGCTCGGATGCGTTTTAGCAGTTTGTTTAGGCTATCATTAGACGAGTGTATGCAGCTTAGGAAGGATCTGTGGGGATTAAAAGGGTAAATACTATCTCACTCAACCCTTTGACTTCTATATACCGTTACTAATCTGAATAAAATCATCTAATAGTAGCCAGAAAACAGAACAGAAACGCGTATTGGAGCTTGAAAGGGTTAAAACCAAACAACAAATATATGAACACAAGAAGACGGCATTAACCCTTAGAGTATTTGAGGGCGTCTTATTATATTCTGGCTAACATTAGACGATTTGATTCAGGTGTAAGCCCTTTTTTATCCTAGAGGAGTCTTCGTAGATCTCCTCTATTTCGCCCCCATTAGTTTGGAGATTTTAAGACATTGCACCCCATTACTTTGGCGATAATAAGGCGTTAACAAACAAACAAAAACAAAAAAACAGAAAAAGGACAAACATAAACACACAGAAAAAGGACAAACATAAAAATAAAATAAAACAGAAGTCGAAATACACACTTATCTGAATGCGTTTTTATTTTTTATTTTTTATTTTTATTTTTTTTTATCATCTTTCTCTCCTTTTCTCTTTCTCTATCTTGTATCCATTCCGCCCCATTCAGCCTACAGTTGTAAGACGTTTATCCCCATTCAGGTGTCAATTTCTTCCTGGTGAGCGATAGCGAACCAGCATTGAATGGAAAAATCCGGCTTCGCCGGAGACCTTTTTCAATAGAAAAATGTACAAATTTAACCTGCTGTCAAAAACTTTAAACAAAATATGCTGGCTCGCTACCGCTCGCCAGGAAAAAATCGACACCTGGATGGGAGTAAACGTCTTAAAACAGTAGGCTGAATGGGGCCGAATGGATACAAGCCAGAGAAAGAGAGAAAAGGAGAGAAAAGGAGAGACAAAAAGCCTGTGACCCCCCTTTAAAGTCTAAAACTAAATCCTCCTACCTCGCGATAAGACCCTATACCTAGTAGCTCTTTCAGGTCCCATTAACTATTTCCTCCAACCTGTTCACATAACCTGTTTTTGACCTCTAGGGAAAAAAAAAAAAAAAAAAAAAAAATTTGTGTTATCACGAAAATATACACTAGTAGCCTACATTCTCTTCGACGATATTCAATAAGGTAAGATTATTCTGGCAAAATGTCGAGGTTATTTTTGCCCCAGCCAAAAGCCACTTCCTCCTAATTTTCAGGCTCGCTTTCGCTCGCCAGGAAATAATCAACAACTAAATGGCACGAAAGAACTTAAAATTGACAAAGAAAGGGGGCGAAAGATCTTAAAATCGCCAAAATAGTGGGGCGAACGTCGTATAAACTCAAAACTTAAGGGGCTAAGCATGAGAGAGAAGGGGGATCCATAAATACCCCCCCCCCACCCCCCTTAAGGTGTCCATACTAATATAACCGTAGGGGGGGGGGGTTATTGGTATTAATTAAAACCATCTAATATAAGGAAATGAAGGTAAATCACTGTCAATATACCCAATGATTGTGTATATCTTGTTATATCCTTATTCGTAGCCTGCGTGAAGAAAGAGAGAGAGAGAGAGAGAGAGAGAGAGAGAGAGAATAGATAGATAGATAGATAGATAGATAGATAGATATATTGATGCATAGATTTATAGAGAGAAAAAATAGGTAGATACATAGATAGATATTTAGATAGAGCTATATAGAGAAAGAGTTGCATACCAAATATCCATCCAGATTCATCGTAGTCCTCAATCGAAGACTCAAATTTGCTAACTCACTTATGCAACATTACTGCATTTACCTTCAGAACTCGCCATTCCCTAAGTGGACATACGGGAGTGCAAATATTGGCTCGATCATGTTGGAGAAAACAATATATACGTGATTTTTTTTTTTTTTTTTTTATTCTATCTGTTTTCCTTTTCCTCTAATTAGCTTCATCCTGTCTCTCTTCCTCTTCAAGGGAGGTCTAGGCGGTGTATTGTTAAGCTTTATGGAAGTGTAGCGAGGTTAGTATAAAATATATATACTGTATATATAAACAACTAGACCCGAAACTAACCACTTGCAGGAACTGGCGTCTTATACACAGGATACAGTAAATAATCAACAACTTCTAGTCATTCTCGAAAGGGATAGATGTTCTGTATTACCTCCGATAGCGAAATTGAACGGAGGTTATGTTTTCGCCTATTTTTGTTTTGTGTGTTTATCTGTAAACAAGGTATCTCACAAAGTTATGAACGGATTTTCACGACATTTTGTGGACAGTTAGGATATGTGGCAAGGAAGAAGTGATTCAATTTAGGGGGCGATCCCGCTCACATCCCAAGCCATTGTAGGTGGAGACATGCGCTCTGCCAAGTGCCCCTCTAAATGTGTTTGTGTGTTGTTATTGTTGTTGTTGTTTGTTGTGGTGGTGTAATGGTTAGAGTGTTTATAATCTGTTAGGGGTATCCCAGGTTCGAATCCCGGGTTGATCACATGCTTTCATTAATTTCATTGGGAGGTGTTTGGTGTTGAGAGTTAAATTAATTAATTAGATTAGTAATTATAAAAGTGCAAAATTATGTTCCTTGGCAAGGGGGGTTGGGTTACCTTGCAGGGTGTGATATAAACGATGGTGGGGGGGGGGGGGTCACTCTTTTATATCGAAAAATGTACAAATATAGCTTGAAGGAGTTGCGAGTGGGCATATTTTAGTTTGGAGGAAATCTGGGAAGGAGATATTTTTAGCCTAGGGGACGAACTAGAATACATTTGCTCGAAATTGTCAAAAGCAAGTAAAATCCTCAAACAAATAATTAAACAAAATATCATAATAACCCACAAAACGTGGGATCAGCTAGTGTTAATGGGAAAATCTGAAAAATAAACTAAGCATCTTTATCATATTAATTCATATTGTTTCACCAACCCACCAATTAACTTTACAAATAAACCTTAATTAACGAAATCAATGAAAGTAATGAATACATGTGGTACTCCAAGGACTCGAACCTAGGATACTCACACCGAAATTCAGCACTACGCTATGCCAGGTTTTCATATACTGTACGTACACTCGCTCCAAGAAGTATCTGCACCCCTATGCTGAGCATCTGGTGTGTACAGCTATATCCATGTGTCCGACGATCGTCTCCAACACATGGATATAGTTGCAGGCAGAGGTGCCAACCCTACCGAGCTGTACACACCAGATGATCAGCGTAGGGATGCAGATACTTCTTGGACCGAGTGTACGTGTTTCTCTACATAATCTACGTAATATCCGAGTCGTGTAGATGGGGAAAGGACAATTCACCGTTAGCTCCGCACTTTTACCTAACACAGAAGAGAGAGAGAGAGAGAGAGAGAGAGAGAGAGAGAGGAGTACAAAGGAAATCAAGCAACAACAGGTCTAGTGACCCTTCTAGGTTGCTTGTCCTCCAAAACACTGAGGATCAAGTGTCCAAACAGTGGTTTAGAGTGCGTAAGGGAACATTGGAAAGGGAATTACTGCCCTGGAACTAATGTCCGTGGCAGGATTAGGAAGTTAGTAGAGGACAGATGGGTTAGTAACTGAGGGGGGGATAAAATAAAGTTATTCATTTACAAACGCAGTCAGTCGCGGGTTTGATGAGATATTTGTCTAGGCGGAGTTCAAATGAATCAACGGTGATGCAGTCTATAACGTTTCGGGGAAGCCCATTCCACAAGTTGACAACTCGATTGAAGAAGAAATTCTTAGATTCGTGCGAGTTAAAAGATTTACCAATAATTTTGCAACCGTTTCCCCGCGTGTAATTAGATTGGTCGATAGTGAAGTACTTACTACAGTTCATATTGTCGATGCCTTTGATGATTTTGAACACTTGAATTAAGTCACCTCTTAATCTGCGCTGGGTTAAAGGAAATAGATTTAATTCTCTAAGACCTCGCTCTTCGTATGGTTTGTTCTTTAGGCTAGGTATCATTTTGGTAACTCTACGTTGAACTCGTTCTAGCTTGTTTATATCTTTTTGGTAATAAGGGCACCAGGATTGAACGCAGTATTCCAGAAGAGGGCGGACTAAGGAATTGTAAAGGGTTAGGATAACTTCTTTGGATTTATGCTCAAATGACCTGCCTATAAAGCCAATTATTTTGTTTGCCTTCTTAACAACTTCTGAACATTGTTGACTCGGTTTTAGGTTACTCGATATTGTTACTCCCAGATCGGTTTCTCTGTTTACATTCTTAAGCTGAGTGCCATTCATCGAATAGTTTGCTTTCTCATTTAGGTATCCGACATGTAGTACTTTACATTTATCCGCATTGAAACTCATTTGCCAAATTTGGGCCCAACATGACAATTTATCTAGATTGTGTTGCATATCGTCAACTTGTTCTTTTGAGAGTACGCTATTTGCAATTTTTGTATCGTCAGCAAATTTTGAGATTGTACAGGTGAGACCCTCATCTATGTCGTTGATGTAAATTAGAAAGAGAATTGGTCCTAGTACCGATCCCTGGGGTACCCCGCTACTTACATTGGTCCATTTAGATGCCTTACCGTTTATGACTACCCTTTGCTTTCTGTTGCTGAGCCAATTTTCTATCCATTTCAACACACCGTCTTGTATTCCATGCGCTTTTAGTTTTAGCAGTAAACGTTTGTGGGGAACTTTGTCAAAGGCCTTTTGAAAATCAAGGTATATAATATCTACAGCTTTACTCTCATCGTAGAGGTTGAGGATATCGTGGAAGAAGTCTAAGAGGTTTGTTAAACAGGAACGTTTTTTACGAAAGCTGTGTTGAGTATCTTTAAGTATGTTATTTTCCTCTAAGTGATTTACGAGTCTGTCTCGTATGACCCTTTCTAGCATTTTACATACAACTGAGGTTAAGCTAATTGGCCGATAGTTACTGGGTAGGGATTTGCTACCTTTTTTGAATATCGGTGTTACGTTGGCTAGCTTCCACTGATCAGGCATAGTTCCAGACTGCAAGGATTTATTGAATAGTAATGTCAGTGGTTTGGAGAGCTCATCCTTAGCTTCCTTTAGAACTCTAGGCGAGATTGTATCAGGTCCTGGCGTTTTATTTACCTTGAGTTTATCTAAACAATTCAATACTTCTCTCTCTGTAACGGTGATATTGCTTAGAACATCTGAATTATCAATCTGAATCGGCGATGGTGTAGGGATATCACTGAGGTCTTCTGTTGTAAAAACTGATGCAAAGAAGGTATTGAGGGCATTACTCATTTGTACTTCGTCTTTGGTGTATTCTCCATTTTCATCGACTAACGGTCCAACAGTTGAAGTAACTACTTTTTTCTTTCTGATATAACTATAGAATTCTTTCGGGTTTGTTTTACTTTGATTCGCAATATGTAACTCTAAGGTCTTTTTACTTTGCTTAATTAACTTTTTGGCTTTGCGTCGTAGCTCTACAAATTTCACCCGTTCTTCGTCATTTTGTGAGGATTTTAATCTATCATTAGCAAATTTTTTAGCAAGCAGGCAGTTTGAAATATCTGTATTCCACCATTTGGGCTTATTATTATGGCCTGGACGCCGTATTTTCGATGGTATGCAGTCTTGCACTGCTTTTAGGTAAGTGGTTTAGAATAACTTCCAAGATGTATTTATGTAATTATTGTTAATTAAAAAGCTCCAGTCAGTTTCTTTAAACATAGCTCTAAGTTTATGGAAGTTTGCTTTCTTGAAATTAGGGACTTTTTCGATGCTACTATTTGGTTCGTTACTAGTAAAATTTAAAGTGAAAGTTATCATACGATGGTCGCTGTTACTGAATTCATCACCAACATTCAAATTCTCTATCAATTCTTCTTTTGTTGCAAGTACAATGTCAAGAACGTTATTACCACGGGTCGGCGTTCGAACAAATTGATAAAGCGAACTCTCTTGCAAGTTCGTATACAAGTCATGTCCGGAGTGTGAAGTAAGAGTATCGCCCCACTTGGTCACAGGTAAGTTAAAGTCGCCAAAAATTACGGTATCTTGTGAGTTACTTACATCTGCAATTTGTTCGTAAATTTGTCGGTCAGTTTGCACTGATTGAGCTGGAGGTCTGTATATTAACGCAAGTATTATTTTTGTACCTTTATTATTCTTTATTAGCACAAAAGATGTGTCGACGTTCACAATTTGAGGTTTAGACACGAGGGTCGGGTTAAGACTTTCTTTGATATAAAATAAAACGCCACCTCCATTTTTATTTATTCGGCTGTTCTCAAACATTACATAACCGGGAAGTGAATACTCTGCTAAAAAGTCTAAAGGAGGAGGAGGAGGAGGAGGAAAGGAAGAAGATCCCTTCTCAATAAAACCAGCCTCGTCACTGGTCAGGATTTGTTTTGACCAAGAGGGCCGCTGATTGGCTGAGCCCGGAGGTGTGGAACTAAGCAAATAATCTCAACGTGACTAACCAAAACCGGTATCACACAGGCGTCTTTTTCCCTCAACATCCATCCTCAACACTGGTCTGGCAGCTTTGTGTGCCAAACTGTTTACATAATTCATCCCTTGCGAGTTTTGGGCTATAAGGAAGTTGGAAAAGTAAACATCAGTATTTAGCAGAAATACAAACGCTATGTGATTTTTTGATGGGTACAAAAATAGATAAATTTGGCTTTATGTATTTATATGTGCAATACACCCATATTATAGCTGGTCATTCTACTGAACAGCGAAGTGAAAAACCACAACTTCTTTGGAGCCTGAAACTTGCAAGTAGATAAGTATTGTGTCACCCAAATTTGTTTTCTGGGCGAGCGATAGCGAGCCTGTATCTCTAAAGAAATCGTCAAATCTTCCTTCGATCGAGAACAAAAAAATTATAATACAAATTTATCTGGAAAGGGGTCTGGGTGGGCATTGTATAGTGTGAAGAAAGTCTGGGAAGGTGTTTTTGTTAGGCCAGCGTCACACAAGCCCTTTTTCCAGCAATTTGTACGGGCAATTATGGCCTGGAAGCTTAAAATATGACACTTCAACAGAATTCAGCCGCCTAACATAATCTACCTTCAGTCTAGTTGCCGATTCCAGTGCGAAAAAATCCAGAAATAATACGAGAAAAATGTTGCTCGTGGAAAATTGACGGAAAAGGTGCTAGTGTGACAGCGGCTTTAGTTTAGGGGAGACACTAAAATAATTTGATCGATAATAGCAAAAACAAACAACAAATCCTCATTAAACACAATTGATCTAGTCCTTTCTTAGAGTCACAGAGGTCAGGATTCACGATTTCTGATCTACCCATTTCGAACACGGTATAGTCAATAATCCGAAATATATAATTATACAATATGTTCACTCGGGTGCCATAATATGTCTATTAAGGGGGGTCACCGGTTTTTGCTCTCTCCTTTTCTATATTTCTCTGGCTTGTATCCATTTGGCCCCATTCAGCCTTCTGTTTTAAGACGTTTATCCTCATCCAGGTGTCAATTTTTTACTGGTGAGCGGTAGCGAGCCAGCATATTTTTAATTTTTGTTTGACAGCAGGCTAAATTTGTAAATTTTTCTATAGAAAAATTTCTCCGGCGAAGCCGGATTTCTTCATATAATGCTGGCTCGCTATCGCGCCAGGAAGAAATCGACACCTAGATGGGGATAAACGTCTTACAATAGTTGGCTGAATGGGGCCAAATGGATACAAGCCAGAGAAAAAGAGAAAAGGACAGAAATAACAAAAAGCAGGTCACCCCCCTTAAGCCCGTTCTTAAGATATTGGGGACCCCCTACGTTATGTATTATGCAATTATAACTATCTGGATTGATGTTTGGATGGAACTTGCTTTAGTATTGTAGTTGATGTTTGGACAAAAATATATTCATAAATTCGTTTCCAAAAATGTATACTTCCATAATTAGAAATAGGTAAAGTCCGCGCATCTTATTAGTGGACTAGAAACTATGGCACCCGAGTGTACCTGTGTCTCTGCAGGCTGTACAGGTAAGGCACACACAGGCTTGGTACCGTGACCAGCACCCGAGTGTACCTGTGTCTCTGCAGGCTGTACAGGTAAGGCACACACAGGCTTGGTACCGTGACCAGCACCCGAGTGTACCTGTGTCTCTGCAGGCTGTACAGGTAAGGCACACACAGGCTTGGTACCATGACCAGCACCCGAGTGTACCTGTGTCTCTGCAGGCTGTACAGGTAAGGCACACACAGGCTTGGTACCGTGACCAGCACCCGAGTGTACCTGTGTCTCTGCAGGCTGTACAGGTAATGCACACACAGGTTTGGTACCGTGACCAGCATCCGAGTGTACCTGTGTCTCTGCAGGCTGTACAGATAATGCACACACAGGCTTGGTACCGTGACCAGCACCCGAGTGTACCTGTGTCTCTGCAGGCTGTACAGGTAATGCACACACAGGCTTGGTACCGTGACCAGCACCCGAGTGTACCTGTGTCTCTGCAGGCTGTACAGGTAAGGCACACACAGGCTTGGTACCGTGACCAGCACCCGAGTGTACCTGTGTCTCTGCAGGCTGTACAGGTAATGCACACACAGGCTTGGTACCGTGACCAGCACCCGAGTGTACCTGTGTCTCTGCAGGCTGTACAGATAAGGCACACACAGGCTTGGTACCGTGACCAGCACCCGAGTGTACCTGTGTCTCTGCAGGCTGTACAGATAAGGCACACACAGGCTTGGTACCGTGACCAGCACCCGAGTGTACCTGTGTCTCTGCAGGCTGTACAGGTAAGGCACACACAGGCTTGGTACCGTGACCAGCACCCGAGTGTACCTGTGTCTCTGCAGGCTGTACAGGTAATGCACACACAGGCTTGGTACCGTGACCAGCACCCGAGTGTACCTGTCTCTGCAGGCCTGTACAGGTAAGGCACACACAGGGTTGGTACCGAGACCAGCACCCGAGGGTACCTGTGTCTCTGCAGGATGTACAGGTAAGGCAACAAACAGGCTTGGTACCGTGACCAGCACCCGAGTGTACCTGTGTCTCTGCAGGCTGTACAGGTAATGCACACACAGGCTTGGTACCGTGACCAGCACCCGAGTGTACCTGTGTCTCTGCAGGCTGTACAGGTAAGGCACACACAGGCTTGGTACCGTGACCAGCATCCGAGTGTACCTGTGTCTCTGCAGGCTGTACAGGTAATGCACACACAGGCTTGGTACCGTGACCAGCACCCGAGTGTACCTGTGTCTCTGCAGGCTGTACAGGTAAGGCACACACAGGCTTGGTACCGTGACCAGCATCCGAGTGTACCTGTGTCTCTGCAGGCTGTACAGGTAATGCACACACAGGCTTGGTACCGTGACCAGCAGGGTCTTTGGGGGGCTAATATTGACTTTAGAGTGACGTCTTCTCCTATTATTAAGGTAGGGCCTCCTGCTGAATGTGGTGACTGGTTGGAATCAGAGGGCTTTGGGGTTATCAGAGAATGGACACGTTTGCGTATTTTATATATATATATATATATATATATATATATATATATATATATATATATATATATATATATATAGATATATATATATATATATATATATATAGATATATATACAGCATATGCATATATATATATATATACACACACACATATACATACACAATCATACATACAGACACACACGCGCACACACACACACACACACACTCACATATACGTACACACACACACACACACACACATACACTTATACCAACAAACACCTTAACCATCACACAATATTGCCACATCACGTACACACTTGGAGGTGTGGTGTGGTGGAGTGGTCTTGCCACTGGTCTGGTAATCCAAAGGTCCCGGGTTCAAATCCCGATGTATCAATGGGAAGATATTATTGGGATGGAATTTGTGCTGTACCTAGTATCAGTGCATTACCACAAGCCCACCGAAACGTCAATAAAATACCCTCATTGTTCCCTGATTAAATAGCACTGTATGAATATTCCCATATTCAAAATATGCTATAGGGGTGCAATGCCTGGTGAGTTATCTGCTCAACAGGTGGCGTTGTGTGTGTGTAAGTGTGAGAGTCCGAGTGTAGGTGGTGAGACAGTGAAGCACGGGAACGAGGTGGCTTCAGAGATGGGGTCGTTTCGGGCCATGAGGGAGCACCGTGCCTCATGTGAAGGCAAGATGGCAGGTGCTCGTTGTACTCTACGTGCTTCACATGTCTCACTCCCTAGACTGGAACAAGACCTCACGGGCTTCACTGTTCATTGTAAAGCGGTGAATGTTAAGGCTCTCAGCCTATGCCCGAGAGGAAGTAAGTTGGAATATAGAAAAAAAAAAAAAAAAAAAAAAAAACACTTACAAACAAACACTCTGACAAACACATAGGATCTCTCTCTCTCTTTCTCCACACACACACTTACAGAGGATAACACACACACACACACACACACACATGATTGTGATTGGCATATTGATAATTCAGATGTTCTAAGCAATATCACCGTTTCAGAGAGAGAAGTATTGAATTGTTTAGATAAACTCAAGGTAAATAAAACGCCAGGACCTGATACAATCTCGCCTAGAGTTCTAAAGGAAGCTAAGGATGAGCTCTCCAAACCACTGACATTACTATTCAATAAATCCTTGCAGTCTGGAACTATGCATGATCAGTGGAAGCTAGCCAACGTAACACCGATATTCAAAAAAGGTAGCAAATCCCTAAATAAAGCTAAAAATAAAAAATACTAAGAGAAAGAGAGAGAGAGAGAGAGAGAGAAAAAAACCTTTACATTTTTCGGGAGAAAAATATTCCGGACGAAGGCTAATTCCTCGTAAATTCCAGGCTCGCTATCGCTCGCCAGGAAAAAATCGAACCTAAATGGCACAAAAAGTCTTAAAATTGACAAAGAAATGAGCGAAAGGTCTTAAAATCGTCAAACTAATGGAACGAACTTCTTAAAATCGCCAAACTAATGGGGCTAAACATGAGGTAGAAGGGGGTCCATTTAGGTGTCTTTTGAGTGTTTTCCTAGCGAGCAATAATAGCAAGCCTGTAATGTTCGGCTGGAGCCTGGGACATTATTCTACCGACAAATGTATACATTTGTCTCGAAAGTGGGGAGGGGGGGGGGGGAGGGTCTTGGGTATTTTTTTTTCTTTTTCTTAAACTTGATGGCGGTTAGGAGAGCAAACTAAAATAAATAAACAAATGCCTAAATAAAGAAAGAAAGACAGAAAGAAAGAGATAGAAAGAAAGAAAGAAAGAAAGAAAAAGATAGAAAGAAAGAAAGAAAAGAGATAGAAAGAAAGAAAGAAAGAAAGAGATAGAAAGACAGAAAGAAAGAGATAGAAAGAAAGACAGATAGAAAGAAAGAAAGAGATAGAAAGAAAGAAAGAAAGAAAGAAAGAGATAGAAAGAAAGAGATAGAAAGAAAGAAAGATAGAAAGAAAGAGATAGAAAGAAAGAAAGAAAGAGATAGAAAGAAAGAAAGACAGAAAGAGATAGAAAGAAAGAAAGAAAGAAAGAAAGAAAGAAGGAAAGCCAGAAAACATTAACAAATAAACCAACATCATAAAACATTAGCTTCATTACACAGAAGGTTGGCTATCAACATTCGACGATAAAATGATTCGTGTGATAACTTTAAGGGAGCCCACCTCGCTTTTTTGTTTTCTCTTTCTCTCCCTCTCTCTTTGGCTTGTATCCATTCGGCCCCATTCAGCCTACTGTTTTAAGACGTTTACCCCCATCCAGGTCTCAATGTTTTCCTGGCGAGCGGTAGCGAGCCAGCATATATATATTTTTGTTTTGACAGCAAGTTAAATTTTTAATTTTTTTAGAAAAATTTCTCCGGCAAGGCCGGATTTCTTCATACAATGCTGGCTCGCTATCGCTCGCCAGGAAGAAATCAACACCTGGATGGGGATAAACGTCTTAAAAACAAGGCTGAATGGGGCCGAATGGATACAAGCCAGGGAAAGAGATAAAAGGAGAGAAAGATAAAAAAAGCCGGTGACCCCCCCCATAAATAACATTAACACCTGCTTTGGATATGCGAGCTTTATGTAAGAGTGACTTGGTATTCTATTGTTAAGGCGAATGTTTCCTAGTTTTATTGTGTGCGGTTTGGTCTGCCCCTGTCTCTCTCTCTCTCTCTCTCTCTCTCTCTCTCTCTCTCTCTCTCTCTCTCTCTCCTTCTCTCTCTCTCTCTTCTTCCCTCTCTCCTCTCTCGCTCTCTCTCTACTCATCTCTCTCTCTCCACTCCTCGTCTCATCTCTCTCCATCTCTCTCTCTCTCTCTCTTTTTCTCTCCCTCCTCCCTCTCCCTCAATCTCTCTTCTCATCCGTCCTCCCCTCACTCTCTTCTCCATATCTCTCTCTCCCTCCCTCCTCTCTCCTCCTCCTCTCTCATCTCTTCTCCTCTCTCACACTCATCCGTCGCAGCTCCCATCTCTCATATCGCTCTCCTCTCTCATCTCCCCGCTCCTCCTCTTCTACTCCTCCTCTCCTCCTCCTCGCTCCTCCCTCATCTCCCTCCTCTCCACATTCC
>CM064493.1:24358227-24388227 GCA_032716605.1 Paralithodes platypus
AACCTTGAAGACCCTCCCAGTCTGCCCTATCGTAATGCCATTTAGTTCACCAAAACAGGTTCAGTTGTATAGTGGGAAGGTGTGGTGTGGTAGGTGATAGACAGGTGGCCTGCATAAGACCCAGTTGAATCAGAAAGATCCCCCCCCCAAAGCGGGGACCGTCACTGTAAACATAATAATTTTCTGATTTGGTTGTTTAAAAAATAAGGTCCAGTAGGTGGGAATTATGATTAGGATTATCTCGGTACACGGGAGGGTTGGGCTGGGAGGGTGGTTGAACTAGTGGAGTTGAGATGTAAATAAGTCTGCAAATAGCTCACATTCCAGACCAGCATCATCAGTCCTGGCTGAATGAGCATGAGCCATTCAACATTATGGACATTAAAATCACCCAACCACAGTGATTTCAGAAGAAGCATTTAAGTTGAGGACACTGAGTTGGAGGACAGAAGAAACGACAGAGCAATCAAAAAGACCTTTGCTCTGGAGGAGTATTTGAGGGAACGGTTTAGATGCAATATAATGTATTTAAATTTAACCAGCAGAAATTAATTTGTATCTATAGAATAATCAAAATAGGGACAATTGAAACTCGTAACCTCCTCCCAGGGCAATTTCAGATTTTGCGATAGCAAACATACACCTCCTTTAGGTCTGAAAATGTGATATATACTGTATATACTGTATATGTGGCAGCACCTTTTTGTAGGAACTGCGATGGATGTTTGCTTCTTTCCAGGGTACTGGGAAGCAGAGTATGAGGTATGAGTACACAGACGGAAAAAATTTGCCATACAGGAGCGAGCACCAAGGAGCAATTCTTAAGTACTATTGGAGGAATTTCATCTGGACCAGGAGCCTTATCTACTGAGAGATTCTTGCAAAATAGTTTTGACACATGTCTGGTGTGGATCTTAAGTGAGGGAATTTCAGGCGAATTAAAATTAAGGTATCTTGATTTATTTCATCTAAGGTTGAGTTGGTGTGAGAAAATATCCGCAAGAAGGTTAGCTTTACCTCGTGGGTCACTTACAAGATTGCCAGTCGGAGATTTTAATGGTGGAATGGATGAAGCTTGATTTGAATGCGTTTAAGAGTAGACCAAAATATTTTGTTATCATTTGGATTATTTTAGAAGTTTATTTGCCTGCTTGTGGAGAAAGTTTGATTTAGTTAGGTTTAATACAGTTTTGGCATGATTTCTGATGTTTCTAAAGTAATTAAAGGCTTCATGTGTTTTTGATCTTGTGTATGCATTGTAGGCTATTGCTTTTTGTTCAGTTACTCTAGCACAATTATGGTCAAACCATTTAGGTGAATTAGATCTTTTACTGTACTTTTGATGATGAATAAAAGTCTCCATTCCAATTTTTACAAAATCTTGTATGTGGCTCAAGGTGGTGTTTGCATCATTAGAAAAGAAAGAGGTCGAGGGACTATCAATAAAGAAACCTTGAAGACCCTCCCAGTCTGCCCTATCGTAATGCCATTTAGTCACCAAAACAGGTTCAGAGTGGGAAGGTGTGGTAGGTGATAGACAGGTGGCCTGCATCAGACAGTGGATCAGAAGATCCAAGCGGGGACCTCACTGTAACATAATAATTTTCTGATTTGGCTGTCAAAAATAAGCTCGGTGGGAGGGAACTATGAGTAGGATTAAGTGGTACACGGGAGGGTTGGTTGACTAGTTGAGTGAGATTAAATAAGTCTGCAAATAGCTCACATTCAAGACCAGCATCATCAGTCCTGGCTGAATGAGTGAGCCATTCAACATTATGGACATTAAAAATCACCCAACACAGTGATTTCAGAAAGAAGCATTTAAGTTGAGGACACTGAGTTTGTGAGGACAGAGAATCAAAAAGACTTTGCTCTGGAGGAGTATTTGGGGAACGGTAGATGCAATATATGTATTTAAATTTACCAGCAGAAATTAATTTGTATATAGAATAATCAAAATAGGGACAATTGAAACTAGTAACCTCCTCCAGGGCAATTTCAGACCTCCTTTAGGTCTGAAAATGTGTATATACTGTATATACTGTATATGTGTCTGGCCTTCTTGGGGGGGGGGGGGGGGGGGGGTGGGGGGGGGGGGGGGGGGGGGGGGTTTAAAAGGGGTGTAGGTCTTTAGTCTTCGTTGGTACTCCCTCTCACTCTCTCTCTCTCTCTCGTCACGTTTTCCTGTAAGTGAGTTACTTTGCAATCTTATCTCCAACGTTTGTTATCGTCTGTATTGATCCATAAGATGAATAAATATAAGCGCATGGCCAAGCAATTGATATACTATGGTCCTTTGTAATTGAAACTATTGTACCATTAACACATTTAGTTTTGTAATGTATAATTGTGTACATGCATCCACGCTATGGGGCGGTAACTAAATGTTGTTGAGTCAGTCTCAATTACATCATCCAGCTAAGGACAGTTCCCTCGTAATCAAAGTGTAAAACAAACAAATAATACAATAATAATAATAATAATAATAATAATAATAAATAAAACTGTTCCGCATCCGTCCCGAGTGTTGGCCTTAACTTTTACTATGGCTATATAGTGTAGATGTGGGTGACCTCTGTACTGGTGGTGGTGGTGGTGGTACTGATGGTGTATGGGTGGTGGTGGTGGTGGTGGTGTGTGCGCTGTGGTGGTGGTGGTGGGGTACCAGCCTTGAGTGCCATCGGTCTACAGGCTTTCTTACTCTCTATGCACCTAATATTTGTGTATATTTGTATTTCATAGTGACATATAACCTGAATGTAAAGGCGATAGTAGGGTTGGGTGGTGTCTGATAACGATCGTGTTTGATGGAAGAGCAATAATGGTTTGGTAGTTTACACAGGATACGCCACGGTAGCCTTGTCCGTTTCCTAGTCATTCAGGTGTGAATTTAACCTCATGACTAAGGGAAAAGTGGCTTAATTCTCCACTTTTGGTAATGCACAATATTGACGAAAATTAGGGGATGGTGTGAAACAAGCTCTGGCAAAATATCATACTGATCCAACTGTTTGTTAATAAGTTATTCCCGAAATTCGATACTACCCATAGTAAATGTCACGAAAGGTTTGATATTGACAAAGAAATGAAACAATAGGTCTAAGATTCGACAAACTAATGGGGCGAACTTCTTAAAATCTCAAAACTAATGGGGCTAAACATGAAAGAGAAGGGGAGCCATAAAAACCAACCATCCCCCTTAAGGTTACAATACCGTTAACGTTTAACCTTGTTGATTATTATAGGCAAGGCTCTACAGTAGGTTAACTCGTACAGTACCAGGGACGTCCTTTCCATCATGTTCTGGCAACTATTAGACGATTTTATTCAGCTTAGGAAGGACCTCTAGCAATAATAAGATTTCAAACTCTCTCAACCAACCCATTTAACTACCACAGATCCTTGCTAAGCTGCATACTATCGTCTTAATATAGCTTGAATAAATTATAACATACGTCGCTGGTACTCGGGTTAAAGGGAGGTTAGTATTTATCTATGTATTTATATATTTATTTATTGTTTTTAATTGCCTCCTTAGACCTATATCAAGCTTATAATATATACCCCTTAGACAAATTTGCACGAAATGTCCTCTCTGAAAGCCGGTTCTTTGGGTCCTAAATTGCAGGCTCGCTATCGCTCGTCGGAAAAAAGGTCGATACCTAATTGGCACCAAAGGTCTTAAAGTTGACAAAGAAATGACGCAATAGGTCTTTAATAAATTGCCAAACTAATGGGCCAAACGTCATAAAATCTCAAAATTAATAGAAATACATTTCATCACGATTTTTCACATAAGCTATCAAATGATTAACTAGAAAAATTGAATAGAGTATAGTTAATTTATATTTATTCAGGGTTACAGTCAGCAAGCAGTATTGAACAACATCTTACGGTACCTGTCCTTATATGATGTACACACACACACACACACACAGATACATACACATACACACACACACACACACACACACAATTTAACACACACACACACACACAGAAACACACATTAATGAACAAAATACTAGCTATCCTATCACACACACACACACACACCTACACGGGCGCATTTCATTTGGGCGATTAAGCACTTCATTTGAGCGAAAAATACATATCATTTGGGCACCAGTTATCTCTTAAGTTAAGCTCCATTTTGACGTACTCGACACTTCACTTGGGCGAGAATCATACCGGTTCCCAGATATTCTAGGTGGACAATATGGCTATACCTTTCTGCTCATCATTTACAAGCACAACATTTTCATAATTTTCACTTTATTTGCGGAAAGATACACATGAACTTCATGACGACTCTTGGGCAGGACCGGGATTATTTTTTCTGCGCTCTCTGTACAGTGCAAGGTAAACGTTTCTCAGGTCTTTTGGTTCAAGTTGGCTGTCACTATCATTCGTAAGTTATTTTCTAATAAGTTTTAAAGGTTTGGCGCTGATGCCAGACTCTGCACATGTTTTAACTTGCACTGTAAGTTGTTGTGCTTCAATGTTCTTAATATCACTTGGATGGATATGCTCAGTCAAAGCTTTGATGATTGTTTTTCCACTGTCATCAGTCTTAATTCGGGCTTTACATCTGGTTTTGTTGCTTGTACACCTCCATGCAGTATCACTATTTTGTCAGTACTGTATCAACTCGAAACGAGAATCCATCGAATATTATTATAATTATTTTTGTTTTCTGTTGGCTTCTGAAATGGTGCCTTCCATGGTCCTGTTCGTGGAATGAACGTCTCTCTCTAGGAGTCTAGGGATCAGTCTCACACAATGATATACTATGAACCTTCAGCCTCGTTTCTTCATCTCGCCCTTGTGTTCGATCCTGTGGTTCTAATCCGTGTGTTTCCACGGCTCCCACTACTCAGTCAAACTACTCTAAATTATCAGCCATCCTTGACAGACAGTTCTATAGCATTTAAGCTTTTGTTGCCTTATTCTGATTTCACCCAAATGATGGTTACCATTTCACAGAATTAATGATATGTAGTCGCCCAAATGACATAGTGAACTGGCGCCCAAATGATAGAGTAGCAAAGCAAATTTTTCGCCCAAATGAAATGCGCCCACCCACACCCACACACAGATACACACACACCAACACCCTATAAACTCTGGTGTTCCTCAGGGCTCTGTCCTATCTCCTATTCTCTTTCTAATTTTTATAAATGATCTCCTTTACTGTACCTTAATTCCCATTCATTCATACGCAGCCGACTCACCTTACACTACTCCATTAGTTTTTCAGAACGCCCCAGCCAGCAATCCCTTAACGACATGAAGCCATAGAACTCTTAAATTCTGATCTAAATACTATCTCCAATTGGGGCAGAGAAAACCTTGTTACCTTTAATGCTTCCAAAACCCAATTTATCCATCTATCTACCCGTCAGGATCTCCCAGCGGACTATCCCTTATTCTTCAACAATACAAAAAATCAACCCTTCATCTTCTCTCAATATTCTTGGTGTCTCTTTTTCTTCTGCTCTCATTTGGAAGGACCATATTACCAGTCTTGCTAAGGCAGCCTCCCAGAAGCTGGGTGTGCTCAACCGCCTTAGGGGGTTCTTTTCCCCAGCACAGCTTCTTGCTCTGTACAGGGGCATAGTGCATCCTTGTATTGAGTATTGTTCACATGTGTAGGGAGGTTCCTTTCACACCGCTCTCCTAGACAAAGTTGAAAGGAAGGCCTTTCGTATCATTAACTCCCGTCCACTCACCAACTCTCTGCAATCTCTCTCTCTCCGCCGCAATGTGGCATCTCTCTCGCTATTCTATCGCTACTATAATAATCAGTGTTCCTCAGATCTTTCCCAGTGCATACCACCTCCTTTACGTAGGGCACGTGGTACCCGTCTTGCAACTCAATCCCACCCCTACTCTGTGCAACTCTCCAACCCAAAAGTGAAACATTACTCTCAAACTTTCTTCTACTCAACAGCTGAGCTCTGGAACTCTCTCCCAGAATCAGTCTTTCCCTCTTCCTATGACTTAAATTGCTTCAAACTCCGTGTGTCCAGGCATTTTGGCTCGATCGTCCCTTGATTTTGGCCCTGTCACTCTTTCAACTATGGGGGAGGCACCCTCTATAGGCAATTCTGCCTTTTGCCTCCCTCAATCACATAGAAAAAAAAACAAAACACACACACACACACACACACACACACACACACACACACACACACACACACACAGTAAACACCATTAGAGCTGTCCTAGCATTATCCAGGACCAGTTTTTTGGCCTTCAGAAGGACGTTTATCGGCCCTGTGGTCAGTTAACCCATTAAGCACGAGGGCGCCTTTTGGGGCCTTGGGTTCTGGCTAAAATTAGACTATTTTATGCAGCTTAAGAAGGAACCTATGTTATTCGAAGGGTTGATTGAGATTGTATTGACCCCTTTCAGTCCTACAGATAGATTATAAGCTGAAGAAAATCGTCTGTTGGTAACCAGAATAGGATGAACATTACGTGATAGTGCTGAAGGGGTTAAGGACTAAGTCACATCAGTACCTTAAGGGGAGATTTCCACTTGAGGGATTTTTATCTTGACCCCTTTCTCCCTCATGTTTAGCCCCATTGCTTTTGATATTATAAAATGTTTGCCCCATTAGTTTAGCGATTTTAAGAACCTTCACCCCATATTAAGACCTTTCGTGCCATTTAGGTGTCGATTTTATCCTGGCGAGCGATAGCGAGCCTGTATTTTAAGAGGAACCGGCCTTCGGCCGGGAAATTTTTCTACCGAAAAATGTACAAATTTATCTTGAAAGGGACTCAAGGGGGTGTAATTTTAAGGTTGATGGAGGTCTAGGGAACAAACTAAATACCTCCCCTTAACTATCAATTGTTATAAGGCAATTTTAGCATGACAACTTATGAAATACAGTTGTGTATAGGGAGACTCCATCCATTTATTATACAGTACAGTAGTTTGAGCCTGTTTACTGTACCTATACTGACACTAAAGACTTCTGTAGAGGTGGCAGAAGCAGTGTGTCAGTCGAAAGTAATGGATAACGTGTTGGTGTGTCTCTGTCTTCTACCTACTGTATAAATTATATGGTCCGGGTTGTGTTGCTAAGGAAGTGGGAGGGTGTGGTGGAGTTGTGTTGCTAACGAAGTGGGAGGGTGTGTTGGGGTTGTGTTGCTCAGGAAGTGGGAGGGTGTGTTGGGGTTGTGTTGCTCAGGAAGTGGGAGGGTGTGTTGGGGTTGTGTTGCTCAGGAAGTGGGAGGGTGTGTTGGGGTTGTGTTGCTAAGGAAGTGGGAGGGTGTGGTGGGGTTGTGTTGCTAACGAAGTGGGAGGGTGTGTTGGGGTTGTGTTGCTCAGGGAGTGGGAGGGTGTGGTGGGGTTGTGTTGCTAACGAAGTGGGAGGGTGTGTTGGGGGTTGTGTTGCTCAGGAAGTGGGAGGGTGTGTTGGGGTTGTGTTGCTCAGGAAGTGGGAGGGTGTGTTGGGGTTGTGTTGCTCAGGAAGTGGGAGGGTGTGTTGGGGTTGTGTTGCTAAGGAAGTGGGAGGGTGTGGTGGGGTTGTGTTGCTAACGAAGTGGGAGGGTGTGGTGGGGTTGTGTTGCTAACGAAGTGGGAGGGTGTGGTGGGGTTGTGTTGCTAACGAAGTGGGAGGGTGTGGTGGGGTTGTGTTGCTAACGAAGTGGGAGGGTTGTGTTGGGGTTGTGTTGCTCAGGAAGTGGGAGGGTGTGTTGGGGTTGTGTTGCTCAGGAAAGTGGGAGGGTGTGTTGAGGTTGTGTTGCTCAGGAAGTGGGAGGGTGTGTTGGGGTTGTGTTGCTAAGGAAGTGGGAGGGTGTGGTGGGGTTGTGTTGCTAACGAAGTGGGAGGGTGTGGTGGGGTTGTGTTTGCTAACGAAGTGGGAGGGTGTGGTGGGGTTGTGTTGCTAACGAAGTGGGAGGGTGTGGTGGGGTTGTGTTGCTAACGAAGTGGGAGGGTGTGTTGGGGTTGTGTTGCTAAGGAAGTGGGAGGGTGTGGTGGGGTTGTGTTGCTAACGAAGTGGGAGGGTGTGTTGGGGTTGTGTTGCTCAGGAAGTGGGAGGGTGTGGTGGGGTTGTGTTGCTAACGAAGTGGGAGGGTGTGTTGGGGTTGTGTTGCTCAGGAAGTGGGATGGTGTGGTGGGGTTGTGTTGCTAAGGAAGTGGGAGGGTGTGGTGGGGTTGTGTTGCTCAGGAAGTGGAAGGGTGTGGTGGGGTTGTGTTGCTAAGGAAGTGGGAGGGTGTGGTGGGTTGTGTTACTCAGGAAGTGGGAGGGTGTGGTGGGGTTGTGAGGGTGTGGTGGGGTTGTGTTGCTAAGGAAGTGGGAGGGTGTGGTGGGGTTGTGTTGCTAACGAAGTTGGAGGGTGTGTTGGGGTTGTGTTGCTCAGGAAGTGGGATGGTGTGGTGGGGTTGTGTTGCTAAGGAAGTGGGAGGGTGTGGTGGGGTTGTGTTGCTCAGGAAGTGGAAGGGTGTGGTGGGGTTGTGTTGCTAAGGAAGTGGGAGGGTGTGGTGGGGTTGTGTTACTCAGGAAGTGGGAGGGTGTGGTGGGGTTGTGAGGGTGTGGTGGGGTTGTGTTGCTAAGGAAGTGGGAGGGTGTGGTGGGGTTGTGTTGCTTCAGGAAGTGGGAGGGTGTGGTGGGGTTGTGTTGCTAAGGAAGTGGGACGGTGTGGTGGGGTTTGTGTTGCTGGGGGAGTATGAGGGGGGGGTGGGGTTGTGTAAAAGGAAGCTATAGTCTAGTCGCTGTAAGTAGGCGAGAGATCATGACCTCTAACCTCTGTAACTCAAAAACGACTAGAGTAATCGAGCTAATATATCTACCATTTGGGAAGAATCAGTCAAGGAATAGATGTGGAAATTTACAGCCAATTTGCTCTAGCCCTTTTTCAGTTACAGAGGATAGAGGTTATGATTTCTCGCCTATTTACAGCGAATAGACTATAGATCATTGTAGAGTCTCCATCAATAGCGAAAAATTAAGGGTGTTTAAGAGTTAATAATTTAGTTATGCGTTCAATCCAAGCGCCGGTATTTCGTGGAGACATCGCTAAATCCTCCCCCCCCCCCCCCTCCCTACTTCCCCTTATAAAACTAGACAATTAGTTATCACAGGACTTCAGAGGCTATCAACCCTTCTGGATTATTAAGCCAGCACACTGTAAGTCAAGAATAACATCAGGTCTGGATCCCCTTTTCGAAAACTCCAGTCCCTTCCCCAGTCCATTAGTTAAAATAGGACTTCAGAGGCTATCAACCCTTCTGGATTATTAAGCCAGCACACTGTAAGTCAAGAATAACATCAGGTCTGGAGCCCCTTTTCGAAAACTCCAGTCCCTTCCCCAGTCCTTTGTTCTATTTTGGAGTTTCATATGAACCTACTGAGGTATGTGACCTTTAGCGGGTGGTCTGGTATTGAGAGTACTGGCGGTAGAGTAGAGGGGTATCAAAGGGTTAGCGTGGAACATTAACCCTTTGAGTGCCAGCGACATGTGTTATATTGTATTCTAGCTATATTTAGACAGTATTATGCAGGTTTGGAAGGATCTTGGGTAGCTAAAAAGATTGGTTGAGATAGTGTGAAGCCTTATATATTGCTAGAGATCCTTCCTAAGCTGAATCTAATCGTCTAGTACTTGCCAGAATATGATAGAATGGACGTCCCTGGTAATGTATGGGTTAAGGGGAGACAGACCGTTTTTTCTGGACACCCTTCTCCCTAATGTTTAGCCCCACTAGTTTTGAGATTTTAAGACGATGGTTCCATTAGTTTGGGGATTTTATGACCTTTCACCCCATTTCTTTGTCAATATTAGGATCCTTCGTGCCATTTAGGTGTCGATTTTTTCCTGGCGAGCGATAGCAAGCCTGTAATTTTAGGAGGAATCGGCCTTTGGCCGGGACATTTTTCTACCGAAAAATTTACAAATCTATCTTGAAGGGGGGTCTAGGTTTTTTTTTTCTAAGCTTGGTGGTGGTCTAGGGAGGAAACTAAAAATATATATGAATAAATTAATTAATAGACCAACAAAATAGCCACTGTCCCCTTAGTGGTTCGATTAGGCCATTATGGAAAATAATATATTGTTCCTAGTCCCATCAATGTTATATAAGAACCTTACTGTTTATACCTGTTGTTCATGGTTGACGTTGTTAAAAGGGCGGGGGGGGGGGGGGGCCTGCTCTTTGTTCTCTCTTCTTTTCTCTCTTTCTCTGGCTTGTATCCATTCGGCCCCATTCAACCTACTGTTTTAAGACGTTTATCCCCATCCAGGTGTGAATTTCTTCCTACACACTACACACTACAGCTACTATAAACAAACACTACAACAAGAACAACAAAGAAGCAACTCGTCAATAAAGACCCCCCCCCCCCAAACAACGACGCACATCTGACCATTGACCTCCCTTTGAGGGGAGATGGGTCGTTTTTTCCGGTCTCCCTTCTTCCTCATGTTTAGCTCCAATAGTTTTCAGATTTTAAGACGTTCGGTTCATTAGTTTGGCAATTTTAAGACCTTTCGCCCCATTTCTTTGTCAATTTTAAGACTTTTTGTGTCAATTATGTGTTGATTTTTTCCTGACGAGCGATAGCGAGCCTGTAATTTAAGAGGAACCGGCCTTAGGCCGGGACATTTTTCTATCGAAAAATGTACACATTTATCTTGATGGAGGGTCTTGGGGGAGGGGGGGGGGGAGCTTGATGGAGGTCTAGAGAGGAAATTTAATAACAAAAAATAATAATAATAAAAATAAAAAGATACATAGCCTAAATGAGCAAATAAATACAGCCATCCCCCCTTTAAACTCGTCCCTTCCTGAGAACGAGGCGCACACGGGGCACGGTTATCACTAGGGAGAGTTGGGTCACTTTGGGTCACACGGCCGCCATATTGCTACACCATTCATTTCATTCATTTCATTTTCTATGGAGCTCGTCCTGGAATCTTTTACGACTCTGAACCTCACGATTCTATACAGGACTGGCCATTTGTATCGGCACTAGCTCAGAGAAGAGTGTTTGAGAGGGGAGAAGGGGTGTTGGAGAGAGAGGAAGCTGTTGGAGTGGCTTTGTTATGTGTGTTTAGTCTGTATACGTTGTCAGGATGTCCCCTGACTGGGTGCGAGCATGTGAACACACGATCGGTTATCACTAGGGAGATTTGGGTCACTTTGGGTCACACGGCCGCCATATTGCTACACCACACTATCGGTTATCACTAGGGAGAGTTGGGTCACTTTGGGTCACACGGCCGCCATATTGCTACACCACACGATCGGTTTGTAGTATTTGAAGATGCATTTATTATTCTCTCTCTCTCTCTCTCTCTGTGGCTATTAGTAAACGATTTTGTTTAGTTGAAGAACATTTAGAGGCAAACCTTTAACCCTTTCAGTACCAATGCCATCCTTTCATTGTATGCTGCCTACTAAATTAGATGATTTTATTCAGTTTAAGAATGGCCTCCAGCAATTAAAAGACTTCGAACTATCCTAATTAACACTTTTTTACTACCACAGATCCTTCTTAACCCTTAACTGGCGGCGCGCAACCTATGTCGAGTGAAATAAATTTGGACTATGTGGCGGTGCACGACAGCTGTCGAGTGCCATTTTCAGCACGTAATGTTGCTGAGAGAGAGAGCTGAGCGGTGGGACGAGCGTAGTAACCTTATGACCGCTCCCCACGACCACCGTGGACCTACTGAACTGTATTCCACCCTTCTCCCCCCTTTCTCACTCGCTACACAGGGAATTATGTACGGAAATGACCTTATTTTAGGGTTTTTGCACTCGTGTTGCACAATCGTTGCAAGAGAACCAGCGGTCGTACAAGGATGGTTCGGGTGTCATTAGAAAGCACTGTTTACGCCCTTTCAGGGATAGATACTTGGTTTACGCTCTGGGTCTTGTTTATGCATGAAAATGAGTACGGAAACAACCCTATTTAGGGTAAAAAAAAACTGCTGTGCGGTACGGTGTAAAATACACACCACCCGCTCTTAAGGCGTTAAGCCGCACAAAATCTTCTAAATATATCTACCTAAAATGAAAAATACGTCGCCGGTACAGAAGGGGTTAAGCAATAGCAAGGAGGACAACCCTACACCTTTTAAGGGGAGGTTTTTAGGTTGATCCCTAGACCTCTATCAAGCTAAAAACTACACCCCCTAGACCTCTATCAAGCTAAAAACTACACCCCCATAGACCTCTACCAAGCTAAAAACTACACCCCCTACACCTCTATCAAGCTAAAAACTACACCCCCTAGACCTCTATCAAGCTAAAAACTACACCCCTTAGACCTCCATCAAGCTAAAAACTACACCCCCTAGACCTCTATCAAGCTAAAAACTACACCCCTAGACCTCTATCAAGCTAAAAACTACACCCCTTAGACCTCTATCAAGCTAAAAACTACACCCCTTAGACCTCTATCAAGCTAAAAACTACACCCCCTAGACCTCTATCAAGCTAAAAACTACACCCCTAGACCTCTATCAAGCTAAAAACTAGACCCCCTAGACCTCTATCAAGCTAAAAACTACACCCCCTAGACCTCTATCAAGCTTAAAACTACACCCCCTAGACCTCTATCAAGCTAAAAACTACACCCCCATAGACCTCTATCAAGCTAAAAACTACACCCCCTAGACCTCTATCAAGCTAAAAACTACACCCCCATAGACCTCTATCAAGTTAAAAACTACACCCCCTAGACCTCTATCAAGCTAAAAACTACACCCCCATAGACCTCTATCAAGCTAAAAACTACACCCCTAGACCTCTATCAAGCTAAAAACTACACCCCCATAGACCTCTATCAAGCTTAAAACTACACCCTCTAGACCTCTATCAAGCTAAAAACTACACCCCCTAGACCTCTATCAAGCTAAAAACTACACCCCCTAGACCTCTATCAAGCTAAAAACTACACCCCTTAGACCTCTATCAAGCTAAAAACTACACCCCCTAGACCTCTATCAAGCTAAAAACTACACCCCCTAGACCTCTATCAAGCTAAAAACTACACCCCCTAGACCTCTATCAAGCTAAAAACTACACCCATAGACCTCTATCAAGCTAAAAACTAGCCTACACCCCCTAGACCTCTATCAAGCTAAAAAAAACTACACTCCCTAGACCTCTATCAAGCTAAAAAAAACTACACCCCCTAGACCTCTATCAAGCTAAAAATTACACCCCCATAGACTTCTATCAAGCTTATAATTGCAACCCCTATACCTCTATCAAGCTTATAATTGCAACCCCTATACCTCTATCAAGCTTATAATTGCAACCCCTATACCTCTATCAAGCTAAAAACTACACCCCCATAGACCTCTATCAAGCTAAAAACTACACCCCCTAGACCTCTATCAAGCTAAAAACTACACCCCCATAGACCTCTATCAAGCTAAAAACTACACCCCTAGACCTCTATCAAGCTAAAAACTACACCCCCATAGACCTCTATCAAGCTAAAAACTACACCCCCTAGACCTCTATCAAGCTAAAAACTACACCCCCTAGACCTCTATCAAGCTAAAAACTACACCCATAGACCTCTATCAAGCTAAAAACTAGCCTACACCCCCTAGACCTCTATCAAGCTAAAAAACTACACCCCCTAGACCTCTATCAAGCTAAAAACTACACCCCCTAGACCTCTATCAAGCTAAAAATTACACCCCCATAGACTTCTATCAAGCTAAAAACTACACCCCCTAGACCTCTATCAAGCTAAAAACTACACCCCCTAGACCTCTACCAAGCTAAAAACTACACCCCCTAGACCTCTATCAAGCTAAAAACTACACTCCCTAGACCTCTATGAAGCTAAAAACTACACCCCCATAGACCTTTATCAAGCTAAAAACTACACCCCCATAGACCTCTATCAAGCTAAAAACTACACCCCTAGACCTCTATCAAGCTAAAAACTGCACCCCCATAGACCTCTATCAAGCTAAAAACTACACCCCCTAGACCTCTATCAAGCTAAAAACTACACCCCCATAGACCTCTATCAAGCTAAAAATTACACCCCCTAGACCTCTATCAAGCTAAAAACTACACCCCCATAGACCTCTATCAAGCTAAAAACTACACCCCCATAGACCTCTATCAAGCTAAAAACTACACCCCCATAGACCTCTATCAAGCTAAAAACTACACCCCTAGACCTCTATCAAGCTAAAAACTACACCCCCATAGACCTCTATCAAGCTAAAAACTACACCCCCTAGACCTCTTATCAAGCTAAAAACTACACCCCATAGACCTCTATCAAGCTAAATACTACACCCCATAGACCTCTATCAAGCTAAAAACTACACCCCCATAGACCTCTATCAAGCTAAAAAACTACACCCCTAGACCTCTATCAAGCTAAAAACTACACCCCCATAGACCTCTATCAAGCTAAAACCTACACCCCCTAGACCTTTATCAAGCTAAAAACTACACCCCCATAGACCTCTATCAAGGTAAAAACTACACCCCTAGACCTCTATCAAGCTAAAAACTAGGCTACACCCCCTAGACCTCTATCAAGCTAAAAACTACACCCCCTAGACCTCTATCAAGCTAAAAACTACACCCCTAGACCTCTATCAAGCTAAAAACTACACCCCCTAGACCTCTATCAAGCTATTAAAACTACACCCCATAGACCTCTATCAAGCTAAAAACTAGCCTACACTCCCTAGACCTCTATCAAGCTAAAAAAAACTACACTCCCTAGACCTCTATCAAGCTAAAAAAAACTACACTCCCTAGACCTCTATCAAGCTAAAAACTACACCCCCATAGACCTCTATCAAGCTAAAAACTACACCCCCAGACCTCTATCAAGCTAAAAACTACACCCCCTAGACCTCTATCAAGCTAAAAACTACACCCCCTAGACCTCTATCAAGCTAAAAACTACACCCCCTAGACCTCTATCAAGCTAAAAACTACACCCCCATAGACCTCTATCAAGCTAAAAACTACACCCCCATAGACCTCTATCAAGCTAAAAACTACACCCCCTAGACCTCTATCAAGCTAAAAACTACACCCCCTAGACCTCTATCAAGCTAAAAACTACACCCCCTAGACCTCTATCAAGCTAAAAACTACAACCCCTAGACCCCCTTTCAAGATAAATTTGTACATTTTTCGGTAGAAAAATGTCCCGGCCGAAGGCCGGTTCCTCTTAAATTACAGGCTCGCTATCGCTCGCCAGGAAAAAATCGACACCTAAATTGCACGAACGATCTTAAAATTGACAGAAATTACGCGAAAGTTCTTAAGATCGCCTAACTTATCTCCAAATCTGAAAAGCATTGGGGCTAAACATGAGGGAGAAAGAGGTCCAGAAAAAATATATCCCCCTCAAGTGAAAAAAAAAACTCCCCTTAAATCTTCTCCTTTGCTCTTTCTTGCCTCCTTCCCCCCCCCCCCCCTCTCCCTCCCTCTCTCTCTCCTCAATCCTTATATTAGATCTCTCTCTCTCCCAACCTTTCTATCCCTCCTCCCTCAACTTTACTTTGAACGTGAGAGGGTTAATGGAAATATATCTTAATTGCCTCATTAAGGGGGGTAGTGCTCATTGGGGGGGGGGGTCTATTTATGTGTACTGTCTATTTATGTGTACTGTCTATTTATGTGTACTGTCTATTTATGTGTACTGTCTATTTGTGTGTACTGTATTTATGTGTACTGTCTATTTATGTGTACTGTCTATTTGTGTGTACTGTCTATTTGTGTGTACTGTCTATTTGTGTGTACTGTCTATTTGTGTGTACTGTCTATTTGTGTGTACTGTATTTATGTGTACTGTCTATTTATGTGTACTGTCTATTTGTGTGTACTGTCTATTTATGTGTACTGTCTATTTATGTGTACTGTATATTTATGTGTAGTCTATGTATGTGTACTGTCTATTTATGTGTACTGTCTATTTATGTGTACTGTCTATTTGTGTGTACTGTCTATTTGTGTGTACTGTATATTTATGTGTACTGTCTATTGATGTGTACTGTCTATTTGTGTGTACTGTCTATTTATGTGTACTGTCTATTTGTGTGTACTGTCTATTTATGTGTACTGTCTATTGATGTGTACTGTCTATTGATGTGTACTGTCTATTTGTGTGTACTGTCTATTTATGTGTACTGTCTATTTATGTGTACTGTATATTTATGTGTACTGTCTATTGATGTGTACTGTCTATTTGTGTGTACTGTCTATTTATGTGTACTGTCTATTTGTGTGTACTGTATATTTATGTGTACTGTCTATTGATGTGTACTGTCTATTGATGTGTACTGTCTATTTGTGTGTACTGTCTATTTATGTGTACTGTCTATTTATGTGTACTGTATATTTATGTGTACTGTCTATTGATGTGTACTGTATATTCCTTTATCTTTTGGTTTCCTCGCTAGACCTCCATCAAGCTTAAAAAAAAACTTTCCTTCCGATTCCTTCGATTCCGCTTCCTTCTAAAATTACAGGCTCGCTATCGCTCGCCAGGAAAACATCGACACATGAATGGCACGAAAGGTCTTAATATTGACAAAGTAATTGAGCGAAAAGTCTCAAAATCGCCAAGCTAACGGAACGAACGTCTTAAAACCTCAACACTAATATGCTAAACATGAGGGAGAAGGGGGTCCAGAAAAAGCGAGTACTACCCCCTTAATATTATTCTTAGAGTGCCTTCCAAAGCTGAATAAAATCGTCTTATGATGGCCTGAACAAAGTGAACGAAATGGACTCCTAATGTAGCAAAGGCAACTAAAGACTCGTATTCTTAAGGGGAGGTTTTTAGTTTGGTCTCTAGATATCCATCAAGCTTAAGATTACACCTTGACCCCCTTTCAAGATAAATTTGTACATTTTTCGGTAGAAAAATGTCCCAGCTGAAAGTCGGTTCCTCTTAAATTACAGGCTCGCTATCGCTCGCCAGGATAAAATTGACACCTAAATGGCACGAAAGGTCTTAAAATTTACAGAAATGGGTCGAAAGTTATTAAAATTGTCAAAATAATGGGGCGAACGTCTTAAAATTAGAAAAGCAATGGGGCTAAACATGAGGGAGAAAGGGGTCAAGAAAAAAATCCCTCAAGTGGAGACCTCCTCTTAAGCATTTCTTTGCCTTCGCAGCGCCTGATACTGAACGAATATTATGGGTATGAGTATTGTTTATAGAGATTACAGTAGACGGATCAGCACTCCCATTTCTGAAGCTAGCGTCACTTCCCAAGCTATTTTCGTCCAATAACGGCGCTGCGAAGGGAAAGAATTGTTTAAGAAGAACACGAGTCGAATGCAGCGTACAGTATGTCTGTATGTCGTGGTGGTGGTGACGTAATCAGTAAATGTTGGCGCGCACTCCTACTCGGTTTGTTTACATCCACCATCACCACCACCACCAACTGCGTCGTGTATTCACTATTTTTAAAACCTCGTGGCTAGAGTCGACACACAACGTTTTAGAGGGTGTGTGTTTGTGTGTGTGTGTGCGTTTGTATATATGTGTGTGTGTATGTGTGTGCGTGTGTATGTGTTTTTTGTTTGTTTTTTTCCTATGTGGATGAGGATGACGAAAGGCAAAGCTGCCTGTGACGAGTGCCTTCCCCTGAGTTGAAAGAGTGAAAGATCGATGCCGTGAAAAGGTCAGGTTAGCCGGCCAAGTTCACTGACATATTTCCACCAACAGCATGAGTCAGTTATTGGAAGAGGAATGTTTATATTATTTATATATTTATTTGTTTTGGTTGTGTATCATTTATTATTCATTTATTATTCATTTATTGTTCATTTATTCATTTATTGTTCATTTATTATTATTTTATTATTCATTTATTCATTTATTATTCATTTATTATTCATTTATTATTCATTTATTATTCATTTATTATTCATTTATTATTCATTTATTATTCATTCATTATTCATTTATTGTTCATTTATTATTCATTTATTGTTCATTTATTATTAATTTATTATTCATTTATTCATTTATTATTCATTTATTATTCATTTATTCATTTATTGTTCATTTATTATTCATTTATTATTCATTTATTATTAATTTATTCATTTATTATTCATTTATTCATTTATTATTCATTTATTAGGAGTAGGAGCAGCTTGGGGATAGAAAGAGGATAAAATATAATATGTCTGGGTGATGACGTAATACATTGAAATATACAGTATAATGAAGTGGAAGATTGAATTGACCACTTGCGAGTTTCAAGCTATAAGGAAGTTGGAGCTGTAGACATCGATTATTAGCAGAATTACCAGCTAAAACACGGTTGTAGTGCATCTATAAACACATACAATATAATTCAGTATACTTTCTCATCATCAAAAACCTACATTATAATTGCATTTCTGTTTAATATCGATGTTTACGGTTCCAACTTCCTTATAGCCTGAAACTCGCAAGTGGTTAATTATGTTTATGTTAATTGAATCCCTTTGCATGGAGTCCTTGTTAACCCTTTCAAGCTCCAATACGCGTTTCTGTTCTGTTTCTGGCTACTATTAGACGATTTTATTCAGATTAGTAATGGTATACGGAATTCAGAGGGTTGATTGAGATAGTCTTTACCCTTTTCATACCCACAGATCCTTCCTAAGCTGCATAAAATCGTCTAAAGATAGCCCAAATAAACTGCTAAAACGCATCAGAGCTTCAAAGGGTTAATAATTTAAATATGTATAATTGCTTGGAAAACGTCTGGCTAATAACATATAATGACCCTATTGTTATGTGTTTCCGGTTAGTTTATCGTATTATTCACCTATGGATCTAATCATTTTATAATGAATAGAACAATTGATATTATATAACTAACATTCAATATCTGGCCTTCTATATTCCAACTTACTTCCTCTCGGGCATAGGCTGAGAGCCTTAACAGTCACCGCTTTACAATGAACAGTGAAGCCCGTGAGGTCTTGTTCCAGTCTAGGGAGTGAGACATGTGAAGCACGTAGAGTACAACGAGCACCTGCCATCTTGCCTTCACATGAGGCACGGCGCTCACTCATGGCCCGAAACGACCCAATCTCTGAAGCCACCTCGTTTCCGTGCTTCACTGTCTCACTCCCTACACTCGGACTCTCACACTTACACACACACAACGCCACCTGTTGAGCAGATAACTCACCAGGCATTGCACCCCTATAGCATATTTTGAATATGGGAATATTCATACAGTGCTATTTAATCAGGGAACAATGAGGGTATTTTATTAACGTTTCGGTGGGCTTGTGGTAATGCACTGATACTAGGTACAGCACAAATTCCATCCCAATAATATCTTCCCATTGATACATCGGGATTTGAACCCGGGACCTTTGGATTACCAGGCCAGTGGCAAGACCACTCCACCACACCTCCCCTTATACTTGTTAATTGCTCGTTTGAATGTATCTTCTATATCTAACTACCTATCTATCTATATGTCTATCTATCTATCGTTCTGTATGTCTATATTTTTTTTTTTTTTTTTTTTGCTATGTGATTGAGGGAGGCAAAAGGCATAACTGCCTATAGCGAGTGCCTCCCCCATAGTTGAAAGAGTGACAGGGCCAAAATCAAGGAACGTTCGAGCCAAAATGCCTGGACACACGGAGTTTGAAGCAATTTAAGTCATAGGAAGAGGGAAAGACTGATTCTGGGAGAGAGTTCCAGAGCTCAGATGTTGAGTAGAAGAAAGTTTGAGAGTAACGTTTCACTCTTGGGTTGGAGAGTTGCACAGAGTAGGGGTGGGATTGAGTTGCAAGACGGGTACCACGTGTCCTACGTAAAGGAGGTGGTATGCACTGGGATAGCTCTGAGGAACACTGATTATTATAGTAGCGATAGAATAGCGAGAGAGATGCAACATTGCGGCGGAGAGAGAGAGATTGCAGAGAGTTGGTGAGTGGACGGGAGTTAATGATACGAAAGGCCTTCCTTTCAACTTTGTCTAGGAGAGCGGTGTGAGAGGAACCTCCCCACACATGTGAACAATACTCAATACAAGGGCGCACTATGCCCCTGTACAGAGCAAGAAGCTGTGCAGGGGAAAAGAACCCCTAAGGCGGTTGAGCACACCCAGCTTCTGGGAGGCTGCCTTAGCAAGACTGGTAATATGGTCCTTCCAAATGAGAGCAGAAGAAAAAGAGACACCAAGAATATTGAGAGAAGATGAAGGGTTGATTTTTGTATTGTTGAAGAATAAGGGATAGTCCGCTGGGAGATCCTGACGGGTAGATAGATGGAGAAATTGGGTTTTGGAAGCATTAAAGTTAACAAGGTTTTCTCTGCCCCAATTGGAAATAGTATTTAGATCAGAATTTAAGAGTTCTATGGCTTCATTACGTTTGTCGTTGAGGAATTGCTGGCTGGGGCGTTCTGAAAAACTAATGGAGTAGTGTAAGGTTGAGTCGTCTGCGTATGAATGGATGGGAATTAAGGTACAGTTAAGGAGATCATTTATAAAAATTAGAAAGAGAATAGGAGATAGGACAGAGCCCTGAGGAACACCGGAGTTTATAGGGTGAGGAAGTGAACAATGGCCGTCCACAACCGCAGCTATGGAACGGCCGGAAAGGAAATTAGAGACAAAGGCACAGATGGAGGGATAGAAACCGAAGGAGGGTAGTTTAGAAATTAAAGATTTATGCCAGACTCTATCGAAGGCTTTCGATATGTCTAGTGCAATAGAAAAAGTCTCACCGAAGTCCCGAAAGGAGGATGACCAAGAGTTAGTAAGATATGAAAGAAGATCACCAGTAGAGCGACCCTTAAGGAAGCCATACTGGCGATCTGAGAGCAGATTATGAGAAGAGAAATGCTTAAGAAATTTGGAAGCAAGAATAGTTTCAAAAACTTTAGAAAGACAAGAGATAAGAGCAATTGGACGATAGTTGGAGGGTTGAGAGCGGTCACCCTTCTTTGGGACAGGTTGAATGTGAGCAAACTTCCAGCATGAAGGGAAGACGTTAGAGGATAGACAGAGACGAAAGAGTTTGCCTAGGCAGGGAGTCAGCACGGAAGCACAGTTTTTGAGAACAACAGGAGGAACACCGTCCGGACCGTACGCCTTATTAGTGTTAAGCCCAGAGAGGGTAGAAAGTACATCTTTAGAAGAGATTAGGATATTAGGCATAAGTAAGAGAGAGGAGGGCGGAGAGGGTGGAATAGCACCGGAATCATCCAAGGTGGAGTTTCTAGCAAAAGTTTGAGCGAAGAGTTTAGCTTTGTCAGAGGAAGAAGTGATGGTTGTGCCATCAGAGTGGGAAAGGGGAGGGAAAGACGAGGAAGAAAATTGTTGGAGAGGTTTTTGGCTAGATGCCAGAAAGCTTGGGAAGAGCTAGAGTTGGATAGTTCAGTGCATTTATTATTGATGAAAGAGTGTTTGGCAAGTCGAAGAACAGATTTGGCTTGATTCCGGGCAGAAACATATGAAGAATGAGTGTCTTGAGTTTTAAGGCGTCGGTACCGTTTGAATGCTTCCTCCTTATTGCGGACAGCAGTAGAACAGGCGTGAGTAAACCAAGATTTTTTAGCATTAGTCTGAGAGAAAGAGAATGGAATGTATGCTTCCATGCCCGATAGGATTACCTCGGTAATGCGTTCAGCACTCTCCGAGGGTCCTCGGCCATGGAAGCAGAAATCATTCCATGGGAAATCAAAGAAGTACTGCCGAAGAGCCTCCCAGTCTATCGGATAGATAGATATCTCTATCTATCAATCTATCTATCTATGATTCTATATATATATATATATATATATATATATATATATATATATATATATATATATATATATATATATATGTATATACCGGTATATATATATATATATATACAGTATATGATATATTTGTGAACCCCCTTTGTTTACTTTTAGACGTTTCACCCCATTACTTTGGCGATATTTACGTGTCGATTTTGTGTGATCCTGTAACTTAGAAGAAATCGGGCTTCGGACAATTCTCTTTCGAAAAATATACAAATTAAGCTTGAAGTAAGTCTGGGTTGGCATTAAGCTTGAAGTAAGTCTGGGTGGGCATTAAGCTTGAAGTAAGTCTGGGTTGGCATTAAGCTTGAAGTAAGTCTGGGTGGGCATTAAGCTTGAAGTAAGTCTGGGTTGGCATTAAGCTTGAAGTAAGTCTGGGTGGGCATTAAGCTTGAAGTAAGTCTGGGTTGGCATTAAGCTTGAAGTAAGTCTGGGTGGGCATTAAGCTTGAAGTAAGTCTGGGTTGGCATTAAGCTTGAAGTAAGTCTGGGTGGGCATTAAGCTTGAAGTAAGTCTGGGTTGGCATTAAGCTTGAAGTAAGTCTGGGTGGGCATTAAGCTTGAAGTAAGTCTGGGTTGGCATTAAGCTTGAAGTAAGTCTGGGTGGGCACTAAGCTTGAAGTAAGTCTGGGTTGGCATTAAGCTTGAAGTAAGTCTGGGTGGGCATTAAGCTTGAAGTAAGTCTGGGTTGGCATTAAGCTTGAAGTAAGTCTGGGTGGGCATTAAGCTTGAAGTAAGTCTGGGTTGGCATTAAGCTTGAAGTAAGTCTGGGTGGGCATTTTTTAGTTTGGAGGAAATCAACTGAAATGTGCAACTGAAAAACTGGCCACCCAGATCCCCTCCAAACTAAATGTGTACAGCTTTCGATAGAAACATGTCGCAAGGTCGATTTATCCTAAGTTACTGGCTCGCTATTGCTCGCCCAGAAAGAAATCATCACCTGAATGGGGTGAAATGTCTTAATATCGACAAACTAATGGAGTGAAATGTCTTAAAACAAATGAAGCGATACAGGGTAGGTCCCAAAAGACCTCCCTCGGACCAAATAGGGTCAAGGTATATCGGTACCAATAAAACCATATAAAAGGTAGATCATGGAGTACAAAGGAAATCAAGCAACAACAGTTCTAGTAGCCCCTCTAGGCTGCTTGTCCTCCAGAACACTGAGGATCAAGTGTTCAAACAGTGGTTTAGAGTGGGTAAGGGAACACTGGAAAGGAAAGTACTGCCCTGGAACTAATGTCCGTGGCAGGATTAGGTAGTTAGTAGGGGACAGATGGGTTAGTAACATAACACAGTTATAAGTGATCTTTCGTATATCTGGGAAAAAGAGAGTAACGTCTTAGTAATATATACAGTATATACGCAATAATCCTTGATGAATTTGCAGGGGGGGGGGGGGGAGGGAATAAAATAAAGTTATTAATTTACAAACTCAGTCAGTCGCGGGTTTGATGCAAGATCTTTGTCTAGACAAAGTTTAAAAGAATCAACGGTGCTGCAGTCTATAACGTCTCGGGGAAGCCCATTCCACAAGTTGACAACTCGATTGAAGAAGAAATTCTTAGATTCGTGTGAGTTAAAAGATTTACCAATAATTTTGCAACCGTTTCCCCGCATGTAATTAGATTGGTCGATAGTGAAGTACTTACTACAGTTCATATTGTCGATGCCTTTGATGATTTTGAACACTTGAATTAAGTCAGCAATTTTTGTATTGTCAGCAAACTTTGAGATTGTACAGGTGAGAACCTCATCTATGTCGTTGATGTAAATTAGAAAGAGAATTGGTCCTAGTACCAATCCCTGGGGCACCCCACTACTTATATTGGTCCATTTAGATGCCTTACCATTTATGACTACTCTTTGCTTTCTGTCACTGAGCCAATTTTCTATCCATTTCAACACACCGTCTTGTATTCCATGCACTTTTAGTTTTAGCAATAAACGTTTGTGAGGAACTTTGTCAAAGGCAAAGAATCAAGGTATATAATATCTACAGCTTAACTCTCATCATAGAGGTTGAGGATATCGTGGAAGAAGTCTAAGAGGTTTGTTAAGCAGGAACGTTTGTTACGTAAGCCGTGTTGAGTATCTTTAAGTATGTTATTTTCCCTCTAAGTGATTTACGAGTCTATCTCTTATGAGCGTTTCTAGCATTTTACATACAACTGAGGTTAAGCTAATTGGACGATAGTCACTGGGTAGGGATTTGCTGCCATTTTTTAATATCGGTGTTATGTTAGCTAGCTTCCACTGATCAGGCATAGTTCCAGACTGCAAGGATTTATTAAACAGCAATGCCAGTGGTTTGGAGAGTTCATCCTTAGCTTCCTTTAGAACTCTAGGTGAGATTGCATCAGGTCCGGCCAATTTATTTACCTTAAGTTTATCTAAACATTTCAATACTTCTCTCTCTGTAATGGTGATATTGCTTAGAACATCAGAATTATCAATCTGATTCGGCGATGGTGTAGGGATATCAATGAGGTCTTCTGTTGTAAAAACTGATGCAAAGAAGGTATTGAGGGCATTACTCATTTGTACTTCGTCTTTGGTGTATTCTCCATTTTCATCGACTAACGGTCCAACAGTTGAAGTAATTACTTTCTTCTTTCTGATAATTATAACTATATAATTCTTTCGGGTTTGTTTTACTTTGATTCGCAACATGTAACTCCAGTGTCTTTTTACTTTGCTTAATTAACTTTTTGGCTTTGCTTCGTAGTTCTACAAATTTCACCCGTTCTTCGACATTGTGTGAGGATTTTAGTCTATCATTAGCAAACTTTTTAGCAAGCAGACAGTCTGAAACTGAACTGTATATGTTAATACAGTAATAGATAATATAATAAATAATAATTGCGTGAAAACCTGCTCTAATATATCTAATAGTAAAATAAAATCTGCATTTACCCAGTGCAAGTTCTGGTGGCTGACCAGTTCCTACCTGCGCGCGGGTGACAGCCTCTCCCGTGTGGCTATTTCGGTGTGTGGTCGTTTTGGTTGTGGCCATTTCGGAGTGTGGCCGTTTTGACCTACTTCCGTTTCTGGACGACAGCCCACTTTAACTATCACACGTACGAACATGCTTAGTCTGCCAAGTAAAATTATGGTACTGTTGTTATGCTACGATACGATTCATACTACAGAATCTGATATCAAAATGACAAAACTACCATTGTTTGTTATTCCCTCCTGTATCTACATTAAACACGGATAGCCATTAACCCCTTATTAGTGGGGCCCGACTTAAGTCCGTATCTAAAAACCTGGACTATGTGGCGGGGACCGACTTAAGTCTGTGTGCAATTTTTGAGCAAGAATGGCTGTGAGAGAGAGACGAGCGATGGGAGGAGCGTAGGTTACCTCATGACCGCTCGGCAAGGACCCCGCACGCCTACTGACATCTACTCCACCCTCCCTACCTCGCCACACAGGGAATTATGTCAGGAAATTACCTTATTTTAGGGATTTTGCACTCGTGTTGCACGATCGTTGCAAGAGAACGCGTGGTCGTAGAAGGATGGTTCTGGTGTCATTGGAAAGCTCAATTTACGCCCTTTCAGGGATACATAATTGTATTACGCTCTGGCTCTTGTTTATGCATGAAAAAGAGCACAGAAACAAGGTTATTTAGGGTTAAAAAAAAACGCTGGGCGCGTAGTGGAAAAAAACTGACGGGCCCGCTCGTAAGGTGTTAAGGGGGTCATCGGCTTTTTTTTTTTTTCTATTTCTCTCTTTCCCTGGCTTGTATCCATTCGGCCCCATTCAGCCAACTGTTTTAAGATGTTTATCCCCATCCAGGTGTCGATCTCTTCCTGGCGAGCGATAGCGAGCCAGCATTGTATGGAGAAATCCGGCTTCGCCGGAGACATTTTTCTATCGAAAAATTTACAAATTTTGCTTGCTGTCAAAACAAAACAATATATATGCTGGCTCGCTACCGTTCGCCAGGAAAATATTGACACCTGGATGGGGGTAAACGTCTTAAAACAGTAGGCTGAATGGGGCCGAATGAATACAAGCCAAAGAGAGAGGGAGAGAAAGAGAAAAAAAAAGCGAGATAGGCTCCCTTAAAGAACTAAGACTATAAAGAAACACTACCAAACCGCAGTGAATGGACAGGCTTTCGGTGTGAGTGTGTGTGTGTGTGTGTGTGTGTGTGAGTGTGTGTGTGTGATAGGCTCCCTTAAAGAACTAAGACTATAAAGAAACACTACCAAACCGCAGTGAATGGACAGGCTTTCGGTGTGTTACTCAGTTACTTGTTCGTCAAGGGGAATCCACGCAATGCGAGCTAGGCTCATTATTATCGCGCTTCCTTAACTGGGAATGTATTGCGTGAAATGCATGTTAAGTGTTTTATGTACTGTTGGAATGGCTGTGGATGTGTGTGTAGTCTGTATTTAGCCAATTGGCGACATCGGAAACGAAGGCTTAGGGTGGATCTGTATGGTACCATTCTCACTATAGACGGTACCGTCTCGCCCGAAGGCTTAGGTAGCCATCAGCTTAGGTGAACCATATGATACCCATCTCGCCTTGTACCATTTTTGCCAACCCCAGATGGGACGTCACAACGTCGTCCACTTATTCCAGGTACCTATTTACAGCTAGGTGAACTGAGGCTAACACATGAAAGGAGACAAGCCCAATTTGTCTCCGCCCGGCCGGGGATTGAACCCCCGACCCCTCGTGTGTGAGACGAGAGCTCTACCTACTAGGCTGTGTGTGTGTGTGTGTGTGTGTGTGTGTGTGTGATAGGCTCCCTTAAAGAACTAAGACTATAAAGAAACACTACCAAACTGCAGTGAATGGACAGGCTTTCGGTGTGTGTGTGTGTTTGTGTTTGTGTGTGTGTGTGTGTGTGTGTGTGTGATAGGCTCCCTTAAAGAACTAAGACTATAAAGAAACACTACCAAACCGCAGTGAATGGACAGGCTTTCGGTGTGTGTGTGTGTTTGTGTTTGTGTGTGTGTGTGTGTGTGTGTGTGATAGGCTCCCTTAAAGAACTAAGACTATAAAGAAACACTACCAAACCGCAGTGAATGGACAGGCTTTCGGTGTGAGTGTGTGTGTGTGTGTGTGTGTGTGTGTGTGTGTGATAGGCTCCCTTAAAGAACTAAGACTATAAAGAAACACTACCAAACCGCAGTGAATGGACAGGCTTTCGGTGTGTGTGTGTGTGTGTGTGTGTGTGTGTGATAGGCTCCCTTAAAGAACTAAGACTATAAAGAAACACTACCAAACCGCAGTGAATGGACAGGCTTTCGGTGTGAGTGTGTGTGTGTGTGTGTGTGATAGGCTCCCTTAAAGAAATAAGACTATAAAGAAACACTACCAAACCGCAGTGAATGGACAGGCTTTCGGTGTGTGTGTGTGTGTGTGAGTGTGTGTGTGTGTGTGTGTGTGTGTGAGTGTGAGTGTGTGTGTGTGTGTGTGTGTGTGTGTGTGATTCATATGTTATCATGCTCTTCACCTTGTTGCACTGTGTAATCATTGCAATATATCAGATACTATAATACTAACATCGAAAAGGTATCTATCTATAGCCATTGTTAAGGGGAGATTTCCACTTGAGGGATTTTTTTCTTGACCCCTTTCTCCCTCATGGTTAGCCCCATTGTTTTTGAGATGTTAAGACGTTTGCCCCATTATTTTGACGATTTTAAGAACTTTCAACCCATTTCTGTCAATTTTAAGACCTTTTGTGCCATTTAGGTGTCGATTTTATCCTGGCGAGCGATAGCGAGCCTGTAATTTAAGAGGAACCGGCTTTCAGCCGGAACATTTGTCTACCGTAAAATGTACAAATTAATCTTGAAAAGGGGTCAATGGGGCGTATTTTAAAGCTTGATGGAGGTCTAGGGAATAAACTGAATACCTCCCCTTAAACGTAATATCACGATGCAATGTTTATAATAATAGAGTTTACCCTTTAGTGTTATATCATTGTTATATCATTGTTATATCATTGTTTACCCTTTAGTGTTATATCATTGTTTACCCTTTAGTGTTATATCATTGTTTACCCTTTAGTGTTGTATCATTGTTATATCATTGTTTACCCTTTAGTGTTATATCATTGTTATATCATTGTTTACCCTTTAGTGTTATATCATTGTTTACCCTTTAGTGTTGTATCATTGTTATATCATTGTTTACCCTTTAGTGTTATATCATTGTTATATCATTGTTATATCATTGTTTACCCTTTAGTGTTGTATCATTGTTATATCATTGTTTACCCTTTAGTGTTACGGTATATCATTGTTATATCATTGTTTACCCTTTAGTGTTATATCATTGTTTAACCTATAATAATAGAGTTTACCCTTTAGTGTTGTATCATTGTTATATCATTGTTTACCCTTTAGTGTTATATCATTGTTTACCCTTTAGTGTTGTATCATTGTTATATCATTGTTTACCCTTTAGTGTTATATCATTGTTATATCATTGTTTACCCTTTACTGTTATATCATTGTTTACCCTTTAGTGTTATATCATTGTTTACCCTTTAGTGTTGTATCATTGTTATATCATTGTTTACCCTTTAGTGTTATATCATTGTTTACCCTTTAGTGTTGTATCATTGTTATATCATTGTTTACCCTTTAGTGTTATATCATCATTGTTTACCCTTTAGTGTTGTTATCATTGTTATATCATTGTTTACCCTTTAGTGTTATATCATTGTTATATCATTGTTTACCCTTTAGTGTTATATCATTGTTATATCATTGTTTACCTTTAGTGTTATATCATTGTTATATCATTGTTTACCCTTTAGTGTTATATCATTGTTATATCATTGTTTACCCTTTAGTGTTGTATCATTGTTATATCATTGTTTACCCTTTAGTGTTATATCATTGTTATATCATTGTTTACCCTTTAGTGTTATATCATTGTTATATCATTGTTTACCCTTTAGTGTTGTATCATTGTTATATCATTGTTATATCATTGTTTACCCTTTAGTGTTATATCATTGTTATATCATTGTTTACCCTTTAGTGTTATATCATTGTTATATCATTGTTTACCCTTTAGTGTTATATCATTGTTATATCATTGTTTACCCTTTAGTGTTATATCATTGTTATATCATTGTTTACCCTTTAGTGTTGTATCATTGTTATATCATTGTTATATCATTGTTTACCCTTTAGTGTGATATCATTGTTATATAATTGTTTACCCTTTAGTGTTATATCATTGTTATATCATTGTTTACCCTTTAGTGTTATATCATTGTTATATCATTGTTATATCATTGTTTAACCTATAATAATAGAGTTTACCCTTTAGTGTTGTATCATTGTTATATCATTGTTATATCATTGTTTACCCTTTAGTGTTATATCATTGTTTATCCTATAATAATAGAGTTTACCCTTTAGTGTTGTATCATTGTTATATCATTGTTTACCCTTTAGTGTTATATCATTGTTTACCCTTTAGTGTTGTATCATTGTTATATCATTGTTTACCCTTTAGTGTTATATCATTGTTTACCCTTTAGTGTTATATCATTGTTTACCCTTTAGTGTTATATCATTGTTATATCATTGTTTACCCTTTAGTGTTATATCATTGTTATATCATTGTTTACCCTTTAGTGTTATATCATTGTTTAACCTATAATAATAGAGTTTACTCTTTAGTGTTGTATCATTGTTATATCATTGTTATATCATTGTTTACCCTTTAGTGTTATATCATTGTTTAACCTATAATAATAGAGTTTACCCTTTAGTGTTGTATCATTGTTATATCATTGTTTACCCTTTAGTGTTATATCATTGTTTACCCTTTAGTGTTATATCATTGTTATATCATTGTTTACCCTTTAGTGTTATATCATTGTTTACCCTTTAGTGTTATATCATTGTTATATCATTGTTTACCCTTTAGTGTTATATCATTGTTATATCATTGTTTACCCTTTAGTGTTGTATCATTGTTATATCATTGGTATATCATTGTTTACCCTTTAGTGTTATATAATTGTTATATCATTGTTTACCCTTTAGTGTTATATCATTGTTTACCCTTTAGTGTTATATCATTGTTATATCATTGTTTACCCTTTAGTGTTATATCATTGTTATGTCATTGTTTACCCTTTAGTGTTGTATCATTGTTATATCATTGTTATATCATTGTTTACCCTTTAGTGTTATATCATTGTTATATCATTGTTTACC